>BPTQ01000006.1:247370898-247781747 GCA_019973895.1 Chrysanthemum seticuspe
ATGGGTTTAGTTTAGATGTGAATGGTTTGTTGTTGTTCGAAAAGGGTATTATAACAGTGGATTTGTTAATGGGATTAGTTTAGATGTGAGGTTGGATTTGGTTTGTTTCCTTATTGATTTTTTTACGAATAGGATACAAGGAAAGTGGAATGAATTATCGGTCGAGGGTACGAAGGGTTTGCTTGTTTGGAGCCGACCGACCTCGCCTGCAGTGGTGGGTAGCCTGTGTGTGTTATTGAGGAGAGAAAAGAAAACTGAATATGTCTCTTGTGTTCTTAGTTTATATATACATCTGCAAAACGTTTTAGTCATATTAAAGTAAATGCGTATCAGTTTTATTTTTTAAACTCCATGGATGTTACAAGTTAGTAAAATGGGGGTGTTACATATGTTTAATATGAGATTGACTTTTTTATTAAAAAGAGTGTAACGTATTGACCATTTTATTAGTCATAAAGCCTTTTTTAATTACAGTCATAAAGCCCTTTTTATTGACCAAATGGATTATTATTTCTTTATTAAGAAATGTTTTTGGTCTTACAAGTTTTAAGACTACTTTATTTAGCAAGTCCCAAACCTTTTATAAAGTAGTATAGATAAGCCTCTTATTGTTAACTTTATCTAACAACTAGTTCTTCCAAGTTCAAATTAATCTTATATTTTTATAACTCTTGTACAACTCTACATCTTTGATAAAAATAAAATTTATGTTTTGTCTTCAACAAAAAGGGGGAGATTGTTAATACAAATATTGTCATTAAACGTTATTTATATTTTATGATCTTTACCTAGTTTTATTAATGACAAAAGTAAAATTCATTTTTGTAAAGTATAAAGCTTGTCAAGATTAATAGACATTAAAACAAGCTTTCCTTAAATAAAGTTTTCATCACTTAAGCATTTATATCTGATCATATTTTGATTCGTTATGTATCAATTAACATTGATATCTTTCTAAACCATAATGTGCATCAACAATTTTAGAACAAGTATGTTTTAGTTTCTTAAACACTACATTACATATGTATTTACTTTTAACATATTAATTCTAAAATAGAAAACGACATATTACATCATGACTTCCATCACATTGGAAATCTTTAGAAGATTTCATAGAATATTTTGTTTAGATTTGGACTCTACATATCTTGCATGACCTTGGTTAGATTTGGGTGATCTTGGAAAGATTTCTGTAATATTTACTGTCATACCATCGAAACCAAAAAATAACAAGGGCGGAACCCCTTTTTTTGGTTCGTCTGGTCTGTGGCTCTGCTGTTCACTTGGCCTATAAATAGCAAGCCAACCCAAGTTGTTTTCTCATCCCCTCTCAACATAAAACACATACATTCTCTCATTCTATTACATCTAACTCTGTTTCATTTCATACTAGTGATCATCTTTTGTAGCAAAGAAGATCAAGGCATAATCAAGCTTCAACAAATAGTTGGAAGGCTTGTTTGTTTTATTGTTGTGTGATCTAGTATTGTTCATACATCATTGTTATACCAAACCATCTTAAACCTCTGAGTGTGAGTGGTTAGTATTTTAGTCCTCAAAATACATAGTTTGTGGGAGTGGTTGTACCCTTGTAAAAGAACTCGACATCTAGCTTTGTGTCGGAAATATTGTGTAAGCGACGTGTAAAGGTTTTCTCCGCCGGTTGAAAGAGCTTGTTGATTAGTGAAGATAACTCTCGAGTTGGAGACTCGGGGAGTGGAGTAGGGCAAGGAAAAAGAGTCCTTGTAGACCGAACCACTATAAACAACTTTGTCGTTGTTTGATTGTTTCTTTCCTTACTTACTTATTATATATTGCTTGCATATTATTTATTCTTCACTAACATATCTTTGATCAATATCAATTGATCTTATAATAAAGTTTCAAAACAAAGATTTTAAACGGTAAACTATTCAACCCCCTTCTAGTTTTCCACAGTTCACTAAATTAATTTCTTGGATTCCATTGGACAAGGCTTTATCTCCTATCAAACACGGAGGTCTTGGCATTTGTTGCCTCAAAGTGTGTAATCAATCTATGTTGACCAAATGGTGGTGGAGATTCTACAAGGAAGACAATTCTCATATGGGTAAAGTCATTCGATCAATTAATGGTTATAATGGTGGCTTAGGAGATCCATATTCAATTAAATATAAGTCGGTACCTTGTTATCGAATAGTAAAGTTAAATGATGATTTTATCCCTATCGGTACCTTGTTATCGAATAGTAAAGTTAAATGATGATTTTATCCCTATCGGTACCTTGTTATCGAATATAAGTCGGTACCTTGTTATCGAATAGTAAAGTTAAATGATGATTTTAGGAGATCCATATTCAATTAAATATAAGTCGGTACCTTGTTATCGAATAGTAAAGTCGGTACCATATTCAATTAAATATAAGTCGGTACCTTGTTATCGAACCTTAGTTATCTTGATGATGACGAAGCATGGCAACTCATGGACTTGAGCTTGCTCGTCTTCAAGAAGTGGTGATCTTGCCTTTAAGAGGAACCTAGAAGATCACACAAAAACAAAAGACAAACTACATAGATCACTTGGATCTGAGGTTAGAGGGTTATAATACTTGGGGAAGTATGTATGTGAAGTGATGAGTAGAAAGGAAGAAATGGCTCTCTATTTATAGAGAAAATTCTCTACTGTTCCCCGGATCCCACGGATCCCTACCACAAGGGATCTGGCTAGCACAAAGTCAGGGATCCGTGGAACGCTCCTCTTTGCCCATGGGTATTTTTGGTTATGGGTCATGGGTTATGGGTTGATCCATTGTTTTCTTTCTAGATACAATGAACTTGGTTAAGTGGTATATATAAAACCATGGGCTATGGGTCAATACCATTTGCTAGTTTTTACCCATTTTAGTATTTACATGTTTTTACCCATTTTAGTATTCTTAGTTTAAGTATATGCTAACCCAATATGTAAACACTAGTTGTTGTACATATGTATCATAAAATCACTTATACTTGTTTTAGTGTTTTATGTGAAAACGTAAGTGTGTTAGGAAACTATTAACTCAAACTTATTTACGTATTCTATTTGTTTCGTTAAAATGATTTTACGTTTGTTATCGACAAAACATTAGAAGATCGTAAAATATAAATAAACGTTTTTACAGCTTATTTGTATTAACATTTAGGACTTTTTAATTTCTAGGTTATTTTTTTTTCTAGGATTATTTTCTTAAGTTATTTTTCTATTTTTTAGGATTTTTTTTATGTATTAACACATCCATTGTGTTCCATTTTATAACTTTTAAGTCATGAAAATTTTAACAAATGAATGATGTTTCTTATATGGTTGTTGGTTATTATTTGTTGGTTGGAATTACTTGTATAATTGTGATGATGATTCTTGCTAACCTTTCTTTTGTAGCTTTTCACAATCTATATATCTTTCTCTTGGCACCCAATTAAGGGGGCGCATTGGCCAAGAAGAGAAAATGGCTCGGGCTCATTGCATTTTCCGCCTCGCATCTTCTTTTTGTTTTGACAAGAAGGGGAGAATATTATAAAACTTGACCATTGACTTTCAATAAGTCAACATCATGCTTTGACTTTCAAAAAGTCAAAATTGTTAAAAACCAAATAATTAGATAAACTAGTCATAAGATAAAATAAGCCTCTTATTGTTAACTTTATCTAACAACTAGTTCTTCCAAGTTCAAATTAATCTTATATTTTTATAACTCTTGTACAACTCTACATCTTTGATAAAAATAAAATTTATGTTTTGTCTTCAACAAAAAGGGGGAGATTGTTAATACAAATATTGTCATTAAACGTTATTTATATTTTATGATCTTTACCTAGTTTTATTAATGACAAAAGTAAAATTCATTTTTGTAAAGTATAAAGCTTGTCAAGATTAATAGACATTAAAACAAGCTTTCCTTAAATAAAGTTTTCATCACTTAAGCATTTATATCTGATCATATTTTGATTCGTTATGTATCAATTAACATTGATATCTTTCTAAACCATAATGTGCATCAACAATTTTAGAACAAGTATGTTTTAGTTTCTTAAACACTACATTACATATGTATTTACTTTTAACATATTAATTCTAAAATAGAAAACGACATATTACATCATGGCTTCCATCACATTGGAAATCTTTAGAAGATTTCATAGAATATTTTGTTTAGATTTGGACTCTACATATCTTACATGACCTTGGTTAGATTTGGGTGATCTTGAAAAGATTTCTGTAATATTTACTGTCATACCATCGAAACCAAAAAATAACAAGGGCGGAACCCCTTTTTTTGGTTCGTCTGGTCTGTGGCTCTGCTGTTCACTTGGCCTATAAATAGCAAGCCAACCCAAGTTGTTTTCTTATCCCCTCTCAACATAAAACACATACATTCTCTCATTCTATTACATCTAACTCTGTTTCATTTCATACTAGTGATCATCTTTTGTAGCAAAGAAGATCAAGGCATAATCAAGCTTCAACAAATAGTTGGAAGGCTTGTTTGTTTTATTGTTGTGTGATCTAGTATTGTTCATACATCATTGTTATACCAAACCATCTTAAACCTCTGAGTGTGAGTGGTTAGTATTTTAGTCCTCAAAATACATAGTTTGTGGGAGTGGTTGTACCCTAGTAAAAGAACTCGACATCTAGCTTTGTGTCGGAAATATTGTGTAAGCGACGTGTAAAGGTTTTCTCCGCCGGTTGAAAGAGCTTGTTGATTAGTGAAGATAACTCTCGAGTTGGAGACTCGGGGAGTGGAGTAGTGATAAGGTTTTAAAAGGTACCATTTTGAGGGGTCGTTTAAGTCCTTATTTGATCACTTTTGTATCCGTTATTGCTTAATATCGTTCCTTTTCACTTTTTAGGTCTCGTGAAGGCAAAATGCTGGAATGGCACTTATTTGGACGGAAAGGCGCGAATATATGAAGAAAATGGCCAAAGTCGAAATCAAGGCACTCACAGTTGCTGAAGTTAGAAGGCGACGGCGTCAGGTGCTATTGGTGACGCCGTCCCAAAATTATTGTGACGGGACAGAACTCAAAACTCGTATTTTCAAGAGACGGCGTCCAGTGGTGAAAGAGTAGGCCGTCGCTACTCAGACGGCCTAGATGCAATCCAGACGACGTCAGAAGCTGAAGAGGACGGCGTCACGGTCATAAGGTGACGCCGTCGCAAGGTTAACGTGGCCAAGACGAAACCCTAATGGCGGCGACACGACGGCGTCACTAAACATAAGGTGACGCCGTCGCAATTGTAATCTTATATATAGAATCCGAATTTTTCAGTCTTTGTGTGGAGAGTCTTTGGAGTAAAAACCTAAAACCGAACCTAAGGTGTCTTGTACAGTATTTTAGGGTTTTTAACCCTATCTTACATCAAGATAAGTCTTTGCTTCATTAATTCAATTATGTCTTTGATTATTTGTGTGTATGCTTGCATGTTCTCCATGTCCGGCTAATTTATTTGTGTGTTTGCTTAGGAAGTATGAAACTTAATTATTGAATATTGATTGGTTGTTTCTTATCTTAGTTGATTTATGATCTAGTAATGCGATAGGTCATCCGTTGTGCACTTAATGCTTGATTCATCTTTGTGAACCTTAGAGTATAATTACCTGAGTGATTGTAGGCTAAACCATCCGAAGAGCGCCTTAGAGTAGGAGTCTATAATCTCTAGTGGGTTTGTAGACAAGACCCTTTGGTAAGTTCAAAGAGTTAGGGAGAAACGCATACCCTACAACTTTAGACACACAACGCAACTAGGAATAAGACGTGACACTCAACCATCAATAGGAGATAATTAAGGAGTAATACAAACTAAGTAAACACATCTTTAAACTATCATACGAGCACACATTAATTAGACATAGACTCCCACAACCTTAGTTTAGATAATTAGATAATAGTAGAGTAATCGGTAGAAATACCAACCCCCCAAATCCAATACCCGAGATTCGTACCTTTCCATTTTCATAAAATATAAAAAGATAAAAAATAATCTTCCTCAACCTTAACCTTAGTGTAGTAACTCCCTACTAGCATTCCTATTCCCCTAGAGAACGATATCAATACCCGTGGCTTACCCTAATTACTACACTACAACGATTAGGTTCACTGCCTAGGGTGTTATAAAACTTGCTCGAAGAAAAGGAAGTTCCTTTGACCCCGAACGACGCGTGTAGCGTTATCAAGTTTTTGGCGCCGCTGCCGGGGAATAGAATAGCTAGTTAGTAGTCCACCTCGTTTAGGTTTCTTTGCTTGATTCCTATCAAGTAAACTTTTTTCTCATTTTTAGATTTCTCTTAGTCTATCCCCCTTCTTCGTAACCTTTGTTCGTAACCCCATCACTTTTTATCATGGAAGGTGATAACCCACTACCATTCATCAACATATCACCAAATGACCCGCCAAGAGCCCGTACTCTTGGTGAATACTCGAGACCAAGCCACTTAGGCTATAGGAACACCATTGAGCTTCCCGACCAAGCCCAAACTACGGCCCTGCGATCCGACACCATCCGGTTGGTGCAAAACGGATGTGCATTCCATGGACTTCGTTCCGAAGATCCAAATCAGCATCTGAGGGATTTCCTCAAAATCATCGATTCCATCGACCTTGATGCTACTACTCGGGAGACCACGCGCCTGCGTCTCTTCCAATTCTCTCTACGGGACCAAGCTAGTAATTGGCTTGAGCGACTTCCCGCCGGCTCCATCTCAAGTTGGGATGATCTTACTTCTCGCTTCCTTGCTCAATTTTTCCCACCAGGGAGAACTACTAAGCTTAGGCGAGACATCTTGACATTCCAGCAGCTCCAAGGTGAGTCTCTTTACAAAGCATGGACTCGATTTAAGGAATTACTCCGTAGACTTCCACACCATGGCATTGATCTTTGGCTTCAAATCCAAATCTTCTATGATCATACCGATTTCATCACTCGACGATCCATTGATCGAGCTGCCGGTGGAAGACTCAGCGACTTTAATGCAGAGCAATCATGGGATATCATAGAGGAGCTCGCCGATCAAAACTACGAAGATTGGAGTGAATCTCCCGAAACTCCGATTAACGTAGTTAAAGCCATATCCACTCCTCCTGAATCTCCCGATACACTCGAAGAGCAATTGAGTGCCATCGAGAGAGGAATTGATTATCTTATGGAAAGGCAGAAAAGAGCACATGTACAAATTCCTCGAGAGATCGTCAAATCCGCCCACTCCACCAACCACTCCACACCTCTTTCGGAATCCCCAAGTCGCGAGCAAAACCCAGGTTCCGCAAGGCGCTTCCGTTCTACTTCCCCAATACCACTTTCACCAAGCTTCAAGGATCAAATGAGGGAGTACATGGCAGCTCATACAGAGAGATTAGCCAGATTTGAAGAGGAGGTTTATAGGCAGAGAGAGGAAATGCAAGCAAAAATGAAAGAAATGATGGATTTGGTAATTGAATTTACCAAAACAAAGGCTCCCGAAAAAGTGCTCGTAAGAAGCAATGATTGCCCTCCCACTTCATTTGTAAACGCCGTTTCCATCATGCCTGAGAATGCAAGGGCTGAGATGTGGAATACTGAGAAAAGCACGAAGGATGAGTCCATGACTAATGATGAACCTGAGACCATTGAGTACTACCTTAAGCACGAAATTAACAAGAAAACCATTGCAAACCAAGTGAACAACTTTAGGTACAATGAAGTTCTTAGGGAAGCTCTTGAAGAAAAAATGACGGAAGAAGAATACGACGCTTTACCTATGGAACCTCTGTATGAGTTGGTTATAAAAAAACCGTTAACAAGAAAACGAAACACCACAGGGAATTTCGTGATACCAGTTAGTATCGGTGACATGGACAATATAAATGCCTTGGCCGATCAAGGGACCGATGTGAACATAATGCCATTGTCAATCTATAATAAGTTAACTAATGAGAAACCAGCAAAAACCGACCTTAGACTTTCCTTAGCTAATCATACTTATGTCCACCCCGTAGGAATCGCTGTTGATGTTCTAATTGAGGTAGCTAACATCGTTTATCCGGTGGATTTCGTGATCATTGATATTGAGGAAGATAAAAACGTACCCCTCATTCTTGGGACACCGTTCCTGGCCACCGCCAAGGCAACCATTAAATGCGGAGAAGGCATCATGATACTCAAAAGCGGGAAGGGGTACACTAGGATACCCATCGTCCCAAGATATCCTCTTAAGATCATGGAAATGATTACGGGTGGAAATCGAAAAGCCCCAGATAACAATGTTAAGAAGAAGAAGAATGACTGGGAAAAAGGGCTTAGAGACTTTATGGTTCAAGGATTGTATGCGACATTGTGGAAACCCGATAAAAAGTTAAGAAGCAATCCTACCTCATTACCTAAGGTACAAAAGGACCCTAAGGAATTTCTAAAGGGAGAAAAAGGGCTCTTGTATAGATCTCGGATAAGGGCATTACGAGGAAGAAACAAACCAAGATGGTTTGGGCCTTTCACAGTTAAGGAGACCAAATTAAAAGACAAAACCGTTGCCATAATTGACAGCGTTGGCAAGGAATCCACGGTGAGCATACAGCGTCTACACTCTTTCGATGAAGGGAAAACAGAGAGTCAAGAGGGCGGTAATGAGAAAACGTAGGAGCACGACTACGAGTCTAGCTACAAGACTCTTTAATAAAGAAAAGCGCTTCGTGGGAGGCAACCCATGCTTAATTGTTTGCTTGTTAGTGTCATATATCTTTTATTAATTGTTTATCCTCATGTTTAAATTTGTGAAAATGCTTTATTTTGTTTTTAACCTCGTCTTAATTGCATATAAAGGTATTTTACATAAGGGATAAGTGTAGGGAGGATTACACACGTTTTCAAAAGAAACGTAAACATGAGAATAACAATTAATTAAAAGATATTTATGTTTGTTCGTTCGAGTCAAATGCTTGTATCGAGTCATAATGGATGTTTGCAGAAATTTTTCCAGATTCTAAAGATGTAAATTTTCCAGAATTTTTTTCCAGAAAATCGCAGACCAGTTTTTGTCAGGATAACCTGACGGCGTCAGGATTGCAACCCGACGGCGTCAGGAAGGAGTAAAAACATCAGATTACTTTTTCTCGTTTTCTGAGCTACTTATAAATTTTTGGAATTTTCCAGGTCTTAATTTTCTTAGAAATTCTGTAAACATCCATTCCACAAGCATTATATCCTAGTTTAAATCGAGTCTTATATATATTATTACCGCCGATTTTACGCGAATGTTTCGTTTGTTCTCTTCAAGTGTGCAGGTTTAGTTTGTCAAGAAGAAGTTACATAAGATTGGAAGGAGCTTTTCACGCAATAATTCTTCTTGGAAAAGGATTTAACCACCACTTTACACGGATCCTACCGAGCTAATCAGGGGAGTATTAGTTTCTTTCGTTTTTAATTACCTTCCATTATCATAACTTTGATACTTTCGGGGAACATTGGGGACAATGTTCAGTTTAAGTGTAGGGAGGGAAAATAAAATGGGAACTTTGAAACTATGCTTATCCTTGATTATTTGTTTCGTCCAATTGTGATTGTGTAATAAACCATGAGAAAATGTCGGTTAGGGTAATTTTGGCACCAAATTTAAAATTTTTCTATGACATATAGGAGTGGGCCATTAGTCTTAACAAAAGCGTCTCACGGATAGGAAGTTGCATGACTAGCACAAAAACCCTTTACCACCCAAATTCCACCCAAAATGTGAGGATCGCCCTTAGATTAGTAGGAATTAAAGCATTCATCTTTAATGCTTAGAGTGTGAACCGGTAGTATAATAGATTCTAGAACTTGTTTTGTGATGCATTCCGAGATCGCAAGTGAGGCTACACTTGTGTAGTTAGGAATAACTAAATGATAAGAGGCATTAGGATAACCCTTGTTTGATACCTGTAATATAATTACTTCTTCCACTTCGGTTGAGTAATTCCCCCACACCCTTTGCGTTGTACTCATCTTTAGTACACGATACCCCTAGTTAACCCCTCAGAGCCTATCCTTTTCGCGGTTCTCGTGATATTTCGGATTTCCCGGAATATCAATGAAGAGCATTGTTTACACCCCACCCCCAAATATACACCCAAATCGCCTTAGCCTACCCTATATGCACTCACTTTTAGTGCATTATTGTTATCACCCAAAACCCTTTGTTCAATTATCTGGTTGCTTGCATAAGTTGCTAAGTCGAGTCATATCCTTTGTATACAGTTTTGGGATGATTGGGATTCATGGGAAAAGTTAAAGTTTATGAAATAACGGGAAGGGAACGTTAAAATTCCCTTTGTTTGCGTAATAATGTACCCCAAGTGTTTTGATCTTTTCAATTCGGGTCAAATTGTGTTAGAGTAATAAAAACTCAAGTGTAGGGATATGCTTATAAATCCCTAGTATTTTGATGTTATCTTAGAGGATGGTAGAGTAAAAGTGTATGAAAAAAAAAAAAAAAAAAAAAAAAAAAAAAAAAAAAAAAAAAAAAAAAAAAAAAAATAGAAAAAGAGAAAAAGAAAAAAAATAGAGTGTGAAAAAAAAAAAAAAAAAAAAAAAAAAAAAAAAAACCATACGGGCTACCATCCTACATCTATCCTTTAAATTTATGTTTGTTTATTTCAGTTATCTAGAGTTTAGAAGTGTCGAGTCTTGGCTTAGCAACGCCATTCTTCATATGCATTTAACATAGAGATTTTTGACTTACCACCAATAAATAGCCTATCCCACCAAACCCTTATTTCCCTACCGTAAGCCTAACGTTACAACCCTTTAAAGACCTCTTTGATAGTCTTTCCTAGGTGCTTACGCCAAAGCGATGGAGGTTTGATCTATTCTCAAGCCTATGGTAATCTATGTACTAGGACCGGTTAATGAGTGTTTATCTTCCATTTCCTATTTTGTTATGTTTCATATATACACCCGAGAGAGATGTGAGTATCCAAACACCCCATGTGAGGTGCTAGTATGTAATTTCCGTGCTTGTTATGACTTTTGCGGGGCTTATATGTGTTGTGGACCGTTTTGAATTAATGCTTCATGACCCCTAACTTATAAATTAATTGGCTAAAAGCACATTTGCTTGAGGACAAGCAAATAACAAGTGTAGGGATATTTGATAAGGTTTTAAAAGGTACCATTTTGAGGGGTCGTTTAAGTCCTTATTTGATCAGTTTTGTATCCGTTATTGCTTAATATCGTTCCTTTTCACTTTTTAGGTCTCGTGAAGGCAAAATGCTGGAATGGCACTTATTTGGACGGAAAGGCGCGAATATATGAAGAAAATGGCCAAAGTCGAAATCAAGGCACTCACAGTTGCTGAAGTTAGAAGGCGACGGCGTCAGGTGCTATTGGTGACGCCGTCCCAAAATTATTGTGACGGGACAGAACTCAAAACTCGTATTTTCAAGAGACGGCGTCCAGTGGTGAAAGAGTAGGCCGTCGCTACTCAGACGGCCTAGATGCAATCCAGACGACGTCAGAAGCTGAAGAGGACGGCGTCACGGTCATAAGGTGACGCCGTCGCAAGGTTAACGTGGCCAAGACGAAACCCTAATGGCGGCGACACGACGGCGTCACTAAACATAAGGTGACGCCGTCGCAATTGTAATCTTATATATAGAATCCGAATTTTTCAGTCTTTGTGTGGAGAGTCTTTGGAGTAAAAACCTAAAACCGAACCTAAGGTGTCTTGTACAGTATTTTAGGGTTTTTAACCCTATCTTACATCAAGATAAGTCTTTGCTTCATTAATTCAATTATGTCTTTGATTATTTGTGTGTATGCTTGCATGTTCTCCATGTCCGGCTAATTTATTTGTGTGTTTGCTTAGGAAGTATGAAACTTAATTATTGAATATTGATTGGTTGTTTCTTATCTTAGTTGATTTATGATCTAGTAATGCGATAGGTCATCCGTTGTGCACTTAATGCTTGATTCATCTTTGTGAACCTTAGAGTATAATTACCTGAGTGATTGTAGGCTAAACCATCCGAAGAGCGCCTTAGAGTAGGAGTCTATAATCTCTAGTGGGTTTGTAGACAAGACCCTTTGGTAAGTTCAAAGAGTTAGGGAGAAACGCATACCCTACAACTTTAGACACACAACGCAACTAGGAATAAGACGTGACACTCAACCATCAATAGGAGATAATTAAGGAGTAATACAAACTAAGTAAACACATCTTTAAACTATCATACAAGCACACATTAATTAGACATAGACTCCCACAACCTTAGTTTAGATAATTAGATAATAGTAGAGTAATCGGTAGAAATACCAACCCCCCAAATCAAATACCCGAGATTCGTACCTTTTCATTTTCATAAAATATAAAAAGATAAAAAATAATCTTCCTCAACCTTAACCTTAGCATAGTAACTCCCTACTAGCATTCCTATTCCCCTAGAGAACGATATCAATACCCGTGGCTTACCCTAATTACTACACTACAACGATTAGGTTCACTGCCTAGGGTGTTATAAAACTTGCTCGAAGAAAAGGAAGTTCCTTTGACCCCGAACGACGCGTGTAGCGTTATCAAGTAGGGCAAGGAAAAAGAGTCCTTGTAGACCGAACCACTATAAACAACTTTGTCGTTGTTTGATTGTTTCTTTCCTTACTTACTTATTATATATTGCTTGCATATTATTTATTCTTCACTAACATATCTTTGATCAATATCAATTGATCTTATAATAAAGTTTCAAAACAAAGATTTTAAACGGTAAACTATTCAACCCCCTTCTAGTTTTCCACAGTTCACTAAATTAATTTCTTGGATTCCATTGGACAAGGCTTTATCTCCTATCAAACAAGGAGGTCTTGGCATTTGTTGCCTCAAAGTGTGTAATCAATCTATGTTGACCAAATGGTGGTGGAGATTCTACAAGGAAGACAATTCTCATATGGGTAAAGTCATTCGATCAATTAATGGTTATAATGGTGGCTTAGGAGATCCATATTCAATTAAATATAAGTCGGTACCTTGTTATCGAATAGTAAAGTTAAATGATGATTTTATCCCTATCGGGATTGATCTCAAAAATATTTTCAAGAGAAAGGTGGGTAATGGCGAGTACACAAGATTCTAGCTTGACAACTGGGTAGGAGGATGGCCATTAAATGTTTCATTCCCTCGGATTTTCCGCTTAGAAGCCAATAAAAATTGCCTTGTCAGAGATCGAGCTCCCACTGTTCCTCAATACCGTATGATCTCTATTTCTTTACCTGATGTTAGTGCTACTGGACCTCACATATCAGGCTTCATGGGCCCAATCCTCCCACCAGGCCTTCGCTTTCGGTTGAGTTGGAGCAGACCCTTAAGATCCCATCGTGAGATTGATGAACTTAATAAGATTGTCAGCTTGTTGTCTAAGTTACACCTCTCAAACTCCCATGATATCTGGAGTGTTACCTCAACCACTTACATTGGTTCTCTGTTAACCTTATTAGAAAACATATCATACATCAATCACATAACCTTCCTTCCCAACCATTCAAATGGGACAGTCTTTTGCCCATTAAGGTAAACATCAATGCTTGGAGAATTCTAAATCAAAAAATGCCTACTAGAATAAATTTGGATCATAGGGGAATCGACTTAAATTCAGTGAAATGCCCAATTTGTGATGAAGATGTTGAAACTGAAGAACACATCTTCGTTCAATGTAATCTTGCTAGGAAAATATGAAAAGATGTCTTGCTTTGGTGGAAAGTAGACATTGTAAACGTCTTGAGCCTTCTTGAAGCAATTAATCTTGTGGAAATATTTAGCCTCCCCCTCCTCTTTCTACCCTCTTTGATGCGGTGGTTCAAACAACACTTTAGTTCCTATGGAGATATAGAAATGAGTTCGCTTTTACTCCTAAAAGACCAAATCTAGATTTCCTGTTCAATGACATTAAGCTTTTTTCTTTTAATTGGATTACTAATAGGCATAATAAATTTTCATTAATTGGATTGAGTGGTTTGATAATCCTTGTAACACTCTTCCAGTCTCTATTTAATTGTTTTTCTTTGCTCCTAGCCCTTTGCTAGGATGCTAATTCAAATTTGCCATTCAAAAATATATATATCCTAAATAGTTGTCATTGTTTGTTTTAAACCTGTGTCGAAATTATATCTTAAACCTTTCTATACAAATTCGGGGAATAAGAACCTAAACTTATTGGTTCATTTCTATATGTTTACTTTGGTATATGTCTTGTGGTTTCATCTTTGTTTTCTTGACACCCAGTAATGTAACACGTGAACACATGCATGAGGTGAAGTATATAGATTATTCATGAAAGTAGATTTTGGGTGTAGTCTATTTTATAAGAATTTATTGAAAGATATACTTCACCATCGAATGCTTGAAATGTCAAAAGGATTTCACGTGACCACCTTGGATTTCAGTAGCGAGCTTTTGTGTTCAACTCAAACTCTAACTTGATTTTTAGTTTAAGTATAGGAGAGAGCATTCATCATGCTACTAGGTGTATTTTGGTTTATTAATTTTAGCAATACATCTTGTGGTTATTTGGTTAAAACAATAAAGTATTGAACGTTAGCCGCCAAGGTGACTTAGTGGTTACTAATGTCATCACATTAGATTTTTGTTTCAAAACTTACTAAGTAAACATCTTTAGAATGACTATGGATGAGGGATAGGGTTCGAAAAATGTTCACGTTAATAACCCAATTATGCTATGTATATCTGTTTCATAGAATTGCCCTCCTAGTATAACTTGGATAAGAATAACTTTATATGCATCCGTTCAATAAAGAATTAAATGTTAAAAAAATATCATTTGTGTTATTCACTTTCTATTCTTTACGGTTTAAATGTTTCTAAGTATGTCCTAAATAGTTGTTATTGTTTGTTTAATTTCGTATCATGTGGTTTCATCTTTGTTTTCCTTACTCCGGGCGGGTAATGTAACTAGTGAAACACATACCTCAAATAAAATATACAAATATCATATCATATATCATTTTTGTCAAGTTTGTATTGTACAAAAATACAAAGTTTTTAAAGATAGTAGAGTAGAGTATTTATTATTGTTTTAAAGTGGCAGTGATGTATAGAAATGACCAATGGTAGAAGGTGGTTGCCCAAAGATAGATCACCCCAGGGTTTCCATTTTCTTCACACATTTCTCTTTTGAGAACTCATTCTCTCTCTCTCATCTCCTATTTTATTCTTATACAAAACACAAGTTTCATGAATTTAAAGCATTTCTAAAAGTGGATCTTCTCTTAACCAAGAGTAGAAGTATTTGCAGAAAGCAAAAACAAAAATTAAACACACATATATAACAAATTCTTATAAATATTAATCATGGGTAGAGGGAGAGTTGAACTTAAAAGAATAGAGAACAAAATTAACAGGCAAGTTACCTTTGCTAAGAGAAGAAATGGTCTTCTTAAAAAAGCATACGAACTCTCGGTTCTTTGCGATGCTGAAGTCGCGCTTATCATCTTCTCGAATCGTGGCAAGCTTTATGAATTCTGTAGCAGCTCTAGGTATACTTCGTGTGTGCGTGTGTGTGTTTTATTTTCAAATTTTCCACACTGTTAAACATAAAGAAGTATATGACATCTTTCGATCTATCGTAGATTTACATACGATCTGTATCTTTCTTGGTTTTAAATCCTGAAAAGTATGTACACAGTTTCTTGATCTTTAGACATATGTTTCTCTTTCAAAGGCTGTAAAATACATGGAAATTAAAAAATCCACAAAAAATTTAATTTTGTTTCTTGATCTTTGTATTTTTTTATCTTCAATTCTTCATAAAACACAAGTTATACAGTGGTTCTTGAAAAAAAAATATAAAAAAAAATCTGATTTTCTTTTGATTTTATAGAAAGATCTGTAAGTTTATGATACATTATTGATCTTATTTCATATTTTCAGTGGTAAACAAATGTTTCTTTAAAATGGGTTGACTTAATCCTAAATTTTCCAAGACTGTTTTAAATCTCCTAGTGGTTCTTGAAAAAACAATTTTTTATTTTTGGGTTCTTTAGGGCTTGATTATACCTAGAAATAAATCCGGGTTATATAAACTAAAAAAGAATTTGTGAGCATTATCAAAGGCTTATTGTTCAGATTTGCTTATTTTTTCAAATAGATTTGGTGTTTAATAATAGAAGAGATCAGCAAAAGCTCAAAAAAAAATTCAAATCATTTGAAACCCTACTACTGTTTTATCAATTTTCTACAATCTAGAACCCTAGCTAGTTAAGAAAATTGTTTTATTCTTTTGATCTGATAGTATTTTTGCTATAAAGATACAAAAAAGTATGAATTTCTCTATCTCAGTTTTATGGATTTATCTTATTTTTGTTATATATAAAGTAACATAATCTTTATTTTTCTCATTTGCAATTTCCTAAAATTATTGCTAATGAATTTGGGAAAAGAATTGTTTAATCTTCATCTTACCTTCTTACTTAGCTCATTCAGTGATGTTAAGTATTTGTTAAGTAATTTTTTTTCTTTTAATTTTATTGGCTAATTTCGAAAGAGCTTTGTCTTGATTCGTTTAGTTAAACTAATATACCACAACTAACATATACAAGTGGAGTTGGATAAGTTTCAAGATCTTCCTTATCATTTTTGTTTCTTCTTCTTGCATATACTAATTATGAGTAGAAAGTTAGATCCGAGACTCAAACGGTATCAAACACGCTTCCAAAATGGGTTAAACACAAGTTTTTAGTTTGAAAACCTAAATAATATTTTATGCTTAATTATCAAGCTCGAGAATTTCAGGTGGTAAACTGTTGGGAACCTCACCATACCCAAAATTAAAGAATACTTTTTTTCTAGTTCTTGTATTACTAGAACACTTGTAGGTCTGTTGGACATGTTATTGGTTTTATGAGATCTCGGATCCTGAGGTATTTCAACGGTTTTCAAAGCAAGTCATGCTCTAAAATGAAGGGTCATGTCTTTATCCTTTGAGTAATTCATGCTGTGTGTTTATCTGAGATGTTTTTAGGTGTGTTAATGATTCTTGGATTTTCCTTTGTTCCTTGTACTATTCTAACTTATTTTATTAACATCTGTTTTTAGACATGACACTGATTGTGAATATAAGTTGTTTATGTTTTCAAACATTTTGATGATGTAGCATGCTATTCTTGCTATGAATTTTTAAACAACAAAGAAAGACTTTTCATTGACTAAACTAGTGTAAAGTTAAAGATTACAATGCTTCAAAAAAAGACCGATTAGAAATCTCCCTCTCCAGACTACACCAAGAAAACACCAAAACAACGAACCCATACACCGCCTTATAAGAAGGACAACAACTGAATATAAGACCGATACCACATAAACACTTGAGTAAATCTAAACAACTACGCCTTAACTACATTTTAAATCTACCAGGCGACGCTCTGGCGGGACTGGGTATTGATGTTATTTTTGTTATTGCTGATGCCTGATGATGCTGTTGTCGACGTCGTGGTTGTTGGTTTTTCATCGTTTTATCTAAAGATGACGACATGTGGGTCAATGAATTTGTTCAACTAAGTGCAAGACCCTATAATTGGTGTCATAGACTTCAGCCTAATCTAGAAGAGAATATACGGAGTTTTTACTCGTTTTTGGCTGTTTGTAAACATTCATATACATTGTCTGGTAACTAACATGTTTTTTTGTGCCTTTTATTTTCAGCATGGTGAAAACACTTGAGAAGTACCACAGCTGCAGTTATGGATCATTGAAAGGCAGCCAACCTGAAAATGAGAGCCAGGTTTGTTCAGGATCAACCGAAAATGTGTTGTATGCTAGAAGTATGATGCAATTTCAGATTATATATGTTCATTCAATACTTTTACATCGGTGTGAACAAAATATTCATATATAGCTAACACGATGTGATTTTTTGGTCTGCTAGAGCTATTTAATTAGATTCATAGATGCACATTTTGCACCAAATTGAACCATTGAGACAGTAACATATGACACACTACTGCTTAATTTGATATAGTATGTGATTAGCACTTCTGTTATTTTCTACACTTATACTTAATGTTGTACTGGTAAAATATCTGAGCAGTATAACTACCACGAGTATCTGAGGCTAAAGGCAAGAGTGGAGGTTCTTCAACGGTCACAAAGGTATAACATCAATTCTAGAATTAAGACAAACGTAGAGGTCGATTTTTGAGATTTTTTTATTCCATGATAGATTGATTTTTGAGACCCACGGATGATATATTGTTGTTTAATTTATGCATATATATTACTGTAACTAAATCAATTAACACAGAAACCTTCTTGGAGAAGATTTGGCTCCACTGAACACTAAGGAGCTGGAGCAGCTTGAGCACCAACTTGAAATGTCTTTAAGGAAAATCAGATCGACAAAGGTAAAAAGAAATGAGCCAAATATATTTATAAAAGCATTCGTTTCTTCTTAATTTCTTTCTTTCTTGTTTCTTTTCCAGGTTTGCATGTTGCTTACATCTAGAATGTGGTATTTAACTAATAACTAGGTTCTTATGTAGAAAAATATAACGTTTTCATGAAAGTTAATGGTGGAGATCATATGAACTCAATAGTTTTTCATCAATGTTTTGTTCTCAAATTTTCAGACTCAATCCATGTTGGATCAACTTGCTGAGCTTCAACGAAAGGTATGCATATGTGCCTTAATTCATGGATGTTAAAAATTACTGCAATCCTGAACATTTCCAGTCTTATATAATTTGTTACTATATTGTTACTCATATATATGAACTATATCCAGGAGCAAGTTCTTGCTGAAACAAACAAAGCCTTAAGGAAGAAGGTATTAAAATCTCCATTAATCACGCACGAACTACAGTTAGTAACTTGGTTGCTCCATTATGGTCTATGCTATACTTTCTTGATACGACATTATATTGGGAATCTCGCTTGTTCCTAACTATGTCGATCTTACTTTGATAGTTCTTGTTCAAAACGACAAATATAGTGATGAACAATAAACCTCTTGGTTATTACTGTCGATTGGTCATTAATGTTCAATGCTCATGTTGTGTCTCAAAAGTAGTATGTTTTGTCAATTGTCATAACTTCAAGTATAGTTATAAGTGTTTGTTTCAACAATGTCAACAAATTTTATAAGGGTTAATTACTTTAATAGTGAATTATCTAAAAAAAAAGGTTTATGCACAAGCACAATTATTCTTTTAAACATATATATTATATTTTCTAGTTTGTTTGTTTGGTTGGTTGATTGAAACACAATTAAGCTTATAAAAGAAATCCTGTCTTCAGTTGGAGGAAAGTGCTCAGGAATTTCCAAGACAGATGTGGGATGGCGGGGCGCAAACAATCCCCTATAATCCTCTTCCTACCCACTCGGATGAGTTCTTCCAGCCTCTAGGATTGAACTCCACCATGCACAACAGGTGTTTTTCTGGATTTCACCTTAAAAAACCTAAAAGTGAAATGAATAATATCACACTAGTGTTTACTTAACTTGACTTATTTTCATATTCTTTTTTCAGCTACAATGGGTTGAGATACAACCCTATCGGTTCAGATGAGATGAATGTTTCAGGCGATAATGCCAACAACCCTAATGGATTATTTCCTGGTTGGATGCTGTAGTAGAAAAAAAGTGCATCACCCTAAGTTTCCCGATGGAAATAATAAGGTAATTCTCCTTAGAACGCAACTTGTAACATCTGTTTTTTGAGTGTTTGTATTATGTGTGTGTTTGTGCAATTTGTAATTATTCTTAAAAGAGACTGTAGGATTCATAAGTCGTTTTGCATACGACGATCACTTTGAACTTAAGAGCCCTTGGATTCTTGGCTTGCATGTACTTAATTTGTATAAGACTAAGTATTCTGGATTTGTGATAAGTATATTTGTTTAACAATCTATGCTATATATTTTGATCATTTCAAGATAATCTTGAATTTTTTTCAGATCATAATCTTGAATATCTTTGTTGAATTATTTCCTTGATATGAGATTCTTCTGGAGTTTATAATTAGTGTGGGAACTGAGAATGTAGGTTAAAATATACATGGGCGATGAGAAAAAAATAAGTGTGCTAGTAATCGATGATTCTCGTTGTGAATGTAAACTTGTTTAATAAATGACTAGCCTTCAAATAATGAACGCATTAAGATTGTGGCATAGACATTCAAATGGGACAATAAATATCGATCAAACATGTAGCCTCATAATTAGTTGAACTGTAGAAATTATGTGTTGAAAGTAACGATTATAGTCTTCTCCTACACAACAACAACATACCCAATCCCACTGGGACATGGTATGGAAAGATAGAATGTAGACAGATCATACCCCTACCCAAGGATAAACCCGAGGTAGAATATAGTCTTCTCCTAGACATAGAAATTAAATGCACTTTCATCATCAAGATTAAGATGGGTATGTCATTGCACATAAATTCTTCTTAACTAGAGTCCTTAAGTGCAACCTAAATTTCTAGCTTCCTCCATGACTTACTAAGAAAATGGGTGATGTGTAGGTCCCTCGTGAGTGTCTAACATGGACAAAAATGGAAATTGATAATTACATTTGAGTGAATGAATAATGATTTAATCCACAATGACACTGATGCCATGATAGCAATATATATTTGGTTTGTCATCTCAACTTAAGACGAACATTTTTGTTGAAAAATATTATGGCCAAATTATTAAAAAAAAAAAAAAAAAAAAAAAAAAAAAAAAAAAAAGAAAGAAAAACATGGAGAGAAAGGTGACAACAGAGGTATGTAAATCCACCAAAATACAAAATCCGAACCATAATTTTACTACACCACTCTGCATTTGAGGTTTACTAAGTTGATGTATCTTTCCAAGCTATTTTGTTCAAACAAAAATAATTGAATTTTATTGTTGATAACAAAATAATTAAATTACTAAATAAGCTCAATAATTAAGCGGAAAATGATTGGGAAGACTAATTATGTCACTACCACATTTACCAGTTTCCCCATCGCTGTTTTCCCCGGCGACAGGTGTCGCTGGGGAATCATCACTAAACGACAAAAATATATCCTACGTGGCACAAAGTCTCGTAGAAAAGTCAGCTAAATTATGGAGAGGTTTTCCCCGGCGACATGTCGCCGGGGATACCATTGTTATATTTTGACCGAAAATTTCATCGTGCAACGTGGCGGGAACTTTTCCCGCTTGCCTTTCCCCAGCGTCATGTCGCCGGGGATTCATTTGATTATCTAAAATATGTAATTAGTGTTAATTTTATTACTTTAAAATTTTATTTTACATGTTTCCCCAGCGACATGTCGCCGGGGATTCATTTGATTATTTAAAATATATAATTAGTGTTACTTTGATTACTTTAAAATTTTATTTTTCACTTTTCCCCAGCGACATGTCGCCGGGGATACCGTTTGACTTCGTTTGACTTTATTAATAATAATAGTAATGGTAATAATAATAATAATAAGAATAAGAATAATAATAATAATAATAATAATACGTATACCATAACATAACGACTCATCCGTTCAAAGTCTAATGTCTAACCATAACATATCGACTCATCCGTTGAACGTCTAATGTGTAACCATAACATATCGACTCATCCGTTGAACGTTCAATGTGTAACCATAACATACCGACTCATTCGTTGAACGTCCAATGTGTAACCATAACATACCGACTCATCCGTTGAACGTCTAATGTGTAACCATAACATACCGACTCATCCGTTGAACGTCTAATGTGTAACCATAACATACCGACTCGGGTGTTGAACGTCTAATGTGTAACCATAACATACCGACTCGGATGTTGAACGTCTAATGTGTAACCATAACATACCGACTCGGATGTTGAACGTCTAATGTGTAACCCTAACATACGGACTCATCCGTTGAACGTCTAATGTGTAACCATAACATACCGACTCATCCGTTGAACGTCTAATGTGTAACCATAACATACCGACTCATCCGTTGAACGTCTAATGTGTAACCATAACATACCGACTCGGATGTTGAACGTCTAATGTGTAACCCTAACATACGGACTCATCCGTTGAACGTCTAATGTGTAACCCTAACATACCGACTCATCCGTTGAACGTCTAATGTGTAACCATAACATTCCGACTCATCCGTTGAACGTCTAATGTGTAACCATAACATACCGACTCGGATGTTGAACGTCTAATGTGTAACCCTAACATACGGACTCATCCGTTGAATGTCTAATGTGTAGCCATAACATACCGACTCATCCGTTGAACGTCTAATGTGTAACCATAACATACCGACTCATCCGTTGAACGTCTAATGTGTAACCATAACATACCGACTCGGATGTTGAACGTCTAATGTGTAACCCTAACATACGGACTCATCCGTTGAACGTCTAATGTGTAACCCTAACATACCGACTCATCCGTTGAACGTCTAATGTGTAACCATAACATTCCGACTCATCCGTTGAACGTCTAATGTGTAACCATAACATACCGACTCGGATGTTGAACGTCTAATCTGTAACCCTAACATACGGACTCATCCGTTGAATGTCTAATGTGTAGCCATAACATACCGACTCATCCGTTGAACGTCTAATGTGTAACCATAACATACCGACTCATCCGTTGAACGTCTAATGTGTAACCATAACATACCGACTCGGATGTTGAACGTCTAATGTGTAACCCTAACATACGGACTCATCCGTTGAACGTCTAATGTGTGACCCTAACATACGGACTCATCCGTTGAACGTCTAATGTGTAACCATAACATACCGACTCATCCGTTGAACGTCTAATGTGTAACCATAACATACCGACTCATCCGTTGAACGTCTAATGTGTAACCATAACATACCGACTCGGATGTTGAACGTCTAATGTGTAACCATAACATACCGACTCATCCGTTGAACGTCTAATGTGTAACCATAACATACCGACTCATCCGTTGAACGTCTAATGTGTAACCATAACATACCGACTCATCCGTTGAACGTCTAATGTGTAACCATAACATACCGACTAATCCGTTGAACGTCTAATGTGTAACCATAACATACCGACTCGGATGTTGAACGTCTAATGTGTAACCATAACATACCGACTCGGATGTTGAACGTCTAATGTGTAACCCTAACATACGGACTCATCCGTTGAACGTCTAATGTGTAACCATAACATACCGACTCATCCGTTGAACGTCTAATGTGTAACCATAACATACCGACTCATCCGTTGAACGTCTAATGTGTAACCATAACATACCGACTCGGATGTTGAACGTCTAATGTGTAACCCTAACATACGGACTCATCCGTTGAACGTCTAATGTGTAACCCTAACATACCGACTCATCCGTTGAACGTCTAATGTGTAACCATAACATTCCGACTCATCCGTTGAACGTCTAATGTGTAACCATAACATACCGACTCGGATGTTGAACGTCTAATGTGTAACCCTAACATACGGACTCATCCGTTGAATGTCTAATGTGTAGCCATAACATACCGACTCATCCGTTGAACGTCTAATGTGTAACCATAACATACCGACTCATCCGTTGAACGTCTAATGTGTAACCATAACATACCGACTCGGATGTTGAACGTCTAATGTGTAACCATAACATACCGACTCGGATGTTGAACGTCTAATGTGTAACCCTAACATACGGACTCATCCGTTGAACGTCTAATGTGTAACCCTAACATACGGACTCATCCGTTGAACGTCTAATGTGTAACCATAACATACCGACTCATCCGTTGAACGTCTAATGTGTAACCATAACATACCGACTCGGGTGTTGAACGTCTAATGTGTAACCATAACATACCGACTCGGATGTTGAACGTCTAATGTGTAACCATAACATACCGACTCGGATGTTGAACGTCTAATGTGTAACCCTAACATACGGACTCATCCGTTGAACGTCTAATGTGTAACCATAACATACCGACTCATCCGTTGAACGTCTAATGTGTAAGCATAACATACCGACTCATCCGTTGAACGTCTAATGTGTAACCATAACATACCGACTCGGATGTTGAACGTCTAATGTGTAACCATAATTATTCTTCGGTGAATCATAGATTTATAAAACACATTCAACTATGCATCGTTTGGCTTCTTGATCCAATTAAATATTGCATGCAACATTTTGATGTAATATGTTCTTGTTCCTCTAGCCCGTTACTAGATTGTAAATCTAACTCTCATATAAGAATATAAAGATGCCGAATGGTAACTCTTTGTTCCCGAGTTTATATTAAAAGAAAGGAAAATATTTAGGATTATAATAAAAATAAAAGATAAAATCGTATTCTTTTGAAGTCGTTAACAACATAAAGTAATTAAATTTTAACCAAAAAAAAAAAAAAAAAAAAATTAATAGTTTTCCCCGGCGACATGTCGCTGGGGATTATAAAAAATAAAATTAAATAATTTTCCCCGGCGACATGTCGCCGGGGATACATACCCACCAAAATTTTCGTTATCGCGCCATTTTCGCTAAACGACAAAAACTATATCTTTCCCCAGCGACATGTCGCCGGGGATTGTCGCCGGGGAAAAACCTTATCATAAAGTAGATCTAGATATCTTCTTCACTGCAGAAAACGAAAAAAAAAAAAAAACCTTATCCTCCTCCTTCCTGTGGCGATTTCTGCAGCAAAAACGCATCCACCATCACCAACAATCATCAACCATCACCACCACCGCATCCACCATCACCACCAACGCATCCACCATCACCACCACCACACGTTACACGGTTTGTTTTACAAATTTTAAATGTTATTCAACTAAATTAGTTAATTATATTATGATTTTTGCAGATTATTATTGTTGTAAGTTGTTGTTAGTTAAAAAAGTGAGGTTTTTTTTTTTTTTTTTTTTTTTTTTTTGGCAGTAGCCGACGAGGACCGACGAGGAGCAAGAGCGAGGTATGTTATAATTTATGCAGATTATTATTGTTGTAAGTTGTTAACTTGGAAAGTTAATTTTTTTTTTTTTTTTGGCAGTAGGCGACGAGGAGGCTAGACAAGGTATGTAATATTTTTTTTTTCTCCTTTTGGTATCCCGGGTGACATGTCGCTGGGGAATGTTTATTCATGTCGCTGGGGAATGTTTATTGTTTAAATTTTGTTAGTTTATAGTTATTATTAGTTCAATTGCCTTGAAATGTGCTCGTTTATAATTATAATAATTAGTTGTTTAAATTTTGTTAGTTTATAGTTATTATTTGGTGAAAAAAGTGAAATGGTATGTATGTTAAAATAATGGTATGTATGTTAAAAAAGTGAAATGATATGTATGTTAAAAAAGTGAAATGGTATGTATGTTAAAAAGTGAAATGGTATGTATGTTAAAATAATGGTATGTATGTTAAAAAAGTGAAATGATATGTAGTTTATAGTTTATAGTTATTATTTGTTGACATGTGCTCGTTTATATTATTTTGTTAGTTTATAGTTATTATTTGTTGATATGAGCCGTTTATAGTTTATAATAATTAGTTGTTTTAGGATTTTAGTGATTAATTTTGGAAAATCCCCGTCTAAAATTAATCATCCTATAGAAAACCCGTCCGAAATTAATTTATTAGAAATTAATTTCGGAAAGTCCCCCGTTTGGTCTTGAGTTGTAACTTGCAAAATACACTTATATATTTGAATGAATGAATGAAATTGTTGTGGATTGTTTAAATGTGTATATTTATTTGGATGTGTATGTATTTGGATGTGTGCATGCTTATATTATTTTGTTCATGAATTTCTATATCTTATGCTAATTGTACTTGTACAGATGTCGACAGATGTTGCACGGTCCCACGGCGGTGACGGTGGCGGGGAGGATCGTCCCCCTCCAGACCGCGTACCCACCGGTTGCTGGGCAAGCTTCATTAACAAAGGTAAGAATTTCCGGAGTATTGTAATACAAGCATAAATTTGATACATATTTATGACTTTTATCACTAACTTGATTTTGCAGGCAAAGGTAAACGAAAGCCCAATTTGGGCGGCAGGGCAGCGGGCAGGCTGAATACCCGCGACAAGACCCGGAACCTTTCGCTGAAGGCAATCGTAGACGAAAAAGGTCCCGTGTCGATCACTTTTGAGGTGGGTGACAAACAAACCTTAAACCCTCTCGGCCCCCATGCGGCGCATTGGTCTAACTACATAGGGGAGGTCGTTAGGAAGGTGCCGTTTTACTACCCTTCTTGGGACAAGGTCCCGAAGGAGAAGAAGGCGGGAATCATTTCAGATATTGGGGTCAGTTATCCTTTTATGTTTATTTCATTATCGTGTTCATTTATTTAATTGTGTATATTTATCTAAATTCGCTTATTTATTTATATCATATAAATAAATAAACAAATTTAAATAAATATATAAATTATATCTCTAACTCTTTTTTCGTTTTGTTGTATATGATGGCAGACCCTATTTGACCTCAGGCCGCACATCGACTCCTCCCGCTGGCCCCAGATCCACGAAGGCATAAACTCGCACCTGCAAAAAGCCTACAATACTAACAAGGCTTCTTTCAAAGCCAAACATTGGAAGGTAGACCCCACCACCGGGGATTACGATGCGGAGGCGATTAGGCGGGCACGTCCCGAGGAAATTACAGCGGGTGATTGGGATGAGTACATTAAGTTTTGGAATGATCCCAAGAACATTTCTCGAGCCGCTACAAATCGGCTTAACCGGCAAAAGAGCAAGGTCATATCTAGACAGGGATCCCGAACGCTGACTCGCCTTCGAGATAATATGGTAATAAACATTATAATTATTTTACATGCATATATACATATATATAATATGGTAATAAACATTATATATATATATATATATATATATATATATATATATATATATATATATCTGATTATACGCTTTGGTGTGTTGTGATTTGTCGTTTTTAAAATTATTCATCTTATATGCGTGTGTATGTACAGATGCAGGCATCAGAGACTCATGAATACCCGTCACTCATCGACACTTATTGGCGAACACATACTGTTGATGGGGTATTCCTTAACGATGAGGACCGCCGGATATATGTAAGTTTTGTTTCAAAACACACTTTAATGAATTATCGAGAAATAATGTAGCAACCCGACTAATATATTTACTATCTTGTGTTTTTGTCACTACATAGGACGAGATGAAAAAGCTTGAGGCCACGGGTGAATACACGGAGGATCAAATCAATGCGTTGGCAAGAGGGGGTAAGCTTCGTGGGCATATTCCCGGTGTGGGTCGCGTATTGCCATCACGGGCCACATCCAGGCCAAGTATGCCCGCCCCCGGCGACATGTCGCCGGGGATACATACCCACCAAAATTTTCGTTATCGCGCCATTTTCGCTAAACGACAAAAACTATATCTTTCCCCAGCGACATGTCGCCGGGGATTGTCGCCGGGGAAAAACCTTATCATAAAGTAGATCTAGATATCTTCTTCACTGCAGAAAACGAAAAAAAAAAAAAAACCTTATCCTCCTCCTTCCTGTGGCGATTTCTGCAGCAAAAACGCATCCACCATCACCAACAATCATCAACCATCACCACCACCGCATCCACCATCACCACCAACGCATCCACCATCACCACCACCACACGTTACACGGTTTGTTTTACAAATTTTAAATGTTATTCAACTAAATTAGTTAATTATATTATGATTTTTGCAGATTATTATTGTTGTAAGTTGTTGTTAGTTAAAAAAGTGAAGTTTTTTTTTTTTTTTTTTTTTTTTTTTTGGCAGTAGCCGACGAGGACCGACGAGGAGCAAGAGCGAGGTATGTTATAATTTATGCAGATTATTATTGTTGTAAGTTGTTAACTTGGAAAGTTAATTTTTTTTTTTTTTTTGGCAGTAGGCGACGAGGAGGCTAGACAAGGTATGTAATATTTTTTTTTTCTCCTTTTGGTATCCCGGGTGACATGTCGCTGGGGAATGTTTATTCATGTCGCTGGGGAATGTTTATTGTTTAAATTTTGTTAGTTTATAGTTATTATTAGTTCAATTGCCTTGAAATGTGCTCGTTTATAATTATAATAATTAGTTGTTTAAATTTTGTTAGTTTATAGTTATTATTTGGTGAAAAAAGTGAAATGGTATGTATGTTAAAATAATGGTATGTATGTTAAAAAAGTGAAATGATATGTATGTTAAAAAAGTGAAATGGTATGTATGTTAAAAAGTGAAATGGTATGTATGTTAAAATAATGGTATGTATGTTAAAAAAGTGAAATGATATGTAGTTTATAGTTTATAGTTATTATTTGTTGACATGTGCTCGTTTATATTATTTTGTTAGTTTATAGTTATTATTTGTTGATATGAGCCGTTTATAGTTTATAATAATTAGTTGTTTTAGGATTTTAGTGATTAATTTTGGAAAATCCCCGTCTAAAATTAATCATCCTATAGAAAACCCGTCCGAAATTAATTTATTAGAAATTAATTTCGGAAAGTCCCCCGTTTGGTCTTGAGTTGTAACTTGCAAAATACACTTATATATTTGAATGAATGAATGAAATTGTTGTGGATTGTTTAAATGTGTATATTTATTTGGATGTGTATGTATTTGGATGTGTGCATGCTTATATTATTTTGTTCATGAATTTCTATATCTTATGCTAATTGTACTTGTACAGATGTCGACAGATGTTGCACGGTCCCACGGCGGTGACGGTGGCGGGGAGGATCGTCCCCCTCCAGACCGCGTACCCACCGGTTGCTGGGCAAGCTTCATTAACAAAGGTAAGAATTTCCGGAGTATTGTAATACAAGCATAAATTTGATACATATTTATGACTTTTATCACTAACTTGATTTTGCAGGCAAAGGTAAACGAAAGCCCAATTTGGGCGGCAGGGCAGCGGGCAGGCTGAATACCCGCGACAAGACCCGGAACCTTTCGCTGAAGGCAATCGTAGACGAAAAAGGTCCCGTGTCGATCACTTTTGAGGTGGGTGACAAACAAACCTTAAACCCTCTCGGCCCCCATGCGGCGCATTGGTCTAACTACATAGGGGAGGTCGTTAGGAAGGTGCCGTTTTACTACCCTTCTTGGGACAAGGTCCCGAAGGAGAAGAAGGCGGGAATCATTTCAGATATTGGGGTCAGTTATCCTTTTATGTTTATTTCATTATCGTGTTCATTTATTTAATTGTGTATATTTATCTAAATTCGCTTATTTATTTATATCATATAAATAAATAAACAAATTTAAATAAATATATAAATTATATCTCTAACTCTTTTTTCGTTTTGTTGTATATGATGGCAGACCCTATTTGACCTCAGGCCGCACATCGACTCCTCCCGCTGGCCCCAGATCCACGAAGGCATAAACTCGCACCTGCAAAAAGCCTACAATACTAACAAGGCTTCTTTCAAAGCCAAACATTGGAAGGTAGACCCCACCACCGGGGATTACGATGCGGAGGCGATTAGGCGGGCACGTCCCGAGGAAATTACAGCGGGTGATTGGGATGAGTACATTAAGTTTTGGAATGATCCCAAGAACATTTCTCGAGCCGCTACAAATCGGCTTAACCGGCAAAAGAGCAAGGTCATATCTAGACAGGGATCCCGAACGCTGACTCGCCTTCGAGATAATATGGTAATAAACATTATAATTATTTTACATGCATATATACATATATATAATATGGTAATAAACATTATATATATATATATATATATATATATATATATATATATATATATATATATATATATATATATATATCTGATTATACGCTTTGGTGTGTTGTGATTTGTCGTTTTTAAAATTATTCATCTTATATGCGTGTGTGTGTACAGATGCAGGCATCAGAGACTCATGAATACCCGTCACTCATCGACACTTATTGGCGAACACATACTGTTGATGGGGTATTCCTTAACGATGAGGACCGCCGGATATATGTAAGTTTTGTTTCAAAACACACTTTAATGAATTATCGAGAAATAATGTAGCAACCCGACTAATATATTTACTATCTTGTGTTTTTGTCACTACATAGGACGAGATGAAAAAGCTTGAGGCCACGGGTGAATACACGGAGGATCAAATCAATGCGTTGGCAAGAGGGGGTAAGCTTCGTGGGCATATTCCCGGTGTGGGTCGCGTATTGCCATCACGGGCCACATCCAGGCCAAGTATGCCCGCCCCCGCCGAGAAAGTCACCAAAGATGTAAGCTTTATGATGAGTCTCCTCAGAAGCGACAACAGATACGCGGATATGTTCAGGGAGTATGACTCGGGTGGTGCTAGCGGGAGTGGTGGGTGTGGTGATGACGAGGAGAATGGCGGTGATGAGGATAACAACGGCGAGAGGTAGTTGTGTATATATTATTAGTATGTTACATTGGTACTAGCTTTAGCTAGTTGTGTTATATATTATTAGTATGCTACATTGGTACTTTAGGTAGTTGTGTTATATATTATTAGGTTCATCTTGGCGCCATTTAAACACTTGTTTCCCTATCTATCAATGCACATATTGACTTTTGAGTCGTGTTTATGTAAAAGTTGTGATCTATTTGTATTGCGTTGATCCGTTATATGGTATTTGTGTTTTGGTACAAGTTGTGGCGAGTCTATACAGGTTTTGGTACAGGTTTATTTGGTAGATTTTTTCCGGAAAAATTCCGGAAAAAATCTGGAAATCGCCTGCACTGCAGGCTGCATTAAAAAAAAAAATGCAGACCTTTCCCCGGCGACATGTCGCCGGGGATAACACACGCTATACGTTGACAAGTCAACGAGAAAACCAAGTTTCCCCAGCGACATGTCGCCGGGGATAGTAGGCAATCTCGTTGACTTGTCAACAAGTAACCATAGTATCCCCAGCGACATGTCGCCGGGGATACTTAATCAATATAATTAGTGTGTTAATCATTTTGCTTAATTCGACTATTCCCCAGCGACATGTCGCTGGGGATAATGTGCCACAGTGGCACTGCTTCTTTGACTTAAATTTGAGTGGGACCCACGTCGTCGCCGGGGATTGTCGCTGGGGATACAATCCCTTACGAGACTTCCCCAGCTAGGATTCCCCAGCGACATGTCGCTGGGGAAAGGTATCCCCAGCGACATGTCGCTGGGGAATCCCCCCATATGTCGCTGGGGATGCCAGTGAATGTTGTAGTGTGTGCTTAAAGATGTGACTAAAAACATGTGGCATGATCCTGGTGGTTTATAAAAAAGCGGGTCCCATTGCTGTAGCCATCAGGATGATGCCACATATAATTAGTCATATCTTTAGGCATATGATTTAGGTCTCCCAATCACTACTCTAATTAAGCCAGTCACTAACATTAACAGAGTACTAGCAAGCAGTAGGCATGTGTACCGTTAGGCTTGGTGCTAGTTATTTAGACCTCAAAATGTTCAAATCGGCAAGCATTGATTGACAATTTAGCAAACTAAGTAACACACATTGGTGGACTTGGCAACTTGGTTAAACCTGCTAAGGTAGTGAAAACGGTTTAATCTAAGCATTTTTATCCAAAGTTCAAGTGTTTCATATATAAAGCACACATGAAACAAAGAATATGTAAAGCGTTAAGTACGTTATACCATTTTAAACATTTACATGATGTCAAACCTTTTGCAAGACACCTTGAAATTGTGTAAGCACATTTTCAATGTCATTCATGCATACTAGAGTGTTTGTACATAGTTGAAATAAACTAGTTGCAATAATAGTTATGAACTTAACATCTCACATCAAGAGTTAGGATTAAATAAGAAGAAAATTTAAAATAGCTAACCTAAACTTAAGATAGCTTGGTGAAAATGGGGAAAAGGCAATCATCAACACAATCTTGGTCAAGGTTGTAAAAATCGCTAGGCGCTAGTGAGACGGTTGGGTAGGGCCTAGCGATTAATCGGTTAGGCGGGGATTAATCGGATTGGAATTTTTATGCACAAAAATGTAATTTTAGATATTATATTATTTTATATGTATAGGATAAGCGTATTGCATAAAAGTTCAAATATTTCAAGTGTTCAAATATAGACATAATACATAATTCTTCAAAGTTCAAAGTCAAACATAAATATATTACTCGGTTTTTTGACCATTTTTAAGCGAACTTTGACCGATTTTGTCCGATTAATCGGTTTGTTGAACGATTTTTAAGTGATTTTGTTCGATTTTTAAGCGATTTGTTGACCAATTTTTAAGCGCTTTTGTCCAATTAATCCGATTAGACCGATTTTGTCTGATTAATCGGTTTGTTGACCGATTTTTAAGCGATCTTTGACTAAACCGATTAAATAGGCCGATTATGATAAATCAAGGAGGTTAGTGAGCGATCAGCGATTATGCGGGGATTAATCGGCTGCCTGGACCGATTTTTACAACAGAGATCTTGGTGAATATGATTGACGTTATGGTGCAAAATATGTTAAGTACAATGCGGAGGAATGGGGTCAAGAAATACAAAGATGGCATTTGTATTTGGTTTAGCACAAAAAGGTTGTTATGAGATTTTAAGTCTGTTTTTGTTCTTATGTTTAGATAAAAAAACGTGTGTAACCTGTTTGTAAAAAGTTTTTTCCTTGTATATAATTTAACTTTTAATTAAAATAAATAAAAATAAAAATTAAATGAAGATAGCTAAAATCACTTTATAACTAATCTAATGTAGGTTAAACATTTTTAAAAAGAATACAAAAACAGTTTAAACATAATACACATCATAATTTTTAGCATTAAAATTCTCATTAAAAATGCATCAAAGAATTTACTATGATTGTTTGCGGAATAACAATCAAAGTTGAATGACAAAGTATAGTGATCTCCTCACTTTCCTAAACACAAACTAAAGTTTGTATTTAAGTAAGAACTAGGTTAACTCACTTAAAGGGTTGATGGATTTAGTTCTAGGAGGAGTAAATGTTCTCATAAATGCTAACACATTAATTGTACAAGGTACATTTACAACTTTACAACATTCCTTTATATAAGCAAACTTGAGGTTGATATATGTGAGGTAATAGAAACATTAAGCATTTAACTTAGAAGGTACACTGGCACCATACTGTATTAAATGTTTCTATTATTGGAATGCATCCGAACCCACTTTCGGGTACAATGTTGACAACTGTTTTTTTCTTTTTTGTACCAACTCTTGTACTTCATTAACTTTCTTCGATACGTGTCTTTCACTAAACTTTTCAATAAAGTTCCGCTTATTTGTTTTCGAGACTTAGATACTTAGATATGTTTATTAAATATCTAAGTTTAGAATGTCTTGATGTGTTGAGGAGATCAAGGAGAGCCAGTGAGTTATTGTCATCGCTCATTGACTCCATCATCTTCTTTCAGGTTCAAACATTACTTGTTGAGTTCCGCATCACAAAGTGGAGAGACTTTCTTTAGTCTTTGAAGAACTTTTGAAGATGACTCCCTGAATGTTCTATCATTCAGGGACTTCATTTATACTTAGGTTATTTATGTTCAAATCTTAGTCGATGATCATTAGGCTCTAAATTGGCATAAATATCTCCCCATATTTGAATATAGAAATAGCATTAGTGTTTTTCAGTGTGAGTGAGCATAACAACTTCTTCATACTAACTGAATTAAAATAAAATGGAGATCGGAATAATTCTAATAACATAATGAAACAAAAGATCATTATTATTCAGGGATTATAAACACGTAAACAAAAATACGTAAGGATTCTTGTTCAGTCATGCTCTTCCGTGATCTAGATCATTTCTAGCTTTACTTCTTCAATAAGAGAATATGCTTATCATTCCTCTTTTCCAATTCTTGATTAAGTGTAAAATTGGATGATTTTTAGGGTTATTCAGCCCCTCAATTAATACACTTTGAATTGTTTGTTACCCTAAATGTCTTATTTTTGATTTTTAGGTACCTGGGAATGCAAATTTTGGATATGTACGCATTTTGGGCTCGATTGTATGAAGAATGGAAGAAAAAGACAAAATTCGAATTCGTGACTAACATTTGTGACGTGGTACCCAGATAGTGCAAAATGGATGTGCACCTTGATAGCTAAGGTTCTGGAGACGACTTGAGTGACGGCGTGACAAGACCAAAGGGATGGCGCACGTGCTATAACTTGGCAACATCACACTAAGTCGGTGGAAGAAAACCCTAAAGATCGATGGCAAGGTGGCGAAGTCACAATCCCTGAGTGACGTCGTCATACAATGATATCTATATATATTTTTGTATTGTTTTTATTAAAGAGTTTGGAGCTTTTGGGATACAAACCCTAGTTGTTTATTAGCAGAATTTTAAGCCTTTTTTGGCTGAAGAAAAATCTATGTACTAAAGAGATAGGTATTTTAATTAGGGGAAAATGATGCAAATAGACCGCGCGCTATGAGGCTTATCACTTTCCAGACCACTTTTATTTTTAATTTGAAAATAGACCGAGGGCAACCGCTGTCATTGGGCAACTCATCGACATTGCGACAAGTGTCCCGTATGTGTAAGGTATTGTTTTTTGGGCAACTAAAAAGCGGTGGGCAACCGTATAATTTTAAAAAGGGTTCTATCGTCATTTTACGTTAGACAAAAAAGTACACATTTGAATAGTAAAAGTACAGTATCCATTAATTAAGAGAGTTCAAAATCCAAAAGTCACTGACCAATAAAGCATCCATAGTTATCGTTTTTATCTATTTTTGCTTCTCGCAGTACTATTTTCACAAATCAAACCGTCTTCTTCGTCAGCCCCCTGTCTTCCTTGTAACGTCAGTTATGTCACCATCTTTAAAGCTACAGTGTTGATTGCAAACCACATTCGATTGATCAAGTTTTAAAAAAATGTTCCCAAATATGGTACGTAAATATTTTTCTCGTTGTTTATTACATATGATTATTTCCAATTGGTTCTGTGTTATAATAAATCGTTTTTGTTATTCGATGAATACCTATGTTAGATAGGTGTTAATTCCATTTTATAGTCCATTGCTCTTTTTTATGTGTATCTGATTCGTAATTATGTAGGGTATGATACCTTAGATGTCGTTAGTTAAGTATGTAACATTACTTGGTTCATTAAAAAATTTAGTGGCAGTTTGTAGACTAATAAGGAGTGGTTTATATGCATCATCTATGCAATTGTTTACGACGTTGGTATAGATTCCTTCTATGGCCTGAATTATTTTTGGTTTTTGTTGACCCTTTTTAGGACTACGAAGCTAAGTTAATCATTACGAGTAAACTGAACTGCTTTTCGTAATTATGTAGGGTAAATACATCTGTTCCATTTACCGCTCTTCTACAGCTTGTTTAGAGGCTTCTTTTGCGTTGCCCTTTCCTTTTCTGTAGCAATTTCTTTAGCATTTACTTCCATATGTAATCTTTTAGCAATTTTTTCATCAAAAGCTATCTGATCCTCTGTACTTTGAAACACCAAAGTTGGATCTGCAATCCCTTTACCCTTTCCATTATCAGTTTGAGTAACTACATCTTTCTGCACACGTTCACCAATGTTTAGACTCTTAGCAATAGGTTTAGGTGCAGGGATAGGGTGAGATTGCTTTTGGTCGACCAATTGTATGGCAATCTCATTGTCAGCCTTTTTTGGTTTTGGTGTTGGTGTTATTGATGTGGTTATAATTGTAGCAATGGTTGCCTATGCAGTGGAAACGTCTGAACTGGCAGTGGGTATAATAATAGCAGCAGTGGTTACTCCAATACTAGCAGTGGATGCAGCAATACTGGCAGTGGTTGCCTGCACCCCTTCATTCTCCTTTTCTTCAACTGCAGCCTTTAAAGAATCATCTTGACTCTTGAGGTTTGGAAAATTTATGTTTCCTAGTGAATAATATCAATAACTAATGGAATTTTGAGTTTAGTATTGCAATTAAGTCTAGTTAGAGTATATTCGCATGTGAAGAATATCGAGATTGGCTATTATTTTGATTTTTTATGTTTTCACAAATGATATCATAAAATCATAACATAAAATTTGATGCAGTAATCTAGTACCTTGTTAATTAGATAAATACTTATTACCTTACATACCTAATGAGTCCAAAATAGCACATTCTTAAACATATACAAAACACATTCATAATCCTAAAAATCATCAGCATCAGCTGGAACTTCTTTGAGTATGTTGATAAGCTTTTTGGCACTTTCAACCATCTCTTGATACTTAGCTTTGACAATAGCATTATGATATTTCAAATTCTTAAAACTGGTTTGCATCTCTTCATACTTCGCTTCAGCATCAGCATTATAATCTTTGTAAATCTTAAAATCAGCTATCGCCTCTTCACACATTGCTTCCAAATTAGCATTATCATCTTTGATCCTCTTGAAACGCGTTTTCATATCTTCATACTCACATTCGTACTCTGGAAGTTGTTCAATCATTCTCTTCCTCTTATCAATCAGTTCTTGTTTCTCTCTAAAATTTCCTTCTATTGGGAAAGTCTTTCCCGGCTCACAAGCAATTACCATTCTCTTGAAATGGTCTATCATGTCTTTAAATAAAGAATCGTGCAAATTAGTACAATTCAGAGTGCATGTAACGTCTTGACACAAAGAACATGGCATTTCGTAAATGATTGTCATGATTGATAATCTAATCGATCTAAATGTTAATTGACTAAAATATCACAGTAGAAGTGAAAGGTAAATTTCACAAATGAAAAGGTGTTTTTAGTTTTTGTGTAAACAGCTGTATTATTTATTGATAATTTGAATTGGTGTATAGTGTGAATAATCCAAACTAACTGTAAGAATTGGTGTTTGCAAATTGGTTTTTTGTGGTCACTAAGAGTTAGAGTATCAGTGGCCTCTGCATTTTACTTTTTTTGACTTTTTTTTTGAACTCTAGCATTTGGCTATTTTGTTTTCACTTTTCACTTGTTTACTGGTAAGGATGTCAGTTGCTTTTTGGGAAATGGTTTTTGTATTTTTAAATCAATTTAATAATCTTCAACTATCAACATCCACACATTCCTCGAGCATTACCAATGCATCAAGTCATAAAATACTTGATGCATTGAACATAATTAAATGGTTGAGGTAAAAAGCTTTTGCAAAACCAACTACTCCACTGCAAAAAGTTTTTGCATATTTAATGTTGGGTGAAAAATGAAATTTTATAAATACAAAAGCTTTTTGACAATAGCTTCAAACGCTTGAAGTCTTTACAAGTGTTTTTGTAAAAAGTCTTCTTCAAAGTTATTGCCACAATGGAACAAGTCATTTGAATATCTTATTAGAATAATAAAAAAGTCTTTCACCAAGTTGCCATTGCGGATGCTTACCCTGGCTGACTTTCATCGAAGAATACAAATAAAAAAATCGTTTTCCTTTTCTTCTTTTTTATAAACAAATCCAGGTTTGTTGTACTCCCCCGTATGTACTTTGTTACCTTATTCGTTCATATATTTATAGAGTACATGAATATAAATAACTGTGCAGCTTTATATTTTATATTCTATTATTAAATATTTATTTAATTAAAAGTTATTGACATTGTTATTAGGGTTTATGTTTTATAGGACATGGCGGAAACCAAAGAAGTCATATTTAAAGTGCACCACAATGGGAAATTTGAATTTCAGCCACTCCGCTATGTAGGCGGTTGCCTTGCTGATGTGTGGTGTTTTAGCTCCACCAGGGTTGCATTTACCAGGGTGCTTGATCATGTTTTGAATGATATTGGAGGGGAAAAATGGGCTTTATTTTATGTTGCACCAAACAAGGCACTAGAAGATGAGAATGGATCCATGGACGTCTACATTGTGCACGAGATACAGGCTTTGTCACAATTTTATTTCAAAAACATGGTATGGTAGGAAGAGGACGCTGGCATGCGGTGCGGTAGTGCAACACCTTTCAAAAGAAGGAAGCTAACAAAGAGTGTTTCTATCACGAAAACTGAAAGAGGGTTCGAGATCATAGAAAAAAAGGTCTAGTGCACAAGGAATGGTTCCACCTGTTATGAATGTTTGTTGCCTTTAAAAAATAATTATGAGTTTATGCTGCCAACCATGCGATAGTGCTTCTATGCCAAACTTAGTGTTGTTAGGTTTATGCTGTTAAGTCTATCCTTTATGATCATATGGTTAAGAATTATGGTTGCCCGATCGTACAACAAGTATTGCCCAATTATGGCATTTAGTTGCCCAGATTGAAAATTGGAAGGTGGCCTGAGGTTCAAACGAAATTGTCCAATAACTTAAACTTGATTGTCAGAATTTTCGTGTCTAGATACTAGATGATGATAACGGTTGCGTTTGCTCATTAGAATAGCACAATTGGGGATAAATACGCCTAAAAATACTAACAACTGCTACAAGAGTTAAAACAATTGTTTTGAAAGTACAAATTAATTTTGATTAAATTGGGGATAAAAAAAATAGAGTTACAACTAACAATCTGTTGCAATCAATTTCGAAATAAACATCAATGGTGCCCAACTCTTCTGTGGCAACTCACAACATGGTTGCGTTTTTGGAAAAACCAAAGGAGGCTACATGGTTTGAACAAATTCTCAACTATATGCATATGTGAATACGCAACCACTGCTACAGTTTAACAAACCACTGCTAGGGTCACTCAAAGCACCGCTAGTGTCGACGCAAATATCAACTTTGTTTCTGTTTTCCAAATGACTAGTTGAAGTTCAAATTTTAAAAGTGAAATTTAAAGCGCGGATATGAATGATTTACTTTAGTTTGTCAAACGTGCTTAAGCAACATTTTCAAAACCAACAATAGATGTGGAAGCTACATTTTACCCAAAAAAAAGTATATACAGACATAGCAAACTTTCAGTACAAAAAAGGATAATAAACCGATAAATTCAAATGGTTTGTAATTACGGATAAGTCTTATCCAAATACCAAAAAATGAGAGAAAATCTGAAAGTAAATATTCACGTTCCTTCCCTAGAAATTTTATGACAAATCCAGCAGGAAAAATAGATACCCAGGAGCCTAGGCACGTGCCTACCCACAAAACAGTAAATGGAAATTAATGATACCGCGTACAAGAACAGTAAAATCCTCGCTATAAAGACGCGAGGTAAATAAATTTAAAGCACATACAAAAAACAACCATTCATCCACCAACAAAAAACCCCAAAGAGAAGTTGAAGATGTTAACCCGTTGCCCACGCACCGTCGGTTCCAAAAAGCCCATACATAGCCTAAACCTTTACCCCCCAAAACAAAAACATAAGCGCAAAGCAGTTGCTGCGACAACTAAAACATGTTCTTAAATGACTACTTATAACAATTTGTCATTTCTAAGACGACAAAATTGAACAATCTCCGTGACCATTCACAACATTCCTTCAACCAAAACCCGTGTCCTTTGAGGTTTGTGGAAGCCTGCCCTGACCATATGGCGTACCAAAGGTTGGAGTTTAAACCGATTAGACTCTCATTAGCCATTTGGGATGTTCAAAGTTCAGGCAGTTCTTTCTTAACCTCGCTCTTCCCGAGCGGAAGAATGATGTATATCATGGGTATTGGGTCGAATGAGTGGTAGAATGTGCAAAGAGAGGCAAACAACACGGCTGAAATTTCTGGTCTCATTCCTCTGTTGATTGCAACCCGGCCCCCGAAGCAAGTGTACGTCTACTAATCCTGGCATATCGGGTTGGATAGGCTGGGTTAAAGGTAAAAATGACGAGCTTGCGGGCACTGGGATTAATTTTAGAGCAAACCACATAAAGAATTCATTAAAAAAAATCCCATGCTATCGTGTAGGGGATGATTGGTGTATTTTGTGACAGTTCTCTCTCCTCACTCCAATTCAAACCTATCACGTCAGCGTGTGGATGTATTTTTTCTGAATTCTTTGTGGTTCTACCATTGCTCTAAAATAAAAGCTGCGCGGATGGAAAAGCAACCCCACTAAAAGCTCTTCCAGTACCGCGCAGAGGGGCGGATTTACACGAGAAACCCGTTGAGAAGCCTATCAAACTTCTGCTGGGAATCCCATATGAAAATACGGCCGCCCCAGGAGGAACCAAGCCACGGGAAATCCTTCAAGAAAATGATAGCAAACAAGAAGGAATCCACACTCACAATGAAGTCGCGTACCACTGATAATGTAGTTTTTCACTGCTAGTATCATTGTCTCGGTTTAATATGTAACATTCTAGAATTTCTTGGGTAGGATGTTTTGTATTAGATAAGTATGCTAAGTATAATTATCCTGTATATTGTAAAGGACTCCTTAGCCTATAAAAGGAGGTCCAGGCTAGAGTTTGATATAACTTTTCGGCATATTTAGAGTCGATACACTTCAAGGTTGTAATCGCTAATACTATTCAGAGTATTCGTGTATTAATATTATATCCAGGTGTTTTATAGACCATAACTTATTGTAAAAACATCAACATCTTTACTTTGACATAAGCACATAACGCTTCAGGTTATTAGATGTGTAGAGTGAGTTAATTATTTTGAGGTTTATGCGACTTTTCTAAGCGTCAAAAAATGGTATCGTGTCTAGATAGTAGATGACGATAACGGTTGTGTTTGCTGATTAGAATAGCACATTTGGGGATAAATACGTCCAAAAACACTAACAACTGCTACAAGAGTTAAAACAGTTGTTTTGAAAGTACAGATTAATTTTGATTCAATTGGGGATAAAAAAAAATAGAAATACAACTGCTAAGGCAAAACATAGTTTAGACCCACACACATCATAATTCGCAACACCTAACAATCTATTGCAATCATATTCGAAATAAACATCAATGGTGCCCAACTCTTCTGCTGCAACTCACAACATGGTTGCGTTTTTGGAAAAACGAAATAAGGCTACATGGTTTGAAAAAATTCTCAATTATATGCATATATGAATACGCAACCACTGCTACAGTTTAACAAACCACTGCTAGGTTTGCTCAAACCACCGCTAGTGTCGACGCAAATATCAACTTTGTTTCTGTTTTTCCAAATCAGTTATAATAAAAAAAAGTCCCTGAAGTACAATATGGTTTTTTTGCGAATTAAAAGGTTGACTAGTTGAAGTTCAAATTTTAAAAGTGAAATTTAAAGCGCCGATATGAATGATTTACTTCAGTTTGTCAAACGTGCATAAGCAACATTTCCAAAACCAACAACAGTTGTGGAAGCTACATTTTTCCAAAAAAAGTATATACAGACATAGCAAACTTTCAGTACAAAAAAGGATAATAAACCGATAAATTCAAATGGTTTGTAATTACGGATAAGGCTTATCCAAATACCAAAAAAGGTGAAAAAATCTGCAAGTAAATATTCACGTTCCTTCTCTAGAAATTTTGGGACAAATCCAGCAGGAAAAATAGAAGGGTAGGATCCTAGGCACGTGCCTACCCCCAAAACAGTAATTGGAAATTAATTATTCCGCGTGCAAGAACAGTAGAATCCTCGCTTTAAATACGCGAGGTAAATAAAGGGAAAGCACATAAAAAAAAACAACTATTCCTCCACTAACAAAAAACACCAAAGAGAAGTTAAAGATGTTAACCCGTTGCCCACGCACCGTTGGTTCCAAAAAGCCCATACATAGCCTAAACCTTTACCCCCCAAAACAAAAACATAAGCGCAAAGCAGTTGCTGCGACAACTGAAACATGTTCTTAAATGACTACTAATAACAATTAATCGTTTCTAAATTGTCGAGAATGACGACTAATAACACATCCCCGCGACCATTCACAACATTCCTTCACCCAAAACCCGTGTCCTTTGAAGTTTGTTGAAGCATGCCCAGACCATATGGCGTACCAAAGGTGGGAGTTTAAACCAATTAGACTCTCATTAGCCATTTGGGATGTTCAAATTTCAGCCAGTTACTTCTTAACCTCGCTCTACCCGAGCGGAAGAAGGAAGTATATAATGGGTATTGGGTCGAAGGAGTGATAGAATATGCAAAGAGAGGCTGAAAATTATGGTCTCAGTCCTCTGTTGATTGCAGCCCGTTTCCCGAAGCAAGTGTACGTCTACCAATCCTGGCAGATCGGGTTGGATAGATTGAGGTAAAGGTAAAAATGACGACCTTGCGGGCGCCGGGAAAAATAAAGAGCAAACCACTGCTAATGTAGTTTTTCACTGCTAGTATGATTGTGTCGGTTTAATATGTAACATTCTAGAGTTTCTTGGGTAGGATGTTTTGTATTAGATAAGTATGCTAAGTATAATTATCCTGTATATTGTAAGGGACTCCTTAGCATATAAAAGGAGGTACAGGCTAGAGTTTGATATAACTTTTCGTCATATTTAGAGTCGATACACTCCAAGGTTGTAATCGCTAATACTATTCAGAGTATTCGTGTATTAATAATATATGTAGGTCTTTTATAGACCATAACTTATTGGTGTGAATTTAATTTGTTAACATTAATATTTGTTTTCGAACTTACTATTCAAGTGAACACTGATGAAACGGAAATGTCGATGTATTATAACTAGTTAGATTTAAAAAATGTTACATAATTTTTGTTAAGTCACGGATTTTAAAAATACCACAAAATTGTTATAAAGAGCAACACAAAACAAATATTACCTTGTTTTCTTACGTATTTATTATTTCATCTAAATTTGTTATTATTATTTATTTTATTTTTTTACGAGATCATATTTAAAGAGTTTATGCCCCTAATTGGTTGATTATTATTTTAGTATAAGCTTCTTATGAAATTAGAAATGAAAACGGTAAACATGCAACAGAAATAAATTGTTGATAATATTAGTGTATAGAACTTATAAAAAAAATACAAGGTAATGAAAGGAAAGACGAAAATATTTATCATGCGGTGCCAAACAGCTTTAGCCTTTGACCAATTAAAGTCCCATTGTAAAAACATCAACATCATCAGTTTGACGTAAGCACATAACGCTTCATGTTATTAGATGTGTAGAGTGAGTTGATTATTTTGAGGTTTATACGACTTTTCTAAACGTCAAAAAGTGGTACAATGCTTTTATGCTTGATTACTTAAATTAAATATCTGTAATTATAAAATGAATTGGTTGTATACTTACAACTGCTAGTATTATACACACAACTACTAGTTATTATAACAACTGCTAGTGATAGAAGTTGCCCTACGTTCAACAGTTAGTTGCCAAATTGATATTTGGAAACAACTGCTAGTTGGCGAGATGAAATAAAAATGGATAATGGCAACAGAGGAAATACTAAATACGTTGACATACAACGTTTCATACAGATGATAACCTACTACATATTACGATTACTACATAAACCCTTGATAAACAGACACACCAAAATTTCTGTACACAAATTTAATTGACACAGGGTATTCAAACCATACATAAAACTACAACCACTAGAACAATTTTACAACGGCTGTGACGGAAGATCGGGGGAGTTTCAACAGCTTCCTAGCGAACTCCCAATTCGTCTTGATATTATCATAACCATCGTCCATCAAATCGCTGGCCCTGATATACATTTTCTTTAACGACGTGGAACAGGCAAGTATAAACTTTATTATGTGTAATTCATTCTGTGATCTAAGAAAGGATCGAAAAATCACTGTCTGAATCTGCCCATGACTGAATGTGGTTGTGTCTAAATCTAACTTTGTTCCAAAGGTAAAACACTAAGCGTGTGTGCAGCCTGGAAAATCAAATAGTATTGAGATAGAAAAACATGGCAGTTTACAGATGTTTATTTGATACGTATGAAATAGAGTAATAAAGTATTACACTTACTCTAGTTTCCAGCTTTTTCAAGTTTGGAGATCCGCGAATCATTTGGACGATGAGTGACACGATAACAGTCTCGCCAAAATCAACTCCTTTTAGATTCAGATTAACGAGGGATACAAACGGCAAAGGGACATTCATCCTGGAATTACCATCACGCATCAACTACAACAGGTCGACTTTTGGGTTAGTTTCAAAGATTAAATGTCGTTACAGTTACACATATATTTAACATTGTAAAATTAGAAGTGTAAATCTCAAAACGGTCTTACCGTGCAATAGTCAAAATCCAATGTAAGGGTCTCAAGAGATGGAAGTCTTGTCAGGTGAAAGATATTGGATGCTATGATTGTCGTGACAGCATTCGAAATACCGAATGACAAATGTAACTTCTTCAAATTCCTAAGACTTGCAAGATTCCATAGTTTCATCCCGTTTGTACTCTCAACATCCAATGTAAGAGACTCAAGTAAGGGACAACCAGCAATTAAATCCCAAACTGTACCGGTAAGAAATTTGACTAAACACAATTCTAAGCTCAATAAATTTGGAAAACTAGTGAAAAACACCAAACTAGGAAAATCACAACAATGAATTTCAAGATGTTTCAATTCAATACACCCGTAAATTTGGGTTGGCAATGTAACTGGTTGTCCATACCAGTTTCTAATTGTCAGGTTCTCAATTCCTTGCAGTGCCAAAAACATAAGCCAATCACGAATCTCTTCATAATTCAAGTCTTCCATTCCAGACAACGGTTTGGGATCTACAGAAAAGACAAACTTTTTTATGGGACCCCATAAGCTGATTTAAAAGTCTAGTAACATGGCTCCCATCAAACTTATATGTTAAATAATAAAAGAAATCCTCATCAATTATGACTTCGGTGAGCAAGGTCCACTTAAACCTCCAATTTGTAGATAAAATAGAGGTGCTCACCGCTTCTGTTATTGGCAACCGATTCAAAATGTTACCGATCACTGTATCTGGCATGTTGCTAATATAATCTCTTATACTGTTGATAACATTAGCTCGAAACGACATGGTTTTCAAGGAAATTTTGTTGGTTTTTTTAATTCTCGACAGGAGGCTTTGGAGACATGGTCAGAACGAGGGTGTGTTATGATCATTATATGTGGTTGTTGGGTTGGTTCATTGATTCGCGCGCCCAAGATATAAGCTTTTCAAATTTGGTCCGTAAAATATTACGAAATGGTATATTTTAGTAAGCCATGGTAATATGGCGGACGTATTACACAATCAATGTGCTGTGAGCATCACTTATTCTAAAAACGACGATGTCTTCAGTTAGACGTAAGCACATAACGGCATCATGTTATCAGATGTGTAGAGTAACATTCATTTGAGTTGACTATTTTGAGGTATATGCGACATTTCTAAGCGTAAAAAAAATGCTACACTGCTTTTATCCACTATTACTTAAATTAATCACCTCAAATTATAAAATGAATTGGTTGTATACTTACAACTGCTAGTTATTTTTACTACCGCTATAGTTATTTTTACTACCGCTAGTAAAACTGAAGTGGTTGTAGACTTACAACTGCTAGTCATTTTTACTACCGCTATAGTTATTTTTACTACCGCTAGTAAAACTGAATTGGTTGTATACTTACAACTGCCAGTATACAGGTTACTACTGCTAGCTATTTTAACTACTGCTTGTGATAGAACACATCAAAGAAAGGATGCCACACTTGTTAATACTGTTGTGTATGGCCGTGTTTGTGCTGCCCGTGTGTAGGTGCTCCTGATACCATTCTGGTGCCCTTGTGTAGGTGTTGGTCTTAATATTCTGGGCCTGAATAGACACATATTGGTTTAGTGCTGCTAGTATTAAACTTACAACTGCTAGTTAAATTGTACTAGTGTTGAATGGTAGATCTGTTAATTTCAAGTGTGCATAGTCACTAGTTGGTAGTTATTAGTTGATTGTAGAATACGAATTGTAACAACTAGAAGGACTCCTTGGTTTATAAAAGTAGTCAATAAGGAAAAGAAGTTGCCCTACGTAGAACAGTTAGTTGCCACATTGTTTATTGGAAACAACTGCTAGTTCCCCAGATTAAACAAAGATGTATAATGGGATTAAAGAACATAGGAAATAGTAAACACGTTGACATACAACGTTTCATACAGACAACCTACTACATATTACGATTACTACATAATTATGAGTTTAATGGTTACATAATATATAACCACTTGATTTATAAAATTCAGCAAGTACGCAGAAAAAGCTAACCACTCCATGCTTCCTTCACATACAGACATCGTACTAATACCACAAAGCTCCATTCCCATTAAGCATGATCCCTAACTTCTGCCTAACAAACCTGTTGAACATGAATATAATGGTGTAAGTTAAAAATAAAACATTAATAGAATGGTAAGTTAAAAATAAAACATACTATAAACAACATGGTCTGGCTGATTTAACAAAAGAAGAGATTCTTTGTATGGGGCGATGTAGAAAGATCCTGCATCTCCTAACATTCCCATGCTGATGAGTGTCTAAATACTCATCATTTTTATACCATTTAAACTGCAAAATCATCTGAAAATACTCAGAAACACATCAAAATGATCAAAATATCACAAATCAGTGTTTTATGTGTTTTAAATGCAAAAATATCAAAATCAGATGAAAAACGTATCAAATTTACAAAAATTGCAGTTTTAGTCCCCCAAGTTTCAAAAATTGTCAAAATTAGTCCCTGAGTCAAAATTTCAAAAGAAAATTCACCAAAGGTCCTTTTTAAATCATAACTTGTCAAATTTAGTCCTTTGGTGAAAAATATAAAAAGTTTGAGAAAATTGCAAAAATGGTCCTCCAAGTTTGAAAATTGGCAAAATTAGCCCCTGGAAAATTGCAAAATGGCAATTTTGGTCCCTATACTTTTGAAGTTTGTCATTTTCAGCCCTTGGAACAAGTTTGATGAATTGGCAGTTCTGGTCCCTGGAATTTCAGGAAGTACACATTTAGTCCTTGTTATTTTAAACCCCTTAAATCCTTTTTGGACCTTGAACCCCAATTGACCCCCTATCAAAAAGCCATTTTGACCCCCTTATATTATTAATCCCCCGGTCAAATGGTTTGACTTATCCCCTACGCGCCAAACCTGTCCCTCCCAACTTGCTTTCTGCAAACACCCTGCAACACACAAACCCCCCTCCTCCAGCTCACTTTCCACCCAACCTTATCACTCCAAACATTAGAATCCAAGTAACATTGATTACTGCCCCTCCTTACACTCAATCTCTTCCCCACTGCCAAATAAGTATTTCCCGCCAAAAGCCACTCAATGGCCAAGATCACTTCAAAACCATCCAAAGGTCAAAACTAATGGTGGGATTCACTAAGAGAGAGAAAAGAAGCAATTTGGACTATAAAAGAGTGAAGAAAGAAGCAGTAAAGGAGAGTAGCTAGTTTTATTGGTTTTCTTTAAATGTAGTTTTTTTAATTAAATGTTTTAATTCAAGTTTAAATGTTGTAATCTAGTTTCTGTGTATCATATTTGAGTAAGTAAACCTTTGTAGTGTGTTTTTAAGTATTTATCAAAATTTTTATATAAGTTCCAATTTTCCAAGTTACTGTTAAGAATTCCAGTTTTATTTTCTATTGAACAAGCTTCCATTAGCTTCATTGTAAGCTTAAACAAACTCACTTAAGTCATTTATAGCTTTTGAAAAGCTTTTAAATCAATTCCAAGTAATTTTGTGAAATAGTCAACAGAAGTCAACCTTGGGCTCAAAATGGTTCAGAAATTGAAAAGTTGAAGAAATCACAGTAGTTTGGTTCTGGATAGCTGAAGTAGATGGATGGGGGTTGATGTGAGGCTTATATGGGTTGATATCAGTTCTAGATTAGTAGCTTATTGATCTCAGTTACAAGCCATTAAGGTTGGACTATTGTGAGTACTTAATTTCTTCCACTAATCTGTTGCAGCTTTTAATTCCTGTTCTTTTGTGTTGATTTAAGTTTAATTTAGCTTTAATTTCAGTAGTTTTAGTGTAATTTGCATCTGATTTCATTTCTGTCTTTCTGCTGCATATTTTGCTTTTCATCTGCACTATTAGATTAGCTATTCATTTGGTAGTTAAAGTTAGTTATATTACTTATTTTAGGAATTTTATTAAGATTCAAGTCTGTCTTAGAGTAGTTTAGGTTTAAATCAATAGAGCGTTAGTTGGAAATTTTCATTTAAATCTCATAATCAGTGTTTGGTATAAGTCAGAATTTGAAGTTCTGGTGCTTATTTGTGGTAGGACTTAGCTGCTTTTATCTCATTTGGTCATAACTCAGTCATTTAGTCACTAATTTGCCAAGTAAAACAGTAAAAGTCAAATTCATTTTAATCCTGCTCTAGTAATTGCATCAGTTAAGTGTTAGTGAATCATAGGCTACATTTAGGTTTAGATTTGATTAAGCTAGCTTATTTCAGTTGGATTTTGGTTTATTACATCATAATCAGTCACACATTTAAATTTGAATCTCAATTAAGTCAACCTAGTCATCTTTTCTTTAAAGTCAAAAATTTCTCAGATCAGGTTTTCTCCAAACTTGCAGCTTCTGTGCATTTTTCATTTCAAGTAACTAGGGTCTGAATTTTGGTCTACTTGTAGTATTCTAGGTGGTCTTCAAGACCTTATATCTGTTCTTGGCTTAAGCACTCCTGATAAGCCCTTGTATAAGCTCAAACTAGCTTCCCTGTTTCTGTTTGCTGTGCATCAGCAACCTGTCCCTTTTTGCACCTTTTTGTTTGATCTATAACTTGCTCATTACTAGTCATCATTAACTGTAATTTTGAATATATGCTCTCTGCCAGGTTGTCTTGAGAACCTCACTTGTGGTTTTCCCTTTAGCTTACTGAATAAGCTGTTATAATAGCTTAAACAGAGAGGGTCCACTGCCTGCTTTGCTTTAGAAGCAGTTAGCTCAATCACTGGTAAAATGCTCAGTAGTGGTTAGGAATAGATGTAATTGGTTGTGTTAAAGTAGTTTTAGCATGCATTAGCTTATTTGATCAGTTGGTGTACTTTTGTGCTTGTTAGCTTATTTCCAAGTGCTTATTCCAACTCAGTTACATAGCAGCCTTAGATTCTCTCACATAAGCCCTTGTTTTTCTATTTTTCCTAGCTTCTAAATATAATTTTAGAGTTTTCCTTAAATTTTCAGATTTTTCCAAGGTATTTTGCTATTTTTCTTGATTTTATTTAGTTTTTAAGCACTTTTAAATAGCTTTAAATATAAAAAATTAAGAAAAGCTTCAAAAAAAATAATTTTTCAATTTTCTTAAGTTTAGATATATATAAAAAGCTTAAAAAGTATTTTTCTATAATTTTCTTAGCTTAAAAAGTATTTTTTAGCATTTTATTTAGTTTTAAATAGTTTTAAATTAATAATAAATACATAAAAAGTCTAAAAAAATATATTTTCAGTTTTAAAATTAGTTTTATCATATTTTAGATTTTTCTAAGTCTTAACTTTATTTTTCTAGTCTTATTTCATATTTTCTTTTATTTTAGAGTATTATTAAATAGTTTAAATTAGTTTTTAATTAATAATAATTACATAAATAGTTGTAAAATTAATTTTCTTTTTCTATAAATTTTCTCATATCATTAGGTTTGTAAAAATGTAATTTTCATATTTTTAGGATTTATCTTGTGTAAGTTTCACTTTTTATTTTGTACGTTTACGTTATTTTTATTTAAACGTAAGTTTTTCGTTTTAAGTTTTAAACGTTCATCACTTTAAAAATAGTGATAGCGTTTATTTAATATCTTTTATCTTTTTAATTTTCTTAATTTGCATTTAAGTCGCTTTTATTTATTATCTTTTTCTTTAGTTATAATCATTCATCAATCCTTTCGGATCATTATCCTTAGTGATCCTTCTATCCTCTGAATCAGTGTTGTACACACCATTGAGTCTCCTTGGGACTTAACGACCCGGGAATCCCCTATATTCTCTGATCTTAATTGTATCTGTGTCTGAGCAGTTTTAAGTCTGTTTAGACTTGACTGGTTCGGACGCGATCAAAATTTTGGCGCCGCTGCCGGGGAGGCTTTAGCGTGTGTTTAGCCTTTTTCAGATCCATTCTTGTGCATACCCCATCTTTTGTAAAAAAAAAAAAATTTTGTAAAGTTCTTAAAAATCCAAAAAGTTCATTAACACTTTTCCTGAAGTGTTAACAAACCCAAAAATATTTTCATTCTTTGTTTTTATCATCATGTTTTTCAAAAATCCCAAAAATATCCATCTTTACCCTCTCACATATTTGATTCTTCATCCCTACCCCTCTGATAAACTTTGATTCTTTCTATGTCTTATCCTCACCCTCTTGGTTGTCAATGGTGTGGTGGTCCTTATAATGGTGGCAATTGCCCCAGTTGTGGCATGGTGGAATCAGGAAACGGGTTTGTCTATAACCAAGATCCCTATTCCTACCATAACACGACTGATTTATTCCATCAGCTACCACACTGTGATACTCAGCAGTTTTACTGTTGTGAGTACTGTGGTGGTTCACACTCCAGTTCTGATTGTCAATCGGGAAACACGCTTGTCTATGAGCAGGTTCCTGATAACAATTATGACTACAACACATACCACTCACAGCCACATCAGTTGTACTGTTGTGAGTATTGTGGAGGTCCTCATTCTAGCTCGGATTGTCAAACAGGGAACCCATTTCCTTGTAACGATTACAGCTCTTCATATCATGACCAACCTCTACAGTACCAGCCTGATTCACTTCCTCAAAATCTTCTCCTTGATCTTTTGGATTTAGTGAAAGATTTGAAGGAATCTAAACACTCCCATGATAATCCAAATGAAAAATCCATGGAAGTTTTGTTAACCGAAGAGCGGAATGCTAAATTAGATTCCCAGATTTCTATTGAAAACACTATTAGGGAATCAATTAGAATACAAAAAGCATTCAAATCCAGCTCTCGATTCCGTTTCATTCCTGATGACGATGATGATGAAGATATCCTTGATATCTTACAATTTTATAACAGTTCATCAAGTTCATCAGTTGAGACTCCTTCCATGATCCATCAGGGAGAAAAGACTATGATGGAATTACTAGCAGAAGAACAAATGTTAAGTATAAAACATATGTATGCTAGTCCATCTAATCTCCCTCAGTCTGTTGTTATCACGCCTGATATTCCCACTCACTCTCTAAACATGGGGGATGAGCTTCTTAGCACTATTCCGGAAACGGAATCATCGAATGTTGAGAACCTTATCCCGATCCCAAGTGAGTCTGAGGGAATTCTTGACCATGAGTGTGATGTGTCTTCTCCTCTTTCAAATGATCTTGTTGAGACTTTCTCAGATTTTGACAGTGATTATAGTGATGCCGATTCTTTATATTCTAAAGACATAGAATTTATTGATGCATTACTTCCACATTCCGAGATCGTCAACTTAGAAGAGGATGTTGACCATGTTGTTTCCACAACGGTTAATACGACTATCACTAATCCCTTATTCGAATTCGATTCTGAATTTACTCTAAATTCAGTTAATCCAATCTTTGATAGTGATGAGTCTGACACGGAGACTATAATGGACGAGGTGCATATTTATAGCCCACGAAGTACCGCACATGTCCCACCTCCGTATTCTCTTCATGAGGAGTTCGCCGGTGAACTCACTCATATTATATCTCCTCTGGAGTATGATTGCGTGGATGGCAAAAATCATGATCGGGGGGAGAGAATCTCAATTTGCATAGTTATGACAAATCTTCCCACCCTCCCAGCCGAGATGCCTTCCAACCCTAAGAGCTCAACCAATAAAATCCAAATAAGTGCAACTGCACTTAATCCCGAGGAAGAAGATCTAGTTATGATTGTTATCATGATCTTCCTTCTTTTCTTCACCTACTCGGTGACTTCCTCTCTTCTTCACTCCTTCGGGAGTGAGGACACTATCTTTGACCCCGGCATTTTCATGTACCATCTGTGAGCCGGGTCTGTCTTTCTCTGTATATCTCGTCGGTGTGGAACTTTCGCGTACTTAAATGTTTATCCAAACATCTTGAATGAAAGTCCGATGGAGATTGTATCTTCCACTTGCTTCCCCATGAACCAATGAATTCGGGGTCGAGTCAAGCTAGCGACTCGGAAATCAAAAACAGTAGCACACACTATATGGGTTTTCACCCATATTTCTGTCTTCTTACCCTCTTTCTACCACCCTAGTGTGGGGGGGTTGCCCCACATGTTAAAAAAAAAAAAAAAAAAAAAAAAAAAAAAAAAAAAAAAAAAAAAAAAATCTTTCTAAATAATGGCCGTAGTATTTCCCTTTTACGTTCTTTGTTTCGGCATAACCGCCGGTACTTTGAATATCGAGGGCGATATTCATTTCTAAGTGTGGGGGGGAATTCTCACGAATTTTATCATATAATTATACCAATTCCCCCGTTTTTGGCCAAAATTTTTTTTTGGAGTAAGTGTTTTACACTTACTCATTTGGTTATCAGTCCGCCTTGTCTAATAGACAAAAGGATTGGCTAATCCAGGAGCAAACGGCTCTTGGTAAAGATATATCAAATCCGTTTATATGGCTTGCAATTTGCCCAAAATTGTATGGTTCTCAACTCACCATATCCTAAAAAGTGAAGAGTTGGCTAGCCCGCAAGATTATGGCTTGTGGTAAAGGCAGTGGAAAAACCATAATTGGTATTCGGCTCACCAAAGATAATGTTGATAATTTATCTAAGAGTTGGCTAGTCCAGAAGGGTACGGCTTCTGGTAAAGACAAAATCAAATCCGTTGAAAGCTGGTGGTTTGCTCAAAATCACATGGTTATCGGTGTACCATGGTTCTTACTTGAACTGAAACATTTGGCTACTCCAGAAGTAATGGCTTTTGGTAAAGAGATTAAAATCCATTATGTTTTCTCAAATCATTGCTAGGGACTAGCAATATCTCAGTGTGGGGGATTGATGAGTGTCTAAATACTCATCATTTTTATACCATTTAAACTGCAAAATCATCTGAAAATACTCAGAAACACATCAAAATGATCAAAATATCACAAATCAGTGTTTTATGTGTTTTAAATGCAAAAATATCAAAATCAGATGAAAAACGTATCAAATTTACAAAAATTGCAGTTTTAGTCCCCCAAGTTTCAAAAATTGTCAAAATTAGTCCCTGAGTCAAAATTTCAAAAGAAAATTCACCAAAGGTCCTTTTTAAATCATAACTTGTCAAATTTAGTCCTTTGGTGAAAAATATAAAAAGTTTGAGAAAATTGCAAAAATGGTCCTCCAAGTTTGAAAATTGGCAAAATTAGCCTCTGGAAAATTGCAAAATGGCAATTTTGGTCCCTATACTTTTGAAGTTTGTCATTTTCAGCCCTTGGAACAAGTTTGATGAATTGGCAGTTCTGGTCCCTGGAATTTCAGGAAGTACACATTTAGTCCTTGTTATTTTAAACCCCTTAAATCCTTTTTGGACCTTGAACCCCAATTGACCCCCTATCAAAAAGCCATTTTGACCCCCTTATATTATTAATCCCCCGGTCAAATGGTTTGACTTATCCCCTACGCGCCAAACCTGTCCCTCCCAACTTGCTTTCTGCAAACACCCTGCAACACACAAACCCCCCTCCTCCAGCTCACTTTCCACCCAACCTTATCACTCCAAACATTAGAATCCAAGTAACATTGATTACTGCCCCTCCTTACACTCAATCTCTTCCCCACTGCCAAATAAGTATTTCCCGCCAAAAGCCACTCAATGGCCAAGATCACTTCAAAACCATCCAAAGGTCAAAACTAATGGTGGGATTCACTAAGAGAGAGAAAAGAAGCAATTTGGACTATAAAAGAGTGAAGAAAGAAGCAGTAAAGGAGAGTAGCTAGTTTTATTGGTTTTCTTTAAATGTAGTTTTTTTAATTAAATGTTTTAATTCAAGTTTAAATGTTGTAATCTAGTTTCTGTGTATCATATTTGAGTAAGTAAACCTTTGTAGTGTGTTTTTAAGTATTTATCAAAATTTTTATATAAGTTCCAATTTTCCAAGTTACTGTTAAGAATTCCAGTTTTATTTTCTATTGAACAAGCTTCCATTAGCTTCATTGTAAGCTTAAACAAACTCACTTAAGTCATTTATAGCTTTTGAAAAGCTTTTAAATCAATTCCAAGTAATTTTGTGAAATAGTCAACAGAAGTCAACCTTGGGCTCAAAATGGTTCAGAAATTGAAAAGTTGAAGAAATCACAGTAGTTTGGTTCTGGATAGCTGAAGTAGATGGATGGGGGTTGATGTGAGGCTTATATGGGTTGATATCAGTTCTAGATTAGTAGCTTATTGATCTCAGTTACAAGCCATTAAGGTTGGACTATTGTGAGTACTTAATTTCTTCCACTAATCTGTTGCAGCTTTTAATTCCTGTTCTTTTGTGTTGATTTAAGTTTAATTTAGCTTTAATTTCAGTAGTTTTAGTGTAATTTGCATCTGATTTCATTTCTGTCTTTCTGCTGCATATTTTGCTTTTCATCTGCACTATTAGATTAGCTATTCATTTGGTAGTTAAAGTTAGTTATATTACTTATTTTAGGAATTTTATTAAGATTCAAGTCTGTCTTAGAGTAGTTTAGGTTTAAATCAATAGAGCGTTAGTTGGAAATTTTCATTTAAATCTCATAATCAGTGTTTGGTATAAGTCAGAATTTGAAGTTCTGGTGCTTATTTGTGGTAGGACTTAGCTGCTTTTATCTCATTTGGTCATAACTCAGTCATTTAGTCACTAATTTGCCAAGTAAAACAGTAAAAGTCAAATTCATTTTAATCCTGCTCTAGTAATTGCATCAGTTAAGTGTTAGTGAATCATAGGCTACATTTAGGTTTAGATTTGATTAAGCTAGCTTATTTCAGTTGGATTTTGGTTTATTACATCATAATCAGTCACACATTTAAATTTGAATCTCAATTAAGTCAACCTAGTCATCTTTTCTTTAAAGTCAAAAATTTCTCAGATCAGGTTTTCTCCAAACTTGCAGCTTCTGTGCATTTTTCATTTCAAGTAACTAGGGTCTGAATTTTGGTCTACTTGTAGTATTCTAGGTGGTCTTCAAGACCTTATATCTGTTCTTGGCTTAAGCACTCCTGATAAGCCCTTGTATAAGCTCAAACTAGCTTCCCTGTTTCTGTTTGCTGTGCATCAGCAACCTGTCCCTTTTTGCACCTTTTTGTTTGATCTATAACTTGCTCATTACTAGTCATCATTAACTGTAATTTTGAATATATGCTCTCTGCCAGGTTGTCTTGAGAACCTCACTTGTGGTTTTCCCTTTAGCTTACTGAATAAGCTGTTATAATAGCTTAAACAGAGAGGGTCCACTGCCTGCTTTGCTTTAGAAGCAGTTAGCTCAATCACTGGTAAAATGCTCAGTAGTGGTTAGGAATAGATGTAATTGGTTGTGTTAAAGTAGTTTTAGCATGCATTAGCTTATTTGATCAGTTGGTGTACTTTTGTGCTTGTTAGCTTATTTCCAAGTGCTTATTCCAACTCAGTTACATAGCAGCCTTAGATTCTCTCACATAAGCCCTTGTTTTTCTATTTTTCCTAGCTTCTAAATATAATTTTAGAGTTTTCCTTAAATTTTCAGATTTTTCCAAGGTATTTTGCTATTTTTCTTGATTTTATTTAGTTTTTAAGCACTTTTAAATAGCTTTAAATATAAAAAATTAAGAAAAGCTTCAAAAAAAATAATTTTTCAATTTTCTTAAGTTTAGATATATATAAAAAGCTTAAAAAGTATTTTTCTATAATTTTCTTAGCTTAAAAAGTATTTTTTAGCATTTTATTTAGTTTTAAATAGTTTTAAATTAATAATAAATACATAAAAAGTCTAAAAAAATATATTTTCAGTTTTAAAATTAGTTTTATCATATTTTAGATTTTTCTAAGTCTTAACTTTATTTTTCTAGTCTTATTTCATATTTTCTTTTATTTTAGAGTATTATTAAATAGTTTAAATTAGTTTTTAATTAATAATAATTACATAAATAGTTGTAAAATTAATTTTCTTTTTCTATAAATTTTCTCATATCATTAGGTTTGTAAAAATGTAATTTTCATATTTTTAGGATTTATCTTGTGTAAGTTTCACTTTTTATTTTGTACGTTTACGTTATTTTTATTTAAACGTAAGTTTTTCGTTTTAAGTTTTAAACGTTCATCACTTTAAAAATAGTGATAGCGTTTATTTAATATCTTTTATCTTTTTAATTTTCTTAATTTGCATTTAAGTCGCTTTTATTTATTATCTTTTTCTTTAGTTATAATCATTCATCAATCCTTTCGGATCATTATCCTTAGTGATCCTTCTATCCTCTGAATCAGTGTTGTACACACCATTGAGTCTCCTTGGGACTTAACGACCCGGGAATCCCCTATATTCTCTGATCTTAATTGTATCTGTGTCTGAGCAGTTTTAAGTCTGTTTAGACTTGACTGGTTCGGACGCGATCACAGACAAATAATTCAAGTTCTTTGTTGTACACAAATACCGACTGACCCAAATGATTGCCGCTGTACCCTTCCACTATTGGAGCTTGATCCTTTGTAAACCCAAGCAAACGAACCGAATATTGGGTAGGGATGGCGAATAGGCTTCTAAATGATGTTATGGAAGAACCATTGACGTCCAACAACCATCCGCAAAACAATGGAATATCTTCACCAATGATTGTCCCAGAAATCACTAGAGAGGTTCTAAGATCGAAAACATTGAATGGAACTGGGAGTTCATTTTTTAAAATCTGTGATAGGTCTATAACTTTAAATTGGTTGGTTACCAAATCAAAAGAAATCAACATATAAATCTTATAAATAACACCATCCTCATTAGTTAACTTTTCACTCCCAGTCCAATAGAGAAAATGACCTACAACTGCATGACTTTTACGTTTCAATTTGATAGTTTCACGAGGGGGGTGGAAATTTTCAAGGATTGTCCACCTTAACGAGTTCAAAGAAAAGACAGAGACATACCAGAAACCACTTTCGAAAACAGGATAGGAGACCTTCACGATCGTCGGGTCAAGAGTGTCTGGACGGACGGCAAAACCAAAACAAATCTTTTGACGTTCGATTTGATGCGTGTAAACCGGGACAAATACTGCAAGTGATTTTTTGATTGCGAGGTTCCAAATAACAGTCATTAGATTAGAACCATAGACAAAACACCAAAGACCATTAGAATTGCCAAATGTAATCATAGATGAAAGCATTAAATCTGTATTAAGTGGCGTAGCGATTACCTGTTCATCTAAAGCTAACACAAAACCTTGGTCACCCGTATCGAATGTTAGCGTAAATAAACACTCATCATTACGACGAACACCGTAATTAAAGATGAAGCTTCCACAATCTATACTAGCCTTCCATAACTTGCAAACACTACGTTGCTGGAGTATAGACTTAGGAGGTAGCCTACGGATGATATCTAGTTGAACATCCAGTGGGATATTGTCAGACATATTTTCTAAAAAAAAGCAGAAAGATTGGGATAAAGATATGAAGTCAATAGACCAAAAGAAGAAAGAAAGATTTTGGTAAACAAATTGTATTGAAGAAAAAAGAAAGTGATTGGGAACATAAGACATTAAAGGACATGTACCGTGAATCTGTGTTTTGTGTGGACGTTTGTTTTTTTGTTTTTTTTTTAAATGTGAAATGACAAAACTATCCTCGTGTATAAATACAAGTTCCCAAAAAACACAAAGATGCCCAAAAAACAATACAAGTTGCCCAAAAAACAATACGTTACAATACATGACATATACCTTCAAAATACGTACTTGTGTCATAAGTTGTCGGACACATGGCAGCCCCTGGTTGGGTCCAAGAAAAGTGGTGGGCAACCTGTCTATTTTCGAATTTTAAAAGGGCGTGGTCCATAAACTGATAAGCCTCAGGGCGCGCGGTTTATTTGACTAATTTTCCCTTTAATTAAGCATTCAATGATGTCTAATGATGTGTTACATATAATCTTAAATTTATAATAAACTAACTCAACCAATAAACTAACGCTTACGGGCAGTGTACCAATGGTGTATATCTTAGAACTGGTAAGTACGAGGTCGTTCGCAGGGGGCGAATTTTCTAATGCTAAACTAGTGGAAATGACTACTAAACTAATATAATTAAATGGGGGGGTTTGTCAGTCTGAGAGATTGACACAATTAAGATGATTAAGAAAGTAAATTACTGAATAATAAATAAATGCGAGCTTGTAATCAAATGGGGAAGAATGTGCTAAGTGGGCTATTCCACTTATGGCTACTTGATTTGTCTATGAGTGCAATGAACTAACTAATATCTTGGTACGTGATTTCTAATGCAAACTAGGCTAGATGCTCAAGAATACCTAGTCCTTATGAATATCAACCATTAACCATGTGTAAAACTAGAAACCGGGGGGGGGGGGGGGGGGGGGAGGGAAGGGGTGGGGTTTGGATAGTTTTACCATTTTAAATTCATAGTTTTGAAAGCTTATCGTGAAATCTATTAATATAAAGGAATGCAAGCGCAAGATAATAAATAATAAAAGAAATAATCAAACCACGAAACAAGTATTTATATTCGTTCGCTTACTGTGACAACTCGTATTTTCAGGTCATATTTCAAAACATTACTCATGCTCCATTATTTATCATTTATCGTGAACTAGGTTTACGAGCATCAAATTCACGTAACCGTAATGGTTTAGCTTTGAATTCATGATCATATCATCGAGGTCATTTCATATAGACTAAGTTTAGTCTACATTTCATTAACATTATTATCATCATATTAGTTCATGCATGGTTTCGCATATTACATTAAACGTTTAATTTTATATTAAATAAACGTTATCGCGTAATTAATTATTTTGAACAATTGATCCATTACTTCCAAAAAGTATCCCGATATATTTTTATATTCATATTAAGTTTATAAAAATAATATTATGAGTTTACCCAGTGTTTTAAATTTATTTTGTATATAAATTGCTAAATTTATATAATTACGACGGTTTTCTTAAATATTACACGATAATTATTATTTCACTCAATTTTTGCAAGAAATGTATTTTTATAATTTTTATGACCTCAATATATTTTATATTGACCCGTGAAAATTTATTTTTATCATTTTATTTGAGAAACATGCAAGTTATGTGATGTTTATACCACTTTTTAATGTTTTTAAGTGTTAAATATATATAATCCATCCTATAAATTACTCCTTGTTATATATTAGTTTGGTGATGTCTAGGAAACCATGACACCCTAAGAAGGTGTATGGTAGGATTAGAATAGCTTCGGAGTTGTTTTGAATGGGTTAGAATAGGTTTGGCGCGAGAAAAACTCATTTCGACAAGTTTAATAAAGGGTCTGTCCTTATTTTGAAAATCTGGAAAATCCGACAGTAAGCAAAATATTTTGGGCTAGATATTTGGAAAATATACTTTAAAACGAAAACGTGGCCGCTTGAATGGGTTAAAGCGGAGTTATAACGAAGAAGATATGAATTTTTGAAGTTTGACGACGAAAAATAATTGTTTCAGAAAATTCAGCATGTAATCTCGACTTTTTACGAGACAAAAATGAGTCTTAAGCGTTATAAAAAGTGTCGAATTATCAAAATATATTAGTATATATTATCACGATTCCGAGGATATATAAAACGTAGAAAACGGACTTATAACGATTAAGTTATTCACATTTTAAACAAGTTGCCGTAACTTTATTATATAAGAAAAACCATAGTATTTCTAATAGGCAAATATTACGGCAAAACTATTCACCAAGTTAAAGGTTGTTTTTAACATTGATTTAGAACCTTTCATAAAGTGAAGTCTTCTAGTAAAAGTGAAATCGCCAAGTATACTTTCCAAAATGTTCGATCGTTTGATTAGCGGAGTTGTAATGAATTAATTACGGTCGCTTAAACTTTGCCGAAAAACCATCCTTAAACTATATTTTGGACTAAAAGTACTATACTTAACCTCTAATTTTCTTTATATTCAAGACCTGTAGGATGGAAACTCATGTACTAAAACTTTGAGATAATCATACAAGCTTCCCAAAACCGTTGAGTTCGTTTCCTAACACTCGATGTGCACCATTTTACAACTAGTTTTTAGAGGTTGTTTTAGTCACTTACATGGAAATTTCAACGACATTATTTTATGACGAAAAGTTATAATTTCACAATAAATCACTAAACGACTATCGTAGGAGGTTGTTTCAAAGTAAATACTTGTAAAGTATTTTATAAAACGACGACATGTTGTAAACATATATTTCGACGATAAACATTATCTTCAAAAATTCACAAGTGGTATAGATATCATACGAATTGCATGCATAACATTACATCATAACTTATTATGTATAATATTATTCATAATAGGTCAAGTTTAGTGATTCACGCTACATTTCGGTGTACTCACTTTTGCCATCGCATCATTGTCCAAGTGAGTTTCGTAGCCCCTACTTTTATACATTTTCAATTACTTTTGGGGGAGATACATGCTTAACTATTTTTCACAAGCACTTTGAATTTTTAAGGATAACTTCTATCATGATCACCATCATTTCAAAACCGAATGTTGTACTATGTCGATTGTTCTTGTTTGTGTCGTATAGTTCTACGTCGAATAAAGTGCTATGTCAGTTGACTACTGATACATTGAGTCAGGTGCTATTGATTATGTGCTATAGTTCTACGTCGTATAATGTTCTAAATCAGTTGACTACTGATATATTGAGTCATGTACTATTGATTATGTGCTATAGTTCTACGTCGTATAATGTTCTAAATCAGATGACTACTGATAAATTAAGTCATGTGCTATTGATTATGTGTTATATGGTTCTACGTCGAGTTAGGTACTATTGTGAATTCATTTGACATCTTGTGATTTAGCATAAACTATACATATTTTGGCAGTGGATTGTGAACACACAGGTTGCAAGTTTTGTATGGGCGGAACTTGGAACTGAGTGGATTTACAATGCCTTTGCAGCATAAACGATTTTGAAAGACTTTACATTTCAACTCAAACTCTATGAACTCACTCAACCTTTGTGTTGACACTTTTTAGCATGTTTTATCTCAGGTATCTAAGGCATTCACTTCATGGCATGCATATGGACATATCATAGAGTCGCGGTGACGACGCGTCTCACATGGGATTTATATACTTTAAAAACATCGTTTGACTTGTACCAAACTTATTTTCCGCACATAGTAACTTTCATTTGGGACCTATCTTTGTAACTCTGAATGTTTTTAATATATCAAACGATGTTCTTTTCAAACGACACTTTAAGTCGTTCAATATAACTGTGATTGTGATGCTATGACAGTCAATCCCCAGGAATTCCATTCCGCTGCAAAACAGGTAATTTGGGGGTGTGACACTTACGCAGCTTCTTTCCTCGCCCTACTCCACTCCCCGAGTATCCAACTCGAGAGTGTCCTTTCACTATGTCAACAAACTCCTTTACCGGCTGAGAAAACCTTAGCGATACAAAGCTAAATATCGAGTTCTTAATTAGGTAGAATTAACCTTTCACTCTACGTATTTCGAGGACTAAAATACTAACCTATCTCTCTACAAGGGTGTATGGTATTTAGTTACAATGTTTGGTGTATGATGATAATATACAAAGTACAAATGAACTAAGTATGAAGACTTGCAACAAATGACTTGATTCTTGAAATTCTTAGATGTGATCTTCTCTTGCAAGAAAGATGGTTGGTGGATGATCACTAAAATAGATATGTAAATACAAGTGTAATGATCAGTTAACTAAGTCTATGGAATTATGAAAGTATGTGTGATTGCCAGAGGTAGGAAACTTAGTGCACAAATTGCTTCTATTTAAATCCAAAAACTAAACCAGTAGCCCCCAGATCCCACGTATCCTTTCTTAGGGATTCGTACATTATACAAACGGATCTGTGGGTCTCTGACATATCATATTTTATCAAGATTTTTGGTTGACAAATTTGTCCAAATTTTTACTAAAGTCAACTCCTGATTTAGAAATATATTTCTTCTAGAAGGTGATAAAAAGTCAATTCTTATGGTGTGACTAAATTTGATTTTTGATTTTGTTAAATGAAAAAGACTTGTTTACTAGCAAAAATAAAATGCGTAAGTAAATATTATAGCTAAATTTTATTAGCTAGTTTAGAGACTAAGTAATGCATTTGTATAAGAACACTTGTAAGTTCAAATTGCGTAACAATATATTCCTTGATCATTAACCAAGTTTTTATATACTATTATTTATAGATTTAGTGATATATAAAGAACTAAAACTTTACGTCTAAAACTTGTATATTTTGATATGTACTTAATGTGTTTTTAGAATTATCATTGTTAAAACTTTGAAAGATCGTAAAATAGAAATAACGTACGCGATTATTTGAATTAGCAAACTCGATGGTCATGGTGCTAACTAGTCTCAATCACACATTACGCATTTCAACTATCCTATGCGACTTATCTTGGTAAACCTAATGGTCATAGTGGCTACCTATTATCGCGCGAATGGTCATCTATATAAGATTAAATACTTACATGTTTTAGTTATGATCAATATAACCATAGGGGCATCTATATAAGTGAAGGTCATCATTATCACTAACACAAATCACTATGATAAGGGTTAAAAATATCCGAATGTTCATTCAAACATTTACAACCTAGCAACATATTTTATATGCTTTTCAAACTCGTGAGGAGATACATGCTACAAACCTGAACACAAATGTTTTCTGTATGCTATGACTGATTGATATTTGCCTAAGTAACCATAATTGCCAAAAAGTTCCTGATATCATGAACCATTAATCACTTGCGAGTGAACGCAAATACAATGACTAGATCTATTGGCAGTTGACAACCCATTTGAGTTAGCCGGAATGGTGACCAAATGCACTATATTTGAGTAACCAATAGGAATATGTCAAATTCCTACATGAGGGCCCCTTATTTACACCATTTATGGTGCGTATTATTTATATCATTTCTATGATATCACACACGTTAAAGTCTGAGTGTCATGAGACTTAGGGCAATACAGTAAACTGCAATATCATTGATTTCTATTATGATTGTATCTTTATACAATTATATGAACTGGAGTTTGTGTTCAACTGATTATTGTATTTAACGCTATGGATTCACTCAACAACTTTGTTGACTTTTTAGCATGTTTATCTCAGGTAATTGAAGAATCATTCAAGGTACGGAGTGGGCTATAACTGTTGGTTTTTGGTGTTATATAAATTATCATTCATTTTAAACTATTTTATATCTTTCGCGATATGCAAAACTCTTGAATCTCTTTTGTACTTGAATTATTAAATGAATGATAATGATTTATAAAACCCTTCTTTTGAGTCGTTTTTATGATTATGACTATGATCCTCTACGTAATACCCCGATTAGTCTTCCGTTGCTAAATTGAGATTTTGAGGGTGTTACATCACGAAATGGATAAAGCTTCTTTCGTCTCAGAAGAACTCTTGAAAATGACATTATGAATGTTTTATTATTTAGAGACTTCATTTATAATTAAGTTATTTTATGTTCAAATCCTAGTCCAGCATCATTAACCTCAGAATTGACCCAACAGATGAACTATCATAGCAGGAACAACAAAAACATGACTTGGCAATTTGGAACAAGATTACATTTACATTTGTGGAGTAAATATTCGAATTGTATATCGAGGCAAATCAACATCGTGTTGACATATGTCAAGTAATTAAGTATCTTATGTTCCTATTTTATTCAAGTTTAAAGGCATGGTCTTATAACTGAGACTTTTTTCTAGGATTTACTACTTTTTTTTTAACAGAGATAACATTTCACACCTCATAAATGGAGGAAATTTGAACACAACAAGTTACATCGAACATAATGGGCAAAATCGAAACCGACTTGCCAAACAAAATACACAAGATAACAAGTTAAGCCAAAACAAGACATACACCACTCTTTTATACAGTTTTTTGTTCCAACCAATTTAAGAATGTGTATTGAAGATTAATGACAAAATTGAAAAACAAAATTGCATTACTCTTCTCTACTTTCCCCAGTATTGATCACAATTTTCCTTCATACTCATGAAACCGTGTTAGTCAATTTCTGATCACCCTATCCCATGTAATTATAGCAAGCATATAACAACGATAACGGAATCGATTAGTCGACGTAACATATAACCCTGAAATATGATTTTTGTCTTAACACAAAAAATCAACTTTAACGAAACTTTAGTGGAACTCAAAGATATTTTGTGATGAAAGGAACATCTTTAATGGTATCATAGGCATAGAAGCTAAAGGGACTATCGTCATCAAGATAGAGATAGGTAGGGCGTTGCACGCTTCTGAATTAGACGCCTTAACTGCTACTAAATTGTGGATAATTTGATTACAAATTATAATAATTATGTATTGGTCCCTCTCAGGTGTCGACATGTACAAAGATTAAAGGTGAAGTGAATGAATCATGGATGATTAATTGGGTCATGGACACTGATGCCTTGAAAGCGATAGAGGCTTGTATTGTCATCAACTGAGGAAACACATTTTGTTAGGAAAAAATAATGGCGATGTTTAGGAACTATCTTTTAACATCAAGGTAGGTGAGAAATGAGATTTAAATAAGCCAAATCAAAGGTAAGAAAAATAAAATCAACAAGTTGCGTGGTATTTTAGTTCAATTGAACAAGCTATTGTTTTGTTATGTTTACTGCTTTACGAACAAAGGTAGTTTTGAGCATGTAGACGCTGAACTAATGTATGAAACAATTATGAATTAATGCTCTAGGTGAACTTGGTGTTGGACTTGGCAAGCTGATAAAGAAGATCCGAGATGCCGCAGGAAAGGATCAACTTCATCTTAGGCCAAAAGTCATAAATAGAATATGCTTTGGGTATTAAAGGCGTTGGCTTAGACTCGGCAAGCCAATGACGACTACGGTTTTTTACTTTATGATTTTTTGAAAGTTACCACATGCCTAATAATAGGGTCTCCTTCTCATCGCAAACTGCAGCTACATATATATCATTGTTATTCACTCCAGTATTTCATTAGGCATAGCATGTTATTCTGAGCATATATACCACTATAGATTCATGTGTCGTATTGTTCTTGCGAACTTTGAATTCACTTATATTTTTTTGGTTATATCCTTTATGATTGCTCGAGTGCTTGAGTGGTATAAATGTGCTTACATTGTTGAACCTAAAATCCTATCTTGAGGCTCTCATATTTAATTATGGAAGCAACAACAAAGAAGCAGAATCAAGATCAAACGTTTTCATGATTTTGGTTTCTAGAAATGAGTGTAAACAAATATTAATGAATGTGTTTATATAATGAAGATTTTCTATGTATTTATAATAAATACATATTTTAATAAATAAGCAATGCAAACTTTAAAATTAATGGACCCAAACTCATAATTGATTTGGGCCAACTAACCTAGTTATCTATTATTCCTTTCGCAATTTGAACGACAGACTTTTGAATGGACAAACTAGAACATATGTTGAAAGCCGCTTCTTTTTCTTTTCTTCTATCATCTTCTTTATTGTTTACTTGAACGGAAGAATAATTCTACTTGGCGGCATAATTGTTTATTGTTTGCGTTTTCCTCCTTTGCATGACCTTTTTTTTACGTCATCGCTTGCTATGCCTTTAGGTAGGAGCATCAATTTTGAACCAATTATTTTCGAAAACGACAATGATCTCCGATGATAAAACAAAGAGTAATCTTGAAGAGACAAATTTTGTTGATTGATGGTTATATCAACATATTAATAATATGGGATTAATTAAGGCTTTTTTTGTGTTCGAGGGTTTATGATATGGATTAGATAAAAAGACTCATAAAACGAAATTATAAAGCGAAAAAGTAAATAAATCGGGATCCCTCTGAATAATCGACGAGTAGCCGATGACCGACATGACAACTATTTTGTAGTGGGCTAAACCTAAAGCTCCGATATCATGTAAACAAATATTATCGATTGTGTATTTGTGTGTTAGATAATGAAGATTGCCTATGTATTTATAATATATACATAGCTTAATAAACAAGCAATGCAAACCCTAAAATTAATGAACCCAAACCTACAATTAGGTTTGTACCAACTAACCTGGTCATCTAATAATGAGGACCAAAGATTACTTGTACTATGAAAGTTTTCAAGACATTATATGAGAACCAAAACCTGCAGGGATTTAGAAGGAAAGTTCAAAATCATCGAATGCGAAAGTTTTTCGTTGGCAAAAGTGTTTCCATTAATGTTACTAACGAAACTATTACACATATTCTAAGTAAAGCTTAGCTCGATCCAACAAATATGAAAAACCTAATGCTTCAAACAAAGTATTCATCCCGCTCGTGAGAGGAAACAACGTCGATAAATCAAACATACCTTGTTGACTGCCCAAGTAAGCCATGCGTTCACTTATTTCTGATTGCGTTGTTTCAACCACCCTTCTAGCTTTTGCAATTTCATTCATTAGCTTTAGAGCTTGTTTCCTCAACAACTCATTGACTTCCTGTTGCAAGTATAATCCCATCCTTTAGATTTATGAAATGCAACATAAATTGAGCCAACACCCGCCAACATTCTACCCCTACCAGATAGAAACTTGCGTTGTTTATCGCCTAGCACTAATCACAATTTCAACATCACTCAAATAAGTCTCAGGTGGAGGTACTCGCACCCTGTAATTACAATCTGAGAGTATCTTGTTGTGTAGTTACAAAAAAGAGAAAAGTAATATGTCGGTTAGGATACATTATGTTGGATATAAGTGCATGTGTTTGGAAAAAAGATGTTGGGCTAATTCAGAGCCCAATAGTCTATGACTAGGATTTTAATATAAAATATCCTATGTACAACTAAAGACCCTGAATGAATGAATATTCAGGGAGTCGTCTTTAGAGTTCATCAGAGACTAAGAAAGTCTCACCACTTCCTGAGGCAGAACTTAGTAAATGAAGTATTGAACTTGAAAAACGTTGATGGGGTCAGTGAGTGATGACAATAACTCATTATTGACTCCCCTTGATTCTTTTTACGTATGCTACATAAAGAAAAGATTTTGGTGAGTGAGAAGGTAATGATCGATGTTCGGTTTCCCGCGTTCGGGAATGACCCTAACATAAGACGTATTATCTTGAGTCGAGGTAACATTCACTTACGATGGTTTAGTGTGTGTTTTGTGTGCGTAAACTTAGAGAAGATATCTTGGGTCTTTCTCACTAAATTCACCGATTTTATAGAAATGCATTTGGTGTTGTGTGCGACATGTGGATATGATCCAGCGATCGTGGGTGATCTAATGGTCCTGGATGTACCACATGGTGATCATTATATGTGGAGACAAAAATTACATGTGGCATGACATCTTTGGATAAAGTGGTTATTAGGATCTTCAGGAAGATCTTTATGTACTAGAAAAATGCTTGTGGCACTACCTCTGCACGAATGAGGTAGTTACATGTTGCATTACCATGTAACAATTTTTGGGATAAGTTTCAAGCATGTTCTTGTCTTGGAATTACTTTTCCAAGCAACGACACTTGTGTATGGCCAATGTTTTCTTGGAAGTTGATCTTCCAGAAGATACTTGTAGGGATTTTAACCTTGTGGTCCAGTTATAGCTATTTGGGCTTTTGCCCTTGTGGCTTGGTTATAGATGTATTAGCTTTAGCCATTAGGGCTAAAAATCTAATACGCCATCAAGTCCCCCATTTTATATTATATTATATTTATATAGTATGATGATGGACTATCTTGTCCCTTAGGCGCATTTTTCTTTAATGTTGACAATACATTCACAATGAGAATTGACAAGACTAAAACAACAAATAGGTATCTTGCACATGCAACTGAGAAGCTTCAGCAGCTTCAGTCTACGGATATTACCACCATTAAATCAGACTTGCACTCTGTAGCTTACAGCCTTAAGACTGAACTTCCTATCCTTAAGCAACATCTGAAAGATATAGGCACCTCCACTCAAACTCTTATCCAAACCAATGAACAGTTGACAAAGGGCCTATATGACTTTAATGTGCCTGAATTCCGTGTGCCAATAAAGAAGATTCGCACCAACATCAACTCTTAAGCATCATCACTCAAATCTTTAGCATAGTCCACTAGCACAACGCTCTCAAAGATTGAAGCTAACCAAGCATCTATCGACTTTGACATTTCCTCCCTGGAACTAATGTTTTGGAGATAAAGACTACTCTCAATGACATGTTCACTTATCTTAATTCTTCAATCTCTACTACTACATCAGACACATTATCTGAAGATAAAACAACTACTGGAGGAGAAAGCATCAGATCCTGTTAAATTAGAGCCTGCAAAAGAGTCTATAATTTCACCATTTGTGGATAACCCTAAACACAACCCAAATACAATAACTGCACTAGTATTTTTATCAAGGACCCTTCTTCGCAAATGAAGGGGGAAACTATGGGATTACAATGTTGTTTCCATCCCTCTTCAGTCCATCTGTATCATTAATCCATCATCTGATCAAGATAAAGCCAAAAAGATGATGTATGGTATGGATAAAGCAAGAGCTACTAAAATGGTTGAAACACCACTTCCAGAGTCTGAATCAAAGCCTAAAGAACCATCCTTCTTAGTCCTGAAGGTCCTTATGTTGGGATTGCCCCTAACACGTAAATAGAATGACATTTACGAGATTACATTATCTATCTTATTTATCCGAAACACATGGACTAGTTATGTAATATTGTAATAGTTATCTTGTGTTAGTCTATAAATACCCTCCTAGACTTCACTAGGAGGGTGAGACTTAGTATGTATTTTTCCTTTCATCTTTATTAATAAAATAACTAGTTTCCCTTCCCTCTCTACTCTCTCTCTAACCATGGAGATGATGTTCTTCCATCATCCCCGACCTCCCGATTCACCATATCAACCATTAACACGATCCTACAAGTGGTATCAGAGCGAGGTTTTATTACTATGGTTGATTTTTGTGGTGTTATCTTGTCAAAAAATCGTACCTTTTTTATGGATTAGTCTCATTCTTGGAGCTGTTATACCACTTTACTATTGTTTCTAGTATCCATTGGTTTAACAGTTTCATTGTTTTATGGTATAAACATGTTATCATTAGATATAGGCCGAGTATTAACTAAACCGGATATGAGTAATGGGATTGGACCAGGCTTGTTTTAAATATGGGCCGAGTATTAACTAAGTTATAGGTTTGGGCTCAAGGTGCTACAACACAAAAACTCATGGGCTGAAATATTTATACTACATTTTCAATAAAAATGTCCAACGTTCCTTTTTTTTTTTTTTTTTAAATTACATTTGGTATTTTATTGAAGAATGTTACATTTGGGGTTCGTTACTTCAAATGAATCATTTCACGGAAATACGGTTTTTGACAAGATCGGGAAAACCATAATCATAGTTCATTTTAACCAAGTAACAAAGGCTAGTTTTGGGTATTTAATCGCAAGATATGACTACGGCGTCAATTCTTTATTATTTATTTGAGGTTGAAGTGGGATATCACGGATGCATATTCTTAGTATCTGAAGATAATGGGTTTGGTAAAAAGTTAGCTGAGAAAAGTATAAAAGAGTAGAGAAATTATATCAGCAGTTGATTTTCACGAGATATTTATGGTACTTCACACTTGTTCGATTAATTGGACATGCATGGTTACGCTGTCTCCAATTTCATCATCAACATACGTAGTGTATGTTTCCGATTCATTGAAAACATCAGGGGGGGAGATAGTATGTGTCATGTGCTTTCTTTTCCTTCTTTGCGAAAACCCTTTCCCTTCATGAGTTTCTGCAATCAGGAGGAAGAAATGAGACGATATGTGATTCAAACGTCTTACTTCGGTGTTATCGTCTCAACTTTCACGGGGTTATATTGTGTGAAGTTACCTACATATGATGTTTTAACTGCATTATGATGCCTCACACATGGTCATTTTATCGAGTATTTGCATATACACAGGTGATTATTATTCTGATAAACCACAACAATCAGAGGAAAGTTGTATTACTTCATCTTTTGTGGTTTGTTTGGTGTGAAGCGTCTACATACGTGAGAAGATCTTGCTGATTTCTTGCATGTTACCCCCGAACAGATTTTACGCATTGTGTACAACTGTGATTACATGACTAGACAGTACGGAGAAGCTGCTAAAGATATGCATCATGAACTAGGGGGAAGTTAATCCAATTCATACAAGTTGAAGACAAAGAGCGTCAACTGTCTCCTCAGCATTTGAAGAGCTTATGAAGACCTTTCTTTATTTGTTTTTATACTTGTAGGAAATGTTATAAGTAATCCTTTATGTCGTTCCATTAGGGGAAGATTGTTGGGATCGCTCATAACAAGTAAATGGAACGACATTTACGGGATTACATTATCTATCTTATTTAGCCGAAACACATGGACTAGTTATGTAATATTATAATAGTTATGTTGTGTTAGGCTATAAATACGTTTCTAGACTTCACTAGGAGGGTGAGACTTAGTGTGTATTTTCCATTTCATCTTTATTAATAAAACAACTAGTTTCCCTTCTCTCTCTACTCTCTCTCTAACCATGGAGATGATGTTCTTCCATCATCCCCGATCTCCCGTTCATCATATCAACCATTAACACGATCCTACACCTTAATCATAAATGATCCATTCTAAATCTTCTTATAGACCTAAACTAAATCCATTTCAACTTGATTTTGGGGAATGGATCAATGCCACTACTGAAGATATCAGTCACATGTGTGACTTTTAAAAGAAGCAAAGGCTTCAACTGGCAACAATTCGTGAAGTTGTAAAGGTTTCAACTAAAGAAGCTCAAGCCTCTGAAGAGCCGATTACAACTATTAAAGAATTCAAGGAAATTCAACACTGATAACTGACTGGTGCACAAGAAAGATTAAAAGCCATGGATGAGAAGAACAAAAACGACCAAGAAGAGTACAACAGGAAGATGAACTTTACAAGAAATTAAGGCATCCTAATTAATAGCAAAATCCATCCCAGGTCCAAGCCCATCAGCGGGGACAATGATGAGACAAACAACGAAACCATCAGAAAGTTCAAGTGAAACATGTTTGGGGTTAAAGAATAGGATATGATGCTTCCAATCTGGAAAAATAATAGTGTTGCAAATGCAGCTGAGTTTCTCAAAACTCTTGGGAAAAGATATGAAGAAGTAAGGAATGTTGAAAAGTTTCTGGAGATTGACTCAAGAAAGCCACTAAACTTCAGGATCCCCCAAAACCATCTTCTATGCAGAAGAAAAGGAAAAGACCCATTGAAATTGAACCTGAACAATTCATTTCTGGTCTTCACTACAACAATACTCTTCCTTAAGGAGTCAAGTTTAGAGATGGTGTGGTTATTGAACAACCTGAACATGGAATTTTCTTCATAGATGCCCTCGATGAATATGTTTTTTAAAAGGTCTCATACATTGAGATTGTGGACACTTAGACCTTGTTCTTTAACAAGATTAAAGTTGTAGCAAACAAAACTCCTGAAGAGATAGGTTTGCTTAAATACTTGCCAAACTGGTTCAGCAAAGAGAAGATAGGCATGAGCTCTTATCAAAGAAGCCCAAACTAGAACTGATGGGAATTGTGGTTATGGAAGAATGAATATATAGAAGTTGTAATATCTTTTTGTAATATGTAATTCTGAATAATATCTATATTTTTTAAGTCTCAGTATCAGTAGAGTATTTACATTACATTAATTCAGGAGTAAGAAAAAGTTGTATTTGCTCACTTACACTGAAATTCACTTAGGCTATTTTAGTATTCAAATAGGGGGAGATTGTTGGTCTAATTTAGTGTCCACTGACTCCTTCTATAGGATTTCAATGAAAAATAACCTAAGTATAAAACAAGTCCCTAAATGTAAGAAAAAAATCAGGAAGTCATATTCAAGATGTTCTTTAGAATCTATTAAAAGACTCAACACAACCTGAGGCGAAACTCAAAGAGTGAAGATAAGAACCAAGAAGAAGATGATGGAGTCAATGAGTGATGAGAATAATTCAATGACTCCCTGAAGATCTCCTCAACACTGAAGACATTATGAGGCTTAGACATTTTGGTAGGATGTCTAAGTGAATGAATATATGGGCGGGAAACATCTTGGGAAGATAAGTGAAAGGTACTTACCGGAAAGTCAAGTTACAGTATAGATGGTAAAAAGGTATAAACAATTATCTCAACTATTCTCATAAGGTAAGGTTGTACCAGTCCTAGGAATAGAAGGATGGTACTACACCTATCAAAGATGGACACGTTACCTTTACCCCATGGGTATCCATATTGCATTTGCCTATAAATATAATTTTCTAACTAGAGTAATTGTATCCCTTGTATTAAAAGTTTTAATACTTTCAAATACTCAATTTACTCCTCTAAAATATAACTAAGTCCCTAATAAGTAGATCAGTTGGTCATAGCATAGTTCTTCCTCAAATACTAACTTTGGTTTATGTTTGAATTTAGTAGAGAAATTACCACTCATTGTCATTCAATCTAGATTGTTATTATGCTGACAATCTAGCATAAATTCTTTGATATACTTTTAATAAGAATTTAAACGTAAAAAAATATCTTGTGTTTATCTTACCTTTATATAAATTGTTATAAAGTGTAAACTCATATTGTTAGGAATATTGCTTGGTTATTTTACTTGTCAATAGTTTATAACCAAGTAATAGGAAACAACAATAAGTTTTAGTAGCTTGAGATGGCGTCTCACTCAAGACAAGCTAAGATGGCGTCTCATTTGAGATGCGAATATGAAACCCTAATTTTTAATTCAACGATGGGGTCTTAGAATTCAATGGCTTCGGGATAATCTTAGACTTGCATGTGTCATATGATGAATCTTTTAGTGTTATGTTGTCTATTTATCACTATTCTGTTAGAAAATTATTGATATGCGGTTCCTCTTGCAATCGTCGTAATATTTTGTTTTTATTTAAAATTTGTGTGAAAAGAAACTTCCATTCAAGATTAGAATGATATAATTTGGTATCCAATGATGACAATTTTATGTACTCGATGACATTTGTTGAAAAATATTTAGGCTTGTATGACCATGTGTGTTCTTTCGTTGATGGTTCTACTATCCATAGGGGGTCCTTATAGTATATATTACTCTAATATGATCACATAAACAAATATTTGGCACACTTTTCGCTTCTTAGTATGTATCATTCTAGTTAAACCATTCTGTACATGTTCTTTTGTTCAATGCTTATATAAGCCTACAGGGAGTCAAAAATTTCTAGAGTGTTACAGTGTAGATGCTTCATGTACAGTTTCCATATAAAGTGTATCATGCTTCCTAGGATGTACTCAAATATCCATAACGCATTATATATTTGTTTAAGTTTCCGTATGATTTTGTTGTGAGAAACGGTGAACACTTTATAATAAAATCATATTATTAATAACAATAATAAAATTAACTTTAATCGAATAACATAAAATTAAATCATACATAACGGAATAGAAGCAGAAGACAGACACTATATAACAATAAATAAACAAAAAATAGTAAAGGTCGTGCCACGAAGCTCGTGTTTAACACGATTCCCTTAAAACATATTTGCCCTTTTTTTCTCATGGTACAACGTCCAAAGCTGTTGTACAGCCGGACCTGACAACTTGCCTGAAAGATCACTGAAGCGTATGCTGTTTGTGATTGATGGACTGCTGGAACTCGGATGGTATGAATTGCGTTTTCTGGATGATGACAGAATGCGACATATGGCCTTTATTTATAGTGAAGACAAATCATGTCCTCTAATAAAATATTTCTGCCATATTAAAATCAAATTTGTTATTCTTAAAACAGATTCACAAATCTTTTTAATAAACAAAACAGATTCGCATATCTTTTAATATACAAAATAGATTTATGTAGTATATATATATATATATATATATATATATATATATATATATATATATATATTTATATATATATATATATATATATATATATATATATATATATATATATATATATATATATATATATATATCGGGTAGGAATACAATGAAAAGTTTCTTATAATGAGAAGGGTAGGAATGAATGTGGAGGTGACATGTGTCACTTTGCCACATCATCATGCCACGTCATATGACACGTGTCACCACCCACCTACCCACTCACCCCCAGCCCCCCCCTCCCCCCCCCGCCGAAAAAAAAAATTCCAACCAAAAAATATTTTTTTCCCGCCAAATTTGTTTTACTGCATCACTGTTATAAAAGTTACTGCATCACAAGCAGTAGATTCCTTCAAACTAACAGCAGATCCAGCAGCAGTTTCAAGTGTACTAGCAGCAGATGCACCAAAGTTACTGCATCACAATTATTATTGTGATGCAGTAACTTTATAACTAGCAGCAGATCCAACAGCAGTTTCAAATGTACTAGCAGCAGATGCACCAGCAGCAGTTATAAAACTACTGCATCACAATTATTATTGTGATGCAGTAACTTTATAACTAGCAGCAGTTTCAAGTGTACTAGTAGCAAATGCACCAGCAGCAGTTATAAAGTTACTGCATCACAATTATTATTGTGATGCAGTAACTTTATAACTAGCAGCAGATCCAGCAGCAGTTTCAAGTGTACTAGCAGCAGATGCACCAAAGTTACTGCATCACAATTATTATTGTGATGCAGTAACTTTATAACTGTGAAGCAGTACAAAAATTTGGCGTGAAAAAATTTTTTTTTTGCTCAAAACAAAATTTTTTTTGGCGGGAAAAAAATTTTCACGGGGGGGGGGGGGGGGGGGTGATGTGGCAGGAGGTGACACATGTCACCACCACAATCCTTCCTAGACTTTTCATTATAAGGACCCCGCCCAATGGGCGGGCATGACTTATGATTATTTGTTTGTTGTTTTTTGTTAGGGTAAACATGTGTAAATACGTTTTTAAAATAACATATATTTTTTTTGTTGTTTTAAGCATTTGTTTGTTGTTTTTAAATAACTTGTTTACATTTTAAAAAATTGTTAAACAATATTATAAGACCTTGGTTTTTTTTTTTAAATTTTGTTTTTTTTTAATATAAATGATTATAAATAATTGTATGGTTTTAATGGATGGTTAATAAGACATCATATATAAATTTTACAACATTATGAATTATATGCATGTTTGTAAAGTTGTAAATAATGAAAATGTATTAAAGTGATATAACAATTAACTTAAATTCTAAACAAAGCTTCTTTGTAGACAACATTAGTTGTTGATTTTGCGTATTTTCCTTCTTCATCATAGCATAAAATCTTTAACCATTTTTTGCTTTTCACCCTTGATATAGCTACGTACAGTTGCCCGTGAGAAAAAACCGGCCTTTGTAGAAACAATCCTACTTGTGTTAATGTTTGTCCATGACTTTTGTTAATAGTCATTGCAAAACACAATGCAACTGGGAATTGTCTACGATTTAATTTAAACGGCATCTTATTATCAGAAGGGCTTAAGACCATCATTGGTATTGCGTAAATTGTACCTACACTTCCGCCTGATATAATCTTGGCTTTCCATTGCATAACCCAGCCCTTTGATCTATGTTTCTCATGCACATAACATGAGCATCTATTTTTAATTTTAAAGAATGTTGTGGAAGGCCGGCAATTCGAATGCTATTTAGGAACTCAGCTGTGTAAAGTGACTCATTAAAATTTGTATCCATATCGATAATACCAACTGAGTCATAGCTGTCGTATGTCTTTGAATCTCCTCGTAGTTTTTGTAGCATTCGATCATTGATCATATCCACAACCTCATGAGTTGGTGCGAGGATTGCTTTTTCTTGGAAAAATGTTGGGTTGTAGAGGTTTTGGACCAAATCTGGGTAGGTTTCTTTTATAATTGTACCAATATGATCGTCTGAATCGGGTATCAACATATCATCATGGAAATCAATTGTTGCTTCTCCGTCGTTCTTTCCACCAATTGTGTCGTTTCCAATGCTTAATATCCAATCTGCAAAGTCTTGGATTTCTTTTCTTTCTAAATTAGTTGATCCTGTTCCTAGCCTCATGTTAATAGTCAAACGCATGACGTTGCAATGTTGCCACAAATATGAAGAGTTGAGCGACGCATGTACGACATTTAATGATTTTTTTTTTCTTTTTTTTTTTCTTTTTTTTGGGGTTAGCTAAGAGAAGTATGGGGCCCATAATTGATAGGTCCCACTATCCCTTCCCATACATAACAAAAGAAACACAGCCTAAGTCGATCTTTAAATGTTACTTTTCACACAACTCTATACACTTTTAAATGTGCAATAGGTACAATGCAATTCATGGAAGCTAAAAGAACAACGAATGCATTTTGAAACCATGTTTAATATTTAGTAGAGAAACAATACCTAAAGCATTCATGTTTTACGAAACCATTGGTTTTCGTCCAAACTTTCTTCAAGCCTCCTACTACACGCGTTGAAACTCTCTTTTCCATTGAATGTTCCTTTTTAAGAGTTAGTCTCTGATGTTCCTGTCTTCATAACAAACTATCATAATATTGTAGTAATAATTGTGATGACTTGTGATGTTTTGATTCTCGAATTGCAAGTTTATTTTAGTTTACATTTTGTAATATTTATGATGCACGGTGTTGTTTTGAAAATAAGAGTTGCACAAACTTGGTTGTTTAGTTTATGTATTGCTTTACAAATTGGAAGATTTATGATGTACGAATGCTTTTTTTTTTAAATAACGGTTGCATAGGCTTGTTTATTTAGTTGTTTTACGTATTTATGAGTAGTTGTATTTAGTGGTTTTTTTTAAGAATTTGGCCATTGATGACGTTTTTTGTATTTATATTTCAATTTAGTTGCATGCATAACTATGGTTTTTTATTTTTTAGTTGTTGTCATTATGTGCATGAGCAACTGTGTTATTATTACATCCTATACATGTATAGGTTCTTTTTTGTGTAAAACATTTATTATTATTATTATTATTATTATTATTACTCTGTATGCTGGCCTAATTCCAGGTACAACTTTCAGTTGATCAAACTGATCATTTTGGCGATTTATTGCCTCATTAAATACCAAAGTGCACAACATCTTCCATCATCTGTCAAGGGGAGTACCGCATTAGTTATAAGGAGAAAATGGAAGTCCAACATAAATAAAAAATTCAAGACCCGATCACAAATAAACATCGAATCCTAACATCAACGAATATAATGGTCTTAAACAATTATTTGCTTGGTTTTATGCACTTCACCCATTAATTCATGTTTCATAAAGATAAAGATTTTTTATCACCTTGATTTTAGCCATGCGAAACACGTGTATAAACTTTATGGTGCTTTAGACATGCTTAGAACGAACATGCTACTTTGCTAGTTTGTATGACTTACATTGCATGAGAAAAGGCGATCCTCTTCTTATTTGTTAAAATACATTTTACAAAAGAGAACTGAAAGCACATATGCATTATGTAGTTACAGTTCCAAATTCTAATATGTTGGAACATGTATTATAAGGGAATTTTGATAGCTTGCATCGGTAGGACACCAGGTAAATTATGTTACTCGTTTGCGACATTTTCAGCGCAAGAATCAATCTTAAAGTTACCCAGTAACTTTCATGTAAAGGTTCTAATATATATAGCAAGTTCATTGGTCTTGACATGATTACCTTCATTTGTACCTAGGTGGGTGTACTTGCACTGTGCATATTTATTTAGTGAAGACCAGTTTGAGTTCAACTACAATAGGACAATCATATTATCGGCGATTAAGAGTTTGTATGAATATATGATTTCTTCTTTTCTCCTTCAAGAACAGAAGTGCTAAAGTTAGTTTACTCATCCATTAGTAAAAGAGACTTGTGTCAAATGTGACCTCACAAATACGATTACAACTTTAATGCTTACTAATGATAAGGACTGTCTCCTCTCCACATATAAATTGTGATGGTTAATTTGTATATGATAAGCGGAAAAACAAATAACCCTCAGAACCCATCTTTGTGATCTAAAAAGCACAAATTATAGATAGCCCTGATCCGTGCGATTAGCTATGTGATTCAAAACCATCAATCAGTAAAACGACCAGTGGTGTGATTCAAATGGAGTCCTCTATGGACCGTTACTTGTGGGCTGGTCTTGAGTCTTGACCGTACTTCAGCTCCATACTGTAATTATTTGCTTTTCTTATTAAGAATGTAGACTATTGATGTTATCATTTATAGCTTACCTGAACTTGTTTCATACCAAAATGTCTTGTATCGATAATCATTATTTATCGTCCTTTAAAAATTGTTGCAGCCCTATGCAGATATGAAAGTTGTAGCAGACTCGAGGAAAGAAGCAATGAGGCCTCGCAAACGCCTCAAAAAATCACGGTAGGTGTGTCAGCTGTTCACATTGCCTGTTTCATTAGTTAAAGAAATTTACATGTCCTTGGTATGCAAAGCAAAAAACATATATATAAAGCTTCTCTTTTATGTTCGTTAAGGGGCGTTTGATTTCCACCAAGGAATCACTGAGAGAGTATGGGTATGGGTTTGAGATGGGAGGGGAATGACCGAATGATAATGGGTATGGATTTTAAACCCCCAACCATGTAAGTGTGTATGGTAGATGCCTAATTTTATGGGTATCAAATCCATATCCTTAAAAACAAACATGATCCCAAACTGTCAGGCCCATTTCATCATAACGAAACAACCGCCAAATATTAGTAGGTTTCAAATGATGTGTGGTTATACTCTGTTCCAGTGAATATCACCTGTTCCAGTGACCTTGATTGTGGATTTGAAGCCATTATATTCATCTGTATATATACTCTACATAATTCATATTCAGCTCTTTGTCACCAAAAAAATTTCAATATTGACACCATAAACATAGCAATAACCGAGAATAAATGTGAAAAGATATACATAACTCAATTTTGGTGTTTTTCTGTAATGAAGGTTAATCATTTAGTTCTTAGTATTATTCAAGTTAGTCCTTTTGTATCGCATTGGTAGGATCTTTGTCTTTGTTTTTGGTTTATTTTGTCAATTTCTTTTGGGCTCCATTCTCTTTAATTATTTTGATTATTGAGATGGGGTGCCATGTATTGTACTCTATTGCCATCCCTTTTAAATGCAAATAGAAGCAAACCAATTAGATCTTCCGGTATAATATACTTCATCAAACATAACAGAAAAAGACGATTGAAAAACATCAGAAGATATATAAAATACCTGTGTATGGCAGACATTTTGTCTTCTCAGGCGGTGGCTTATACTCCAAGGGAGGCCGCGGCTTGAAAAGCTTTAATAGATTATTCGTAAATCCCCGTTGGATGACTCTGCCCAATCTGTAACAAACAAAGTTCTATATAAATATATCAAGTTTTTGGTGATCTCGTGACTAATATTTTCCCAAGATAAATCTTTGATTTAACAGTTCAAAGGTCTATATAGATATATCAGATTTTCCGGATGATCTAGTTATAGCAAGTCAGCAATATGATAAAATCTGTCAAAACGATTGCTGTTAATATTTGTTTAAAAAACGCTCATCAGCAATCTTTATATATCATTGAGTTCTTTTTCTTAAAACTTAACTTTTTCAAGGTACTCTACAAAACCTACCCGTTTGATGGGACCATATGCCTCAAACTCCCTGAAACAAATAACATTTAAAAAACTATGTTCACCAACCTCTTAGCCACAACTATTGATGTTTTGTCATTAAGAAGTACATTACATGACCAAATATAATATGCAGTAAAATATCCTTTGGATTTAAACAAACAAAAACCACATGTTACGTTGTTTTAAATAAGAATTACACATCATACTGATCCTCGATCAAGCACACAAGTGACAAGTACACTTTAGTTAGATACTTAAAATATTTGAACATCATGCCATCATGCTCAATAATAATCTGATTATCGTACCCTCTGTCATTAAAATAATTATCAGTATATAACACTCCCTCGCTAATAACTAATCCATTATTATGTTGACTAACACTAACTAAAGTTTTTCCAAGATTAGTCATTTCAAGTTTAGCCATATAACAATACAAATTAGCAAACTCAAAATACATATACTTGAACAACTTTCACATGTCCTTATGGTGATACAAAGTATCTGTGGATATAATTCCATATTACTGAGATTGTAACTTTGATACATAAACCATGAAGCTTACAACTATGCAATTTATATTCAATGATTAGTTGAAGTTTGCATCACAGAGTAGTCAAATACCTCAAACTTTACAGAAAACATGTAATCCAAACTCTGGTCTTTTTCCAGGATTACAGTTGAAACTTATCATACAGGCATATATCCAATGTATGTGCTTTAGTGCAACTTTAAAAAACCTGATAGAAGCAAATACAGTTTGGCCGACCTACATTCAAAACACCTACACACCTCCATCTGTTGATAACATAATTCCGGTCACATGCCTAATTGTAGACTTTGAGCAAACTAATTACGACCTAATTGTCGACTTAGAGCAAAATAATTATTAAGTGACCTTTGGTTGTATGGCTTAAAATGCTTACTTCATATATATAGCCAAACCCAAGTGACGCATAACAATGCCCTACCTCAGAATGATAATGCAACATCATCCAACATTTGGTCAATGTCACATAACTGTTTTTTTTTTTTATTTCATATCGACACATAGGTAATCTAATCATTATATCTCTCACCTAAAATAGATGCAACTTTGAACGAAAAACTAAAGATATGCAGTCAATCTACGGAGTTCACCACTAAAGTTATTCTTTAAAACTCTTAAACGTTGAAATAAAAGTACCTTTTCTTGCAACCCAAATTATTTTGTCACACAACAATAAACTTCGATACAATTAATAGTACAAATAGGAAAAAAAAAAAAAAAAAAAAAAGGAATTAGGCAATTCATCAAACACATATATGGTGTTCTTTAAAAAATCACAAACACTACATCGCACTCAAACAGGAACAGAAAAATCGTAATACCTTAAAGATTAAATCTCATCATAAGAACTTATCAATTTCAGTCACGATCTTACCTGTGTTGTATCATCAGTAGTTTCAAGCCATTATTCAGGCGACTTGTTTTAGTTTTGTGAGTCATTGGATCTTAATATGATAATGTAACTGCTGGCTCTTTTACGATGAAAGACTCTTTCGATTCCTCCAAAAAAAATTGTGGTGCGGTTTTTTTAGGGTTTGAAATGGGAATATGGTACGTTGTAAATGGTTGGCCGAAATATAAATAGTAGATTGATTCATAACAGAATAAGGTATATTGCATATTTTGAAGATTAAAGGCAAAAATGTTTTATCAAGTAAGATATCATCTAACCTTACTGTTCAAAATAAATATTAAGGCATAAGTCTCCAATTGCTACCTATTGAATTACTCACCAAATAGATCCAGCCTCAGTGCATTTCAGTACCACCCAACCCCGATTCTCTTGTATCCAACCATCACCTGTCATTTTATTGGATTTATCATACAAATATTCCACGGTGCCACGATTACCAAATAAAGCCGCCATATATAGAGTGACATCATTTTATTGCTACGTGGATTCGTCAACAGGCTTTTGTTCTCCTCCACCATGATTTCACACATTCTGGTCCTAGCTGCAGCTACTAAACAAAGGGCAGTGTTACCAGTTTTATTTAGAAGTTCTAGGGCCTCCTTTTCCATTAATTCCACAAGAAGCTCGACGAATTTAATTTTTTGGGATGGAGTTGCTATGTGAAGTGCAGTTTCACAATTTTCAGTAATGCTATATTCTACCAGCATCAAATGAAAAAAGAAGCTAATCCAAACACTCCTTGTACCTCAAAAGGATCATGTCTTATAAGCTCATAAGCACACTTTTAGATTAGTTTTTGTTTTTTGTTTTCAATAAACTGTATGCTGATTCAGTGTCATCAATATTGATTCAGGAAAATGTATTTTGGACCATAGATGGATAGAAAATTGCAAGAAGCTATATGACGTTACTGCATATATCATACCTGCACTTGCAACAGACGTCCTGGAAGTTGACGTCGTCTCTTTCTGAGAAGCTGCAGTCTGTGGCCGTAAACAATTTGAACATATCAGATGCTTTAATAATGCATATCATATATTGAGTACCTGACAATTCAAACAACCACATATCAGGTTATTTAATACACTAAATGAAATTTGTGTAGCTTGTATGTAACTAACTATCAAAATATATCTATTTATTCAAAACAAAAAGTGTTTAGGTACCACAAGACCCCTCGGTTGGCTTCAGTACTGGATCATTAATGGGCACCTTGGTGTGCAAAAATTCCCAAACAGCGTCTTGTAAGGATCTCCAGATATGTTTGGGTCATTGTTCGGATTAGTGATAAGCCATTAGCCACCAGTATACCAATAATCAATACCATTTAAAGATCTATGAACTCAACAGAAAAACAACCCTTCTTACATTTTTCAAGCTCCTCTGCAGCCTTTCTCGAACCTTCTTCAAGCCGTAATTGGTGAATTCTAGCTCTCTTTTGGCCTTGAGTCGCAGAAATAATCAACAAAAAAACAATTAAACTATTAAATTTAATCCTCAAGCCTACAACTGCCAAATTGAATTCTAAGACCATCTTTCCATATTTTCAAAAAAGGTTTGACGTACATTTGAATTAAAAAAAGTTTCAAATTAAAGTCTGAAAACTAAAGCCTTAGAAAGTCTACATAGTCAACTTTATAGCTTTAAAAGGTGATAAAAATTTGAGTCGTCTTATAAAAAGTAATCGTTTTTCCATCTGTTTCAAATATTTACCACTTTCTAACGTCAAAAATCAAGTCGAACATTCAAAAACAAAAGTATACTAAGCAAAAGATAAATCATGTATGATGGATAATCTGCTAACATGAGTAGTTCACTAACAAAAGAATCATACAGGAGTTTCACCCTTTACAACAGGCCAAGCATACTCAGGATCAGCAGGTTCAGCAAACTTGCTAACAAACTGTGCCATCCCTTTTAAATGCAAACATAAGCAACCCAATTAGATCTTCGGGTATAATATACTTCATCAAACATAATAGAAAAAGACGATTGAAAAACATCATAAGATATATAAAATACCTGTGTATGGCAGACATTTTGTCATCTCAAGCGGTGGCTTATACTCCAAGGGAGGCCGCGGCTCGAAAAGCTTTAACAGATTATTCATTAATCCCGTTGGATGACTCTGCCCAATCTGTGACAAACAAAGTTTCATCCTTATTAACATCTACTTCGATCTCAGTAACTTTTGTGGTATGTCTATGTGTTGAACGATAAAAAGTAAGAAAATAGCCATATTAATTCAATATCTAACTATAATGAAAAGAACAAATAAAGTTTCACAAATAAATGGTTTTCAATCAGAACTAAAAAAAACAGGATGATCAAACATCGGATAATCATAACAACTGATAATCTATAACTGGTTAATAGAACATCAGATACAAAGTAGAGTAACAGGGCAAAGTTTATGAACTTACAAAAACAGAGCAACAGGTTTTTTAATCAACATGCAGAACAGAGATATCGTAATTTCCATGGTATTTGTATAATTCACTCGCTAACTGTGATAATTGAGGGAGTTTTCAATTGTTTTGTATTTGTTTGTGTAGGCGCAGTAGGGTTTGGTGATTGAGAGAATGAATTGTATATTACGGATTAAAAAATACCAAAACAGAGCATGGCTAAAAATATAATTCAAAAATAAAATTATAGCCATTTATATATTATAGTATGCAACATAATTATCAAAATAACTTGTTGTCTAAGTGGTAAACACACAAGTTATTTATACTAATCCTACAAACAACCCAAGTTCGAATCTTACCATGGACATTTTTTACTAAATACGAATTTTATAAATAATTGCTTAAAAATTCCGAAAATTCATACATAAAATCAGAAAATTAAATATTAATAATTAAGTGGATAAAAACATTGCTTAGTTGGACAACAAATACTTATGTGGCATGAAATTTGATTATGTGGCATTGAGGTGGCATTAATGCCAAATGCCTCCTGTTATATATAATATAGAGATATATATATGTTTGGGTTATTATGAAAAGTTTCTTAGAATGAAAAGAATGAGAAGGCATGTGGAGGTGACATGTGTCACCTTTGCCACATCATCATACCCCACCCCCACCCCCTGCTTACCCCCCCTCCCGCCGAAAAAAAAATTTTCCCACCAAAAATTTTTTTTTTGGGCAATTTTTTTTTCCTGCCAAATTTTTTTACTGTATCACAGTTATAAAGTTACAGCATCACAATCGTGATTTTAGTGCATTAAGGTTATAAATTACTGCATCACAGTTCTAAAGTTACTGCATCATAATCATGATTTTAGTGGATTAAGGTTATAACCTTGATTTTAGTGCTTCATAATTGATGCACTTAACTATTAACTATGATGCAGTAACTTATAATAAAGATGCATCAAAACTTATGAGTGCATTAAGGTTATAAGTTACTGCGTCACAATTATGATTTTAGTGCATTAAGGTTATAAATTACTGCATCACAGTTATAAAGTTACTGCATCACAATCATGATTTTAGTGCATTAAGGTTATAACCTTGATTTTAGTGCATCATAATTGATGCACTTAACTATTAACTATGATGCAGTAACTTATAATAAAGATGCACCAAAACTTATTAGTGCATTAAGGTTATAAGTTACTGCATTACGGTTATAAAGGTACTGCATCATAATCATGATTTTAGTGCATTAAGGTTATAAGTTACTGCATCACACAATTATGATTGTGATGCAGTAATAAATTTTGGCGGAAAATTTTTTTTTGCCTAAATTTTTTTTTTGGCGGGAAAATTTTTTTTTTGCGGGGGGGGGGGGGGGGGGGGGGGGACACATGTCACATGACATGGCATGGTGATGTGGCAAAGGTGACACATGTCACCTCCACATGCTTTCTCATTCTTTTCATTATAAGAAACTTTTCATTTTAACTCTACCCTATATATATATATATATATATATATATATATATATATATATATATATATATATATATATATATATATATATATATATATATATATATATATATATATATATTCCTAAAATAGATTTACAGAAACTTCGGGAAAAGTAATTCGAATCTGGCAACAAAAAGATGCACGCACATGCAAATTTTCGTAGCTGCATTCGTGTCCGCATGTCGCGCGGGCTCGCATGAGTTCAGAAGCTTCGAACCCATTTTGGCCCAGAACTCCGCACCCCCCCCCCTTGCGTACGCGCACATAGGTGTTGGAGTAAAACCAACAAATTAATTTGAAGGTTCATATCAAGATTCATATATAAACACACTCCCACTTCCTTGTTTGGATAATGTGGGATGTGTTTTTTTTCCAGATTTTGAGTTTCATGTGTCTCACTTTGAGACACGATATCTCACTCATATTAACTCTACTTTGGACATACTTTAGCTCATTGTGAAGCTCTCTTTAAGGTGAACGAAAAGCTACACGGAAATATATACATATATATATATATATATATATATATATATATATATATATATATATATATATATATATATATATATATATATATATATATATATATATAAGATATACCTATATTAAATAATGTCCAAATTTTGCAAAATATCATTTTCCAAAAACCATTTTTCCAACAATCCCCCACATGAATGGAGATCGGCCGAAAACATACAAAAGTTTCAGCAAAAATTTTGCGGTTAAGTCCTGTGTGGAAAACTAGAAGGGGGGGGGGGGTTGAATAGTTTTACCAATTAAAACTCGTTTTAAACTATTTAGATCGACTTATGTCAATCTATTTGGATGTGTGTTGGATGTTGACAAACAAGCACATCGAAATATAAACATGTAATGAAAAGATAAATAGTAAGAAGCATAAAACCAAAACGCGAGTATTTATTGTGGTTCGGCTACAAGGACACCTTCCTTGCCCTACTCCACTCCCCGAGTCACCTACTCGAGAGTTCATAATCACTACACAACACCGACTCCTTATGGTGGAGAAACCTTCACAACGTTGCCTACTCTTTTTCCGGTACTAGGCTAACCACCGGGTTCTTTCACACCAAGGTGAATCACAACGTCACCTACCCTTTATCCGGTACTAGGCTTAATACCGAGTTCCATTACAATGGAGTAACTACTACCCAACACTACACCAACGAATAACCCCAAAGGAGACCAACTCCTTATTACAACATCATCAAGGATATCAATATCTTTGGATCCAGTACTAATCTATCATGTACATTGAAACACACCATATCGAATGTACATCTTAGGCACCTTTCACTAATTCCTTTGACTAGATCTTCAAGACACTCATCACTAATGTCTTGTGAGTTGACTTCTAGGCACCCTTCACTAATGCCTACACTATAGACGATCGACACCTTTCACTAATGTCTTCGTCTTGACACTTGAGACATATTTCACTAATGTCTTCAACACTACACTTCTTAGAAGAAAGAAAAGAACCATCAACAAGAGGACTTCAGTAGTCTTAATGATGAGGAAGCATGGCAACTCATGGACTTGAGCTTGCTTAACTTCAAAGGTGGTGATCTCGCCTTTAAGAGGAACCTAGAGGATCACACAAAAACAAAACTACAAACATAGATCACTTGGATATGGGGTTATAGAGTTTTTAACTCAAGGAGAAAGTATGTGAGAAAGGGGTTAGAAACAATGAAGAAATGGCTCACTATTTATAGAGAGAAAATGCCTACTGTTCCCCGGATCCCACGATCCCTCCCTTAAGGGATACGTCTAGCGTAAAGCTAGGGATCCGTGGGACGCTCCTCTTTGCCCATGGGTATTTTGGTTATGGGTCATGGGTTATGGGTTGATCCATGGGTCTTTTATTAGATACAATGTATCTCATAAGTGCAATGCACCTAGTCAAATGGGTATGGGTCAATACCATGGGTTATGGATAATATCCATATATGACATAAGCATGATGTCATGCAATGGGTTATGGGTCAAAGGGACGTCATGAAATGTAATCCAATATGCTCCCCCTTGATGATTGCAACCTTGCAAAGGGACGTCATGAAATGTAATCCTAATATTGCAAGTAATTTTGCAATGTATTACTTTGACTAAAAGCTCCCCCTAGCTTTAGAGTGTCAAAGTCTTTGTGTGTAAATTGAATAAATACAAAACAAAGGTTAGAAAACAAGTATAATGCATAATTTCTTAAAAATATGACTCAAGTTAGTAGAGAAATAGTTTTCTGTCTCACGGATCCCACAGTTCCCTCCTTGTAGGGATCAGTTTAGGCAAATTAAAAGGATCCGTCTGGCTGATGTCTGATTTCAGCAATGGTGATATAACAAATAATGTTAACATCAAAGTGAGATATGTATTATACAACATAATCATATACTCAGAAATATAGCAAGTAGCATGTAATTTCATTTAATAAAACTAGAGGTATGATATACATGACTCTAAAAACTAAGAAAATGAACGATACATGACTTGGAATTACTAGACTTATCTAAGTAATGCTTGATACTAGGACACCACTAAAATCCTCTAGCTCAAGTTTGTTTAGGTTTAATCTCGTCGAAACGTTCGAGGAGATGATAAAACATGAAACGTTGATCTTCCCGTACTTCATGTATCAAACTTTCAACATGTTAAGAATGATAGCAATCTTTGTCATGGCTAGGTAGTGGTGGTGGAAGAAAAGAAATTGCTTGATGTAAAGGATCAAGTGAAGCGGGTTGGGGAGCCTCAAACGACGGAGGGATTGGTGGAGGCGCATTTGAAGATGGCTCGACCAAGAATGATGGTGGTGGTAGAGAAGTGTCAACTTCCATATGGTCGGGTGGTTAACTTTGATAATTTCTCATAATCCAAATGGGATTATATGATGGTGACGGCAAAAAGAAAGTCGGAGCTAGTGTTGACTCAACACCTTGATTTTGTACCATTATTCCTCCTAATGAGGAGAATATTGCCGGTGGAAGAGGATGAGACGGCCTAGGAGGCAAATCCTCTAAATTTTAGAGGTGTGGTGATGATAGTGGAGTTGTGAATGAGATAGCTCTAGGAACCAGTGGTGATGGTTTAGTGGAGATGGGATTGTTTGGCCTAGGAGGTATGGTGGTGTTTGGTATAGGTAGTTTTGTGGGTACTATCCTTTTAGAGATTGGTTTGATTGGTTGAGGGGAAATCCTTGCATTAGTGGACTTGACCGGAGATGATTCGGTTGAAGAGATTTTGTGTACAACACGAGCAATTTTCTTGGGTGGTTCTTTGGTGGATGAGAAACCACTTAGAGCTTTCCTCATGATGAGATGATTTCAAGAGGTTTGTAAAGATTTATAAGTGCTGAAAATGAGGATGAAGATGATGAATTTAGGAGTCCTAACAATGTGGTTTATAAAGCAAAGGATTTGGCAAGTGCATTTAAGACTTAAGCCACTAGAATTCATTGGAATGTGATGATTAACATGCACTAGAGTCAACTTCAGAGTTGTACTAATCTAGGAACTCATTTAAGATAAGATGGAGTGTTCAAGTTAGCAAGATGAGCTTGAAATAATTGTTTTGGCTAGAGTTGACATAAATCTGTCATACGGATCCCACGGTTCCCTCCTTTGAGGGATCCGCCTAGGCTAATCCTAGGGATCCGTCTATCAACAGCTAAGAAAAGATAGCAATGATGTTTGTAAGGTCTAATGCCTATTTATTCTTGAGTGTTTTAGTTTATCTAAGTGTCTTAAATGAAGAGATGCTCAAATACTTAAGGGTAATGAGTGATGTAGCTAATGATTTCCTTTTATAGAAGAAATTGGAACTTTCATGAGTACAAATAAATGAACAAAGATGACAATAAAGATTATGAGAGTGTCAAGTGGTGCTAAAGGATCCTAGAGATCAGATAGTGACTTAGGATAATGTTTTGGAGAATATCCTAAAGGCTTTAAGATGGAAAAAACTAAAATTTGATCAATTTTGACCAATTTTGAGGTAAGGATGATTATGATCAATTTTTCAATAATTGAAAGATTTCCAAAGCTAGATATGAGGGATTATGTGAGAAATTATGAGTGATCTTGAGAGCAGAAGAGTAATGGGTTTAAGTGAAACGATAGATCTACAATCGTCTTGAGTGTGATCTAGGCGAGTTATGTGTGAGTAGGAAAGATCTACTTAACTTGATAAGGACTTTAATTTATCTTAAGGCATTATGTCTAGCTTAGTGTGAAGTGTTCTAAGGACATGTTTGAAATAAAATGATTGCAATTGCATTTACTGTTTGCCGGATCCCATGGTTCCCTAAGAGTAGGGATCCGTATAGCACAACCTTTGGGATCCGTCTATCTGCTAAGCAGAACCTTTACTAAAGGTATGCAATGATTTTGACAATACATTATATTTCAAGGTTAGTTAAAGAGGTTCTAACACTAAGATATCAAATGTGAAATGTTTTATTTCATGAAAGAAATTGGATTACATTGATAAAGCATGAATACTAAGGATTGATCCTATTTGAAAGATTACTAAGTTCCTTGAGCGTTTTCGCTAGAAGGATCATCAAATGGTTGATGAGTGTTTGCTGATTCAGGAATGAAGAAAGTCTTCATGAGAGATGTGTTTAGAGGTTCCATCATCTTGTTCACAAGTACGTACAACGGACTTTGAAATTGAGGGTGGAAATACATGATGTTATGATAAAGGCGCGTCAAGAACATTCCATAGGGGATGAGTTTGTTCTTGGAGCCTTGAAGATTTACAATTCGCCTTGCGAAGAAGTAGGCGAGATTGTATGGTTGCTGTGTTAGCAAACAATACATTATGTGAGCACAACAAGCGGGAAGGATTTCTCGATTTCCCCTAAGACTCCAAACATTTTCACGTAGGATGAGTGCAAGAGGTTTGTACTCTTCTCGGATGTCCCGTGTAAAGATAATGTTTGGATCGGAGTAATATGGTCGAGGTTTGCATATTATGCGATTCAAATCTTCCGGGGAGGGTATGTGGGAACAATATGGACTATTTTCTTCACGAAAGTTGAAGAGAGAATCAAGAGACCAATCTTCGGTGAAGGCACATTGTCCATGATTTGGAATGCGGAGAATTTGAGCAAATTGTCCAAGGGTTAAAACAAACTTTTGGTTTTTGATCCAAAACCAAAGAGATAGAGAACGATCCTCGTTACGAATGAGTTCGACTTGACGGAAGAATTCCAATACAAACCTTGGACATATTTTCTGGTTAATTTTGAGAAGACATTCCAATCCTGTGGTTCGGAAGGAGGTATTACCTTTTTCATATTGTAGAGGAGTGTCGACAATATGTCCTTCATGGAAGTGACGGGTTTCGAGATTATTGAACTCACGGACATGATTTCCAGGTGTGTTGGGCTCAAGGGAGATGTTAGGAGTGTAGACGCTAGTGAGTGAAAAATCAAACTCATATTCATGCGACATAGCGAAACCTATAGGAAAGACAAGTTAATAGGATGTGACGTATTACGGGTAAAACAATGATTAACTAACGTTTTTACAAGATGTTTATTAACAATGACATTTAACTCACTTAATGTTTGACATTCTAGTAGAACATTTCTTTTAGGAAGAAAGTGGTTTTTATTTTGCATGAAAAATCTGTTATCCAGAAGGACGGTTCCCTTCTATAAGCGATCCGGCTAGTATACTTGCCGGGATCCGTGGATCTGTAGTAACAGAAGCAGAAATTTGATAAAAACATAAGTTTAATAGTTTTATACCAAGATATGTGTTTTAGCCTACATTTTCTTTTAGCATGCATTCATGGTTTCTAATGTATCACGAAAGAATACGAAAGATATAAATCAAAAGAAATGATAAACACATTATGATAATAATAACCTAGATAAACTAGACTATTAATAATATTTCATTTCAATGCTAAGAATGATACAAAGGATTGGGTATATAACCCCAATGTAGATTAACAACACAAAGTAAATATCTCCGTATGTGAACTTCATCATAGGGAACACAAGAGCGATGAGTGTTAAGGCGATGAGCACGAGGACGATGTAAACCATGTTGATGATGAACCTTCTTGGTCTTGGTTTGAGATGAGATGAAATGAAGAGGAAGATGAAGTTTTGAGTGAGAGGTGATTTTTTGAAAATGAAAGATTTGAAAAAGTGGGGATTTTATATAGTGGGTGTTAGGTCACCATATTAGTAACACAAGCATCAATATGTAGGAAAGAAAGATAAGATGATCGATTGAACAATAGCAAACACACACGTATGGATAATGAGAAAGGTTTACGTGTAGAGTATGAAAGCAAATGAACAACCAACCTTCTAAGGAAGGTTTACATAGGTATTTATAGGAAGGAACTAGGGCAACATGCAAGTTCCCTTCCTTTCCCTTATTGGGCTTTGGATAGGCTCATGGGCTTTCTACATGAGCCTAACCTTGATTACTAACATAAAAGCCGTAATTAAGCTAACTATTACATATTAATTACTAACACTTGAATTCTAGTTTAGGAGTGATTCCAACAATCTCCCCCAAAGTGTTAGTGATTGATGATATAAACGTTGTAGGTGCTGATGTAATAGTAGCTTTGACGTCTTCTGACATTCTTCTTTCTTGTGAGAAGAAGTGCCTTGATTCGAACAATCTCTCCAGTGTAGAGAAATTGTTTCCTTTGAAGTATTCTGCTTTGACGTCATCATTATCTTTGTTCCTTGATCTTTGTTCTTTATGATGGTAGTGATAGTATGTTGTGGTTGTCTGCATCAGGTCTGCTTCGCTGCTCCAGTGTCTCCACGTCTTTCTTCAACATGCTCACACGCTCTTTAACGTTGGATTTCAGTACTGATGTAGTTCTCTTAGTCTTTAAACTTTGTAGATTCATTTACTTTGACGAAGAATCGTTCTGACTTTGTGTTGCCTTTTGAGAGAACGTCAATTAGTGATGTTGTAGGTATGAGCATGTGGAGAATCTGCACGATATTTTCCACCCGCAAGCATCCATAAGAAGAAAACATAAAACATGGGTTAGAAATAATCCAGCGCTTACAAGTTTGAACTTCGAGAGTGTTAACAACATAATGTGAAAACACAACTCTAATTCTCACAAAGGCTGTTCCTGAACTGGAGTCCCACAAGTGAGATAACGCGATGTACCGAAGTACACCTACAGTTCAGATGAGTCGTTGAGGTATACCGAAGCATCACCCCATGACTGTAGACCGTTTGAGACACACTAAGCGTAATCCACGGGGAGTTACCGAAGTGACCTCCTGTCAGGGCTGTTTGATGTTGACCCTGGCAGGAGTTTCCATTCAACCACTGAGGATCACAATTATGAACCTCTCATATATGTTCTTGACAGATTGCTAAGATCTGTGAAGGACTCGATAATGTATCACTTGCGTCCTTATTGTTGAACGACAAGTGATGAAATGTAAAGTGTACCTAAGAGATCTTTTGATGAATCTCGTAGCTCTAGACTCAATAGTGCGCTTTGGTTTTCCTGAGCGGAGACTAGGGAGAGGGTCTCCTTTGTTAATACTAGCAATCTCTAAGAGAGAGCCGATAGTTTACGTAGGGTTCCCTGTAAGAATGAAACAAGCTTCTATTGAGAGAAACTTGAGTGGCTAAGAAGGTTTAGTGCATGCGTCACTGGGTCCATGACGACTTTGATCTTCAATACCGGTGTCATCAAGTGACAACCAGTAGCATATGAATTGAACCCGATGTCTGCCCTAAGTTGAATAATCTGGAGGGCTATTTCTTTTCACCCTTTTCTTTACTTTTCTTTTTAATTCTTCAACTCCTTTTTTCTCCGATTCTCATTTTCTCCTTTTTATAATCAAACCTAAGGACTTCTAATTCTAACTATTGGGGGTGTCCTTGGGTAGATCCCTCCGGCTCTGGCGGATCATAGGACGGTTATTCCTAACCTTAATTACCTTATAACTCCATTGCCACAAAACCAATTTGCATGAAAATCTCTCAAAGTATTTATAAGTAAGAAACATTTTGTAATACTTCGAGTGTTTTATATTTTGCAGAAATACTCCCCCTCCACACATGCTTGAGAGTTTTTACAGAAATCTGCATGGTGAGAGAAGAGCGCGCATTTTTTTTAATTGATCGACTCAAGATAGACAATCCCCCGCGAGACACGATTACATTGCATAGTTAAAGAGTTACATTGTCAGCTTTTAGGTGACAACTTGTTCTAATAACTACCTTGAAGGTGTGGACAAACCTCGAAAGGTTGTCAAACTCGACAAAGTTCATGTCTACCAAGAGTTTCTCGAATGGGTACAATCTACCGGATAAGTCTTGGAAGACAAATCTTTTCGATGTATGACAGTTTAGATCTCGTCAATTCATTGGTTAATTCTGTAGCACAATGATTCATTTGTAGTTTCACAACATATTTCTTATCACATAAATTTTCTCCCCCTCAAAAATGGCATATAAATGTTGTTTTTGATGAATTGGATATCAAATATGACCATTTCGAGTTTTGTGGGAAGATTATCACGAAGAACAATTTTGTGAACAAAGTTTTTAATCAAATACTCCCCCTCAACAAGTGATATTAACTTTTGAGGTTTTAAAAATCATAAGGGGAAGTACTTGTTCTTTTGAGCAAAACTTTTTGAAAAAATGAAAGTTTTGATAGTTTTACTCAAAAGTAAGAAGCTTTCGCTCCTTTTATAAGGATTGTGGCACTGAAGCGTACCACAGGGTCCTTTCATTTCAAGAACGGGTTGCACACTATTATGTGTGCACAAGCCATTTAGGGAAAAGATGTAATAAGTATGAAACAAATTAACCTCTCCCCAATTGACGATGTTTCAAGATCAGCTTCCCCTCAAACTGACAACCGTTTTCAGCAGATTCAAAACTTTGATGTAGAGAACATTTCCTCTGACTTTTGAAATTTTCAGTACGTAGCTGAATTTGTAGATGAGCAGTATACCACACCAAGAGAATCTGTTTTGTTACGTAATCACAGTTGTGCACAATGCGGAAAATCCGTTCGAGGGAACATGCAAGATCTTCTCACGTATGTCGATGCTTCACACCAGACAAGCCACGAGAGATGAAGTGAAACTACTTCCCCTGGTTGTTGAGGTCTATCGGAATAATAATCAACAGTGAATATGCAATTACTCGATTAAAATGACCGAGTGTGAGGCATCATAACATCATAATTAGGTAACTTCACACACGATAACCCTATGACAGTGAGACGATAACACCAAAGTGAGACGTATGAGCCACAGATCGTCTCATTTCTTCCCCCTGATTGAAGACATTGAAGAAAAGATAGGGTTTTTGCTCATAGAGCAAAAGCACATCAAGGAAGAAATGCACACACATCAAGGAAACAAGCACCACCTACACTCTCTCCCCCTCGATGTTTTCAATGAATCAGAATCATACACCACGTATGTTGATGATGAATTGAAGACAGCGAAACCATGTATAAGGAGACAGCAAAACCATGTATGTCCAATGAGTTTAACCAGTGTGAAGTACCATAAATGTTTCGTGAGAATCAACAGCGGATAAGATTTATTAGTTCATTATGTTGAACATCGGTTGTGTGAGCCATTGTTCTTCCCAATAGTTTTGTCATAACCGGCTGGAAAGATGTCAGCCATAGTGAGCTCATTGGGGGCATTGATGCTTTCTTGATTGACAACCATTTTGTGATCTGAAAGTTATTAGACAAAAGAACAAACATACGGAAACACTTTGTGTTAGACTTAGTTTAATTTATTGTCCAATTCCTTGATTGACGTTATCATGTTTATGATTGTTACAAATCCTTAGTTACTTTAGTCCAATTGTTTGAAGTTGATGTGATAAGCTATGTGCACATGTTAATATTGAAGATTTAAAGACCAATTTACACTTAAACACACAACATATTAACATTTGTAAGCTTTTGCGTAACAATAGACATATTCGTAAAAATTAACACGTATGCTTAGGTGTAACAGTCCAAAGACAAAGAGAATGGTAGGTTATGCGTAATCATGAGGCCTTATGTGTAAAGAAGGTGCTTAAGCATAAGCGTGAGCTAAAGCGTAAGACCAAATCTTAGGCGTAAGAATTTCTTACGCGTAAAATAAGTTCAAAAGCTTTAAGCTTACGCGTAGGGTTAAGCTGAATGTTACTCGTAAGGTATACTCATAAGAGTAAAGATAATGCGTAACAAACCTTCTTTACGCATATCTTTCCAAGATACGCATAATCCACTGTAGACTTCTAATGCGAAAGGGCTTATGCGTGAGATTTCTCTTAGGCGTAATCCTTTACGCATAAAAGTATTCCTTATGCAAAGAAATTTTAGAACACCTTTGTCTGAATTTTATGAGTAAGCAGACTGAAAATCATGAACATGAAAAACATGATTACAAGTAATTTCAAGCACTATCAGGATCACAAAACAAGCACTTAGACCAAATCGGTTAAACTTTGAATAGCATAGGCGTATAGTGTTTTTAAGCTCTAAATCCTATTTCTACGCTCAACAGATTCAACCAAAATAATCAATCAAGAATCGTATCTGGACTATCTTAGATGACATATGAATGAAATAGAACAAGTTTTAACACAAATCAGCCACCGAATCAAACGATTCAATTGGCGCGAACCCAAGAACCCTAAATCATGAATTCTAACAATTTTGTTGTTTCTGGGCAAATTAAAGGCTCCTAATGTGTATATAAGCATATTCTAACACATTTATAAACATCTAAGCATAGCAGAACACAAGGATAAGAAAACCCCCAATTATGAAATAGGTTCAAAACATGTTTTAGAAAGGTTTTAACACAACCAATTACAACACAAGCACACTTAGGCTAAATCCCCAATTCATACACATACACGTAACTTTCAAAAATCAAATTTTGCAAGATTAACCGTTGGATTGAAAAGATTTTCAAAGACCATAGTTTAAAAATCATGATCAAAACATAATTGAGTTTGATGAACGGATTTGCAGAATTAAATAGGATCGTTGGATCTTGATAGGAATGAGGTTGGAGAGGAGTTTTGATTAAAATTACTTTTCAAAGATTACACATTCAGCCCCTCAACCTTAAACATTTTTAACCAAGACCCATTAACTCCCGTTTTGGTTAGACAAAACATTTATTAGGCAAGAAACATAACGATACTCCCCCTCGACTTTTGAAATGATGAATTTTTTTAAAAAAACATATGAGTACGAGGAGAGTATATGACAAGATACATATCCACCGTTTGTTGAAGAAACAACGTATATTGTGGTAACATGCAAGTACAAGGTTTTATGAAACTGAAAAATATTTACTTTCTCCCCCTCAACACTTGTTCGGGAAAATTGATGAAAGGTTTGAAAGAACAAAGTGTTGACGGAAGATTTGTACTTGCAATGTTGAAAGAAATTTGGATAGAAGAATATTTTTGTATTTTTTATAAGTTTTATATTATTGTTTTTTGTTTTTGAAAATATTTACAAAAGAGGTTTTGGTGTTTGACTGGTTTTTAAGAATGTTTTAACAGTTCATCCAGTTCCTCTGGAGTCAAACACCGCATACCAATCCGGTGGACCAACTCATTGAACCTAGCAGGAGCTAAGGTTTTAGTGAGAAGATATGCCAGTTGGTATTCAATACCCACAAAGTATAATTCAACAGTACCCTTTTCCACGTGATCCTTGATGAAATGATATCGAAGATCGATGTGCTTTGATTTCGAATGTTGAACAGAGTTGCACGAGATCGCAATAGCACTTCTATTGTCGCAGTACATCGGGATTTTATCAAATACGTAACCATAGTCTTTGAGTTGTGTTCTCATCCAAATGATTTGAGCACAACAAGCCGACATGGCTACATATTCTGCTTCTGTTGAGGACATCGATGTGTAATCCTGCTTCTTCAATTGCCATGACACCAGTTTATCACCAAGAAATTGTAATGCTCCTGAAGTACTTTTCCGAGAATCTAAGCAGCCTGCGTGATCAGCGTCTGAAAAAGCTATTAGTTCAAAACCAGAATCCTTCGAATACCAGATCCCCAAGTTAATGGTTCCCTTGATGTATCGGAGGATTCTTTTAGCCTCGGAGAGGTGGGTTTCAGTTGGTCTCGACTGATAATGGGAGCAAAGATATACGGCAAAAACAAGATCAGGCCTGCTAGCTATTAGTTACATGAGAGACCCAATGATACTGCGGTATTTGGTAGGGTCCACCAATTTCCCATGTAAATCAGCGTCTAGTTTCTTGGTATGTGCCATTGGTGTGGCATAGGTGTCACAGTTTTGCATTCCAAATTTGTTTAAAAGTTCAAGGGCATATTTGGACTGACTTAAGAAAATACCACGGGGTGATTGATGAACTTGCAATCCAAGAAAGAATGTAAGTTCACCCATCATGGAAATTTCAAAATATTTTTTCATAAGTTTTGAAAAAGCTTTTGAGTATTTTAGATGTGTTGACCCAAAAATGATGTCATCCACATAAATTTGAACGATTAAGATGTGTTCCCCGTGATATTGTATGAAAAGTGATGGGTCGACCGAGCCTTTAGAGAAATTATTGGCGATAAGAAAGGATGATAACTTATCATACCACGCCCGAGGGGCTTGTTTGAGACCGTAGAGAGCCTTATTCAGTTTGTAAACGTGGTTCGGGAACTCTGGATCAACGAATCCTTCTGGTTGGCTGACATAGACCATTTCTTTCAGTTTCCCATTCAGAAAGGCAATTTTGACATCCATTTGAAAGACCGTGATGTTCAAGTGAGCCGCGAATGCCAGAAATATCCGAACAGCCTCAAGACGAGCAACCGGAGCGAATGATTCTTCAAAGTCAATACCCTATTCCTGTCTATAACCCTTAGACACCAGACGTGACTTGTTTCTGATTACGGTTCCTTCAGCATCCAATTTGTTTTTCCAAATCCATTTTAGACCAATGACGAAAACCTATGTTGGTCTCTCAACCAATTCCCATACTTCAAGACATTTAAACTGATTGAGTTCTTCTTGCATGGATTCAATCCAGTTTTCTTTGGTCATTGCTTCTTTAATGTTTTTAGGTTCAGATTGGCAGATAGTGAGTGCATAAATGCAATGTTCACCGTCTGTGTGAAGACGTTGTCTTGTTACGACTGGTTGATTCGGGTGACCAATAATGTTCTCTAGAGGATGGTCTTTTGTCCAACGATGTGTGGAAGGTTGATATAGGAATTAGAAAATTCAGTCATTAAAGAGTCGGTCACCTCAAGTATATGTATTCGTTAGAAAGCTCGTAGTCGTAGTCAAGTTATGTTCGCAAGTAGTTTGTTATGTAACACCGTGGAGGACGCACGAGTCTTTACCCACTGTATGCCTGATCCACAGACCGTAGGTGGCGTTTATTTGTAAGACACTATAAATACCCTCTACCTCCCAAGGTAGAGGGTTGGAGCTTCAATACCATTTTTCTTTGTTTCACATAGTTCCCAACTCTCTTCTCTTTCTCTCTCTAGAACTTTCTCTCTCTAAACATACTTGAACGCCCCATGTGATTATGGTTTAGTGTGTTTGTGAAATCCTATAACTTACAATTGGTATCAAGAGCCATGGTTTGATCACTCATCTTTCATGCTCTTTGTTTTGGTGGATTTCATAAGGTTTTTTGGGGTATTAAGTGTTTAGGAGAGTTTGAATCATTTGGACAAATTCTAGTGTTAAATTTTGAATTTTGCTTGTACTTTTGTGTTTAGGATCATCATATGTGTTTATGTTTTAAATTGGAAGGATTAAATCATTGTGGTTTGGTTGTTTTTGATTGATAAAGTGGTTATTTGTGAACTTTGTACTAAGCGAGTTGAGCCTCGGACTTTTGTTTCTTAGAAGCGAGTTGCTTCGTTACTGGATGCGAGTTGGTATATGCGACTTGGCTATTTAGCGATTTGTTTCTTTAAGCGACTTGGGTTCTAAGCGAGTTGTTTCTTTAAGCGACTTGAGTTCTAAAGCAACTTGGCTATTAAGCGAGTTGTATAGCTAGCGAGTTAGCTTAAGCGACTTGGTGGTTAAGCGAGTTGTGTCTGTTTGCGACTTGCTATTAAGCGAGTTGTCTCTATATGCGACTTGGCTATTAAGCGAGTTGATTACTCAAGAGACTTGTTTCTTTAAGCGAGTTAGTTGTTTGCGAGTTGATAACTAAGCGAGTTGATTGTTTAGCTACTTGTCTATTAAGTCTTGCTACTTCTTCGTGCTACATTCTTACGGTTGTTCTTTTGGTTTAGTAAAATCCCGTGAAAGAACCAATTTCCCGGTTTAATCAAAGAATAGCAAAATCCCGTAGAACTTGTAATCATGCCAAACATCGTTCCAACTATTGTTTCTTCTGTTGGTGAGAATGTTCAAGCAGCTGGCTCAGATACTCGTCCACCCATGCTTGACAGAACCGACTACGACTCTTGGGCACAACGAATCAGATTGTACTGTCTTGGAAAGGAAAATGGGGTCAACATTCTCAAATCCATTGATGAAGGATCTTATCAGATTGAGACTACTAGAGACTTAATTGATACAGCTGCAGATGGAACAATGATCTATGGAATAGACAGACCAAAGACGTATGATTAGCTCAGTGATAAGGAGAAAAAGAGATTCGATGCTAATATCAGGGCTTCTAACATTATACTTCAAGGTCTTCCAAAAGATATCTACAAGCTTATCAATCACAACACCGAAGCCAAGGCAGTATGGGATAATGTCAAGATGCTCCTCTCAGGTTCTGAATTAACTATTGAAGACAGAGAATCACAACTGTATGATGAATTTGAACACTTCAAGATGAAACCTGATGATAGTGTCTATGAGTACTACGTGAGGTTCCATAAGCTTGTGAATGACATGAGGAACATCAAAATGACCATGCCAAACATTCAGCTGAACTCAAAATTTGTGAACAACATGAATCCTGAATGGCATAAGTTTGTCACCTCTGTGAAGCTAACCAAAGGATTGAAGAACCCCAACTATGAGCAACTTTATGCATTCCTTCTTCAGAATGAGAGACATGCTATGTTTGAAAAAAGGATTCTTGATTAGTTCAAAACCAACCAGGGAGAGACGAGCTCATCAAATGATTCAACTGCTTTCTACACAAATGTTGGAATTACCACCAAAAATTCTCAAGTTATACCCATGGGTAATGGTAATCACAAACTCATTCCTGATCCAATGTTCAAACAAGCTGATGCTGATGCACGCGTGGGACACTTCATTAATCAACTGGCTCTCATGATTAGTCAAAACATGAACTCTCTCCCACACACCAACAATAACCTCAGAACATCATCCAATCCACACAATCAAGCTACCGTCAGAGATAGGAAGGTTGTGGTGCAACCAGTTCAAGAAAGACAGTATGAATAGGGAAGAGGTGGAGTTGGTAGATGATATGTAGCAAATCAGAATCGTGGAAGGAATCCAAATCAAGGACAAACAAAGCCGATCAAGTGCTACAACTGTGGAGGTGAGGGACATATTGCAAGGAACTGCACATCACCAAAACGCCCTCAGAATGCTGAGTACTTCAGGGATAAGATGCTGCTCGTGCAAGCTCAGGATAATGGAGCAACTTTGGATGAAGAGGAGTTATTGTTTCTTGCTGAAGGGAATGCAAAGACATATGACGCTGATGTTGATGAACAGCCAATTCAGGAGATAGGTCACAATCATCAGAATGCCTTTCAAGTCGCTGACTGTGATGCATACGACTCTGACGTCGATGATGAACCTACTGCACAAACAATTTTCATGGCTAGCATTTCTCTAATGGTCTCTCCTAAAGCCTCATCATCTAAGCAAGCTGGTCCATCCAAAGAATCAATCATCTCAGAGGTATTAAAACTATATGATGATGTTGATGAGCAAAAGATACATGACAAAGTACAATCAACTAAAACTTTTGAGTCAGATATTGAAAATATGGGTAATATCAATATTGTCCCATATGATCAATATGTGAAACAAAGTGAAAGTGTGACTGTACCAAGTGATGCATCTTCTGCAGTCTATGATGACTATATTTTTGATTAATACACTGCATGTGCTCATGATTATTCTGTTGTTACTGAACTGAATGCCTATAAAGAACAAGTTGCTATTTATGAACAGCGTGCTAAGTTTGAGTTAACCACCTGTGAGCAGGAAATGAATGACCAAATGCGTACAACTATTAGAAAAAGTAAGTTTAGAGAAGAAGTATTAAAACAGGAGTTAAACTCCTTACAAGAAAAGCTTTCTAAAACTACTAAGCAAAAACAAGAACTTCAAGAAAATGTTAAAATGCTTAAACAAGAATTCAGTGCTAAGGAATCAAAACTTTTGAATGATTTTTCTAATCTAAAAACCTTGAAAAACAAGCTTGAAAATAAGTTGTACGTACAAGGGAATACCATTCAGACTGCTCACATGATCACGAAGCATAGAGTTCTCAGCGATAAGCATAGTATCCCCATTATAAAGGAATCCAACCCTGAGTATGGTAAGATAGCAAAAGCTGCTCAAAATGTTATCTATGATGGAAATGAAATCCTTAAACCTAGGCAGAAACCTAGTTGCGCTGAGTGCACTGAGGAAGATAAGAAATCGGATGAGGTCACTAGGGAGAAAATGGATAAGAAACTCAACAATCCTACATGTAAAGAGAAAAACATAATTATCAGACCCCATGACTACAAAAAGGAAAATTGGATTTCCTTGAACATGTTTAAGCCTCAAACGTTGTTAACACCCGAACCAGTGTTCTGGAAAAAGGATTTAGATAAGCAAAAAGCAGAGAATCTTGTTGTAACAAACCCCCCCTTTAGGAAAATGCCTTCAGCAACTGTGTATCCTCCTAATACACCAATGCATCTAGTCCGTAGGAATATTGCCACTAAAAGCAAGACCTTAATCAATCAATACATTATCTTTCAATTATTTGTTGATTTTGAGAAAACTTGTAAAAAAGGATCACACCCACTGGTATAACTGAATGGGAAATGGGTTTTGAGCAAACTAAAGAGTGCTATTTAACTGAGGTCGTGCCTTTCTTTAAACAACTAAAAGATCAATTTGAGAGTCTTAAAAAAGGGATGGACTTAGATATTAAAGAAATGGAAAAGGAATTTGATGCGATGATTGTTGAGGTTAGTGACTATGAGCGAGAATTAAAATATAATGAGACTGAGAGGAAGAACTTGCATACCTTGAATGAGAATCTTATTTCTGAATGTATTGCTCAAGATGTGTTTTACACTGCTACAAATTGTTCCATTAATGCTTCTCAATTTCATGAAATATCTGTTGCTCTGAAAGTCTCCCATGATCGTGTCATTGAGCTTGAAAACAAAAACTCAGAACTTAATGAGAAAATTAATCGAGATGATCACGATAATTTGGTAAAACATCTTTCTAAACTAGAAGTTGAACATTTTGATTTGCAACTAAAATATCAACATCTTAAAGAAAATGTTAAAACCTCAAATATCAAGACATCCTCAAATGTTCCAGAGTTTGATGCAGTTTTTCAGATAAACAAACGTGACGAACAGATTCAAGCTCATTGTAACACGATCAGAAAGTTGAAAGCTCAAATCTCTCAATTAAAGGGTGAAAAGAACAATGTGACTGGCTCCCAAATGCCTCCTCCTTTAGATTCTCAGTTTTCTCAAACTTTTCATCTTCAAAACCTAGTTAATGCTTTACAAAAAGAAAATGAAAGTTTTCTAGAAGAAAATGAAAAAGTTAAACGACACTTTAAAGAGTTATATGATTCAATGAAAGTCACTCGTGACAAAAACAATGAAAAAATAACATCTTTACAAAAAGAAATTGAGAATCTGAGGAGTCAGGAGAAAGGGAAACTGCCACTAGTTTTTAATGAGAATGTTGCATCAAAGTCATCCTCAGACTGCAAATATACCGTGACTGTTAAATACATTCCTCCTCTTCTTAGGAATAATGAACCTGTGTTTCACAACTATTGTGCTCACCTTAAGGATAGTCTTGAATGCCTCCGTGAGATTATAGAAGAGGACTTTATAAATAAGCCTCTTGACAGTGAAATTAGGTTTGCGTGCATTCAAGCCAAACGATCTCAAGAACTACTAGAATGCTTAATAGCAACATGTCCTAAATCCTTAGGTGCAAAAGGAAAAGCTGTGATGCCTTGTTCTATGCCTAGTGCCAAGCATACAAACCATTATATGCCCAGTTTTAAGAAAGTGAACACTAAGGTGCCTTCAAGTAGTTCAAATCCCTGCACTTCTAGTTCAGGAATGCAAAAAGTAGCAAAACCAACTAATGTTCCAATTCCCTCTACAGGAGTAAGAAGTGACACCAAAGCAAGCAGGTCAAAGCCTCAAGGCAACACAAAGAATGATAGGACCTTGCATGCTAGGAATGCTCAGTGGAAGAAAGTAGAAGATCACCTTAGGGAGGATTTGAATAAGACGAATCGTGTTGATTCTAGTGTTTGCTATAAGCGTACTGTAATTAATTCGAATTCTGCTACTATCTGCAAACCATGTACTGATGATTGCTTGAATTCTGTTACTAATCATGAATGTGGTGTGAATGATTTGATTAATGCTGTTAAATGCCCTGTTAAAATTGTTTATGCAAAAAATCAAGCTAAGAAGGATAAAAGGCAAAGGCGAAAGAAAGTTAGAAAACAGTGGAAACCCACAGGAAGAATATTTAGTAAAATAGGTTATCAATGGATACCTTCTGGCCATAAGGCTAATGAGTTCCACCCTAAATTTGCTAAGACAGTGCCCACTAGTAAATGGATGCCTACTGGTAGAACTATTCCCTTAAGAAGTGAACATACTTTGAATAGATCAAATATGGACACTAGCACTGCATCTATTTATGATGATTCCATTGTTTCTACTTTTTATGTGGGTGTTCCAATTACTGTTACTAACCAAGTGGAACCCATTATTGCATGGGGTTCCCAATTATCCAGTTATCCATTTTTGTCTGTGTTCAACTACAGATCATTCAAATCATTCTGTGGTACCTGGACTCAGGCTGTTCCAAGCATATGACTGGAGACCGGTCACGACTCATGAACTTCGTGAGTAAATTCATCGGGACTGTTAGATTCGAGAACGATCATTTCGGTACTATTATGGGTTATGGAGATTATGTTGTCGGTGATAGTGTTATCTCCAGAGTATATTACGTAGAAGGTCTTGGTCATAACTTATTTTCTGTCGGTCAATTCTGTGATTCTGATCTAGAAGTGGCCTTCAGAAAACATACTTGTTTCGTTAGAGAACTTGATGGTAAAGAGCTTTTAAGAGGAACACGTAGTTCAAATCTATACACCATCTCTATCGAAGATATGATGAAGTCTTCTCCAATTTGCTTGTTGTCAAAGGCTTCGAAAACAAAGTCATGGTTATGGCATCATCGTCTCAATCACTTGAACTTCGGCACCATCAATGATCTCTCCAGAAAGGACTTAGTTGTAGGTTTACCTAGACTATAGTATGAAAAGGATCATCTTTGCTCAGCATGCCAATTAGGAAAAAGCAAGAAATATGCCCACAAACTCAAACCTACAAACTCAGTTATAGAAGTTCTTCATACAATTCACATGGATTTATGTGGACCCATGAGAGTGCAGAATATCTTTGGGAAGAAATATGTGCTAGTCGTGGTTGATGATTACTCTCGATTCACCTGGGTTAAGTTCTTAAGAACAAAGGATGAAACTCCAGATATCATCATCAAACTTATCAAACAGCTGCAGGTTCGACTTAACAAAACTGTCAGAATCATCCGAACCAACAATGGAACTGATTTTGTTAATAAACAACTTAGTGAGTTTTATGAAAGTATTGGAATCAGTCATCAAAGAAGTGTTCCAGGAACTCCTCAACAAAACGGTGTAGTTGAAAGACGAAATCGAACTCTTGTGGAAGCCGCAATAACAATGCTGATTTACTCAAAGGTTCCAATGTTTCTCTGGGCTGTAGCCATTGCCACTGCATGCTACACACAAAATCGATCCCTAATTCACACTGCTCATGGAAAAACTCCATATGAACTTATCCACAATAGAAAACCTAATATCTCATTCCTTCGTGTGTTTGGTGCATTGTGCTATCCAACTAATGAGGACCAAGACTTAGGCAAGCTTAAAGCTAAAGCGGACATTGGAGTATTTGTAGGATAAGCACCAAGCAGAAAAGGTTACCGAATCTACAACAAGAGAACCCGAAATATCATGGAAACAATTCACGTTTCGTTTGATGAGCTGACCGGTCAAATGGCTCCAGGACAATTTAATTCTGGACCCGCATTTCAACCTTTAACAAGTAGTCCCATCAGTTCTACTCTTGTTTCTAATCCCTCACTAGCAACTCCTTATGTACCTCATTCAGAGGATGATTTGAAGAAATTATTTGATCCAATGTTTGATGAACACTATGAACCAAGTGTTAATGATATGTCAGTTCCATCAACAGAGGCTGCCTATATCCCTTTCAATGAAGTTAACCCTTCAGTTTCAATGTCATTAAGTCAAGAAGCACCTGCTGCTGATCACTCTGTCTCATCAACAAATCATCAATCATCGAGTGTACAAAATGGAAATGTTGCTGCCGTTACAGATGATGAAAACCCTTTTGCTCCTCCAGAATATGAAGCCTTTGAGAACATATTTGCTCCTGAATCATCATCAGAACCATCATCATCAGGAGATATAGACTCTGCTACTTCAGTTCCTTAACAACAACCACATGAACATCTTAAGAAATGGACACATGATCATCCATTGGACAACATCATTGGAAACCCCTCTCGTCCAGTATCAACACGGAAACAACTTGCAACCGATGCCTTATGGTGCTTCTTCAACTCCATACTCTCTAAGGTCGAACCAAAAGATGTTAAAACTGCCATGATTGAAGACAGCTGGTTCAATGCCATGCAAGAAGAAATTCATGAGTTTGATCTACTTGATGTATGGGAATTAGTACCTGCTCCAGATTGTGCAATGATCATTGCTCTAAAGTGGATATTCAAAGTGAAGCTTGATGAGCATGGCGATGTATTAAAGAACAAGGCTAGGTTGGTTGCAAAAAGATACCGTCAGGAGGAGGGTATTGACTTTGAAGAATCATTTGCTCCAGTTGCTCGTATCGAGGCGATCAGAATCTTCTTGGCTAATGCTGCAAGTAAGAACATGGTAGTCTATCAGATGGATGTAAAGACGGCGTTTCTTAACGGAGATCTTAAACAAGTCGTTTACGTCAACCAGCCTGAAGGCTTTGTGAATCCAGAGCATCCTACTCATGTCTATCGTTTGAAGAAGGCTCTATACGGTCTTAAGCAAGCTCCAAGGGCATGGTATGATACGCTATTAAAGTTTCTTCTATCTACTGGATTCAACAAAGGAGCAGTTGATCCGACATTGTTTACCAGGAAGTCAGGAAAACATTTAATTCACGTTCAAATATATCTTGATGATATTATCTTTGCCTCGACTGACCCCAATGAGTGTGACCGTTTTTCAAATGAAATGGGTTCAAAATTTCAAATGTCAATGATGGGACAAATGTCATTTTTCTTGGGATTACAAATTTCACAAAGTCCCGGAGGCATTTTTATAAATCAATCTAAATATGCAAATGAGATTTTAAAGAAATTTGGATTTGATTTTAGTGACCCTGTTGACACTCCCATGATTGAGCGTACTAAACTGGATGAGGACCACTCAGGGATCATGGTAGACCAAACGAAATATCGTAGTATGATTGGATCCCTGAGGTACCTCACAGCCAGTAGACCTGATAGTCTATTCGCTGTATGCATGTGTGCTAGATACCAGGCTAAGCCTACCAAAAAGCACCTTGAAGCAGTTAAACAGGTCTTTCGGTATCTCCAAGGAACCATCAATATGGGACTTTGGTACCCGAAGGACACCGGTATGTCACTAACAGCCTATGCAGATGCTGATCATGCAGGATGTTGAGATACTCGTCGAAGTACGTCTGGAGGTGCTCAGTTTTTGGGTGATAAGTTTGTGAGCTGGTCTTCAAAGAAGCAAATGAGTACTTCTATTTCCTCTACAGAGGCTGAATACATAGCCATGTCATCTTGTTGTGCTCAAATCCTATGGATGAGATCCCAATTATCTGACTATGGCTTTGAATTCAACAAAATCCCTCTGTACTGTGATAATAAAAGTGCTATTTCTCTCTCATGCAACAACGTACAACACTCAAGAGCAAAGCACATCGACATTCGACATCATTTCATCAGGGAACAAGTTGAAAACAGTGTGGTGGAACTACACTTTGTAAGGTCTGAATACCAGTTAGCAGACATCTTCACCAAAGCTCTTCCTAGAGAACGTTTTGAGTTTATCCTTCCACGTCTTGGGCTAAAGAGTCTACAACCGGAAACACTCAAGCATCTTCAAGAGAAAGACGAGGAGTAAAGGTCTTTACGCATCTATCTCTTGTAAATATCTATTCGAAAAGCAAAATACAAAATTACAAAACCTTCAAAACAAATATAAAAAAAAAAAAAAATTGAAAATCTTGAAAAATTCCAAAAATGTTGTCTTTTTGTCATGTTTTCTTCGATTCAAAAATATCTACGGACTTTGTGTTGATATTCAAAGAATGTCACGGGTCTTTAGATGTTCTTCGAATGTACATAGTCAAAAAAAAAAAAAAAAAAGAAAAAAAAAAATGAGGCGGAGAAAAATGGTGGTTTATTGTCATTTCAGGCAGTAAGCCGTTTTCAAAGAAAGAACAGAGCCATGCCTTATTTTGTTTTTCAAATTTCATGCTCTGATTCTATAAACAATTACTTACTATCTAATGAAAACTAATTGCTTTGAAAAAAAATATAACTCGGACTCTATTATTGAAAATCATCTGGACTTAACATTTGTCAAAAATATCTATCTCTCAATCAACAACTTATGTCATTGATTGAGGGGGAGAATAATTTCAATTAAATCAAAAAATTATTTGTCATTCAATTGTTTTCAAAAGATAATCATGCATGTTTAATCAATGGAGTTTAAAGTCTCAAAATCCGATCCTAATCAGTTAAAACGTTTTCATAATCAAGTCACAATTCTCCCTAAAAGCTTTCAAAATTAATTTAAATCTACAGAGATCACATATTTCAAATGATTTGATAATTGTGATCGGGGGAGATTTTGTAATTTTAATTGGATTTAAACTGATAATTCGATACATGGTTTTATAAGGATGTACAAGTTCTCCTCCCCTCATGTGCCAAACGATTTCAAATTTTCCATGCACATATTGAGGGGGAACATCTATCTTAAACCACAAAGATTTGAAACGTGATCAAATTATTTTAATGTGCAGTCTTTTCCTAATATGTGCAAAACATTTTTAAATTTCTATGCACATATTGAGGGGGAGCAACTATTTTGAAAACAACATTTTTTTATAACTACTCTTAGATGCAAGCCAACCCCTCAAACATGAAAATTACTTCTATAACATAATGATGCTTGATGCAAATGTTAAGGGGGAGCTCTTGTTCTAAAAATATCAAAAACAATTCAGGTAAAAAATGCTTTGATAATATATCACAAGTATCTGGATTGATTTTCAAATGATTTTCAATTGGTTCCAATGGCAGATGAACGATACCAAATAGACCGACCAACTTTACTTTATTTATGGTGATATAAGGACGATAAGGTTAGGTATTTGTTCCCATGATCCGCCAGAACCGGAGGGATCTACCCAGGGACAATCCACTAGATAGTGTAGAAGTCCTAGGTATGATGAAAAAAAGGAGAAATGTGAGATATGGGAAGAGTGCGGACTGAGACAGAGCTAGTACTGGAATAAACCCAAAAAGGTTCTAGTTATGAAGTCTCGGTAAGCACTGAAGGGGTTGAAGAATGAAAAAGAATTGAATGTGAAAAGGGTGAAAATAAATAGCCCTCCGATAATTCAACCTTAGGGCAGATACCGGGTTCAATTCATATGCTACTAGTGGTTACTAAGGTAACACTGGTATTGAAGACAAGACGTCATGGACCCAGTGACGCACTGCACTACATCGTCCCAAACTACTCAAGTTTCTCTTAAAAGGACTCGTTTCATTCTCACGGTGAACCGACATTATCTATCGACTTTCTCTTAGAGTTTGTTGATATTGAAGAAGGAGACCCTCTCCCTAGTCTCCGGTATAGGATCCAAATATGTATAATTGAGTCTAGAGCCACGAGATCATCAATAAATCTCATTAGGACTCTTTCAATGAAGACTCTCTGTTTCACACAATGTGGAAAGAGAGATTATATCTTGAGTCCTACGCATTATCCTTGTGGTATTGCCAGAACATCTGAGTGATAGGTATACATATTCACAATGAAGATGGAAAGCCTTCTGGAGTCAACATCAAACAAGCTCCTGGTGGGTGGCATGTGAGATCTATCCAATAGATCAACCATGTGACAACTGAACAAAAACAATGGGGCGATTCAATCTTTTGAATCAATCCTGGTTCAGGTTATGGATTGACGGATACCTTTGAAAAACCAGTCGTTGTGCTTAAAAACCTTTTTCTATAGTACATCGACTGTGTGCTAATATTTCAAAATAAAAGGTGTTTATGATTGATAAATGATTTTCATTAAAACCTTCGTTGTATTGCAAAAACAATTTCTATTGAGCAATACACGATTGTTTCTTGTCAAATCTCTTTTCATCAATCAGTGAATTTCAATTCGCTGGTTCACTCACTCCGTGTTGTCTTCTTTGAGACATTCCGGTTTGAGAACAGCTAGAGCAGCTGCGAAACCCTGTCAAGGAAATTCTTCGGAATTATACCTGATCACAGGCAATACTTGTACTGATCAACGGGGAACCGTGGGCCGTGTACCTCAATTCAACAAAAGTGTTCAAAGACACTTTCGTGCACTTTATTGCTAACTGTTGTATGCAGGTACGCCCGACGTTTGCAGCTGATCAGAATGATGTGGTCAATCCATCGCCGCATGCTCACACTACACATTCATCTCTAAAGATATCATGATAAGTGCATCAATGACTCTGATATTTTCACTCCATGCTTCTGCTACGCTGCTGCCAATATCATGAATCAGCGAAAGCTTCCGCTACTCTGATGAGAATAAATCATGATCCAGAATGTGAGCATGTCGGTCCAAATGTCACAACATCACATAATACCAACACCACAAAGGTAGAGTCAGAGATTTTTTGTTTGCTGATAATCTCAATGATGGCTCAAAACTCATCATCACGTGGATCAGTTAAAGACCTCAACTTGAAAGTACCCAAACATGCGGAACATGAAGAATCAAAGACTACGAGCTACTGAGCAAAGAACTTGATCAAGAATCCTAGAACAATCTAATGTAATATCAGTTTGTATTCATTGTTAATTGAGGTGACCTCCCTTAGGGGGAGATGGTTAGGAATTTGAAAATTTAGTCGTTAAAGAGTCGGTCACCTCAAGTATATGTATTCATTAGAAAGCTCGTAGTCGTAGTCATGTTATGTTAGCAAGTAGTTTGTTATGTAACACCGTGGAGGACGGACGGGTCTTTACCCACTGTATGCCTGATCCACAGCCCGTAGGTGGCGTTTATTTGTAAGACACTATAAATACCCTCTACCTCCCAAGGTAGAGGGTTGGAGCTTAAATACCATTTTTTTTGTTTCACATAGTTCCCAACTCTCTTCTCTTTCTCTCTCTAGAACTTCCTCTCTCTAAACATACTTGAACGCCCCATGTGATTATGGTTTAGTGTGTTTGTGAAATCCTATAACTTACAGTTGATGTTGATATACATTATGTAGATTTGGAGGATTCAAACGGCTTGTAGATGATTCCGTAACATCAGGAGCAGCAGTTTCATTAGCAAACGGGTTAAAGAACGCATTTGGATCAAAATCTGCAGGTGGGGGTACTTCATTGTTCAGAACATCATCAGCTGGTTCTTCATTGTTGTAGAGTCAACTAGTGGTGCTTCTTCAACAGTAGTTGTTGTAGCAGGTGTATCAGGTATTGGAATATGATCAGATTGAGCAGCCGAAATATTGGATACAGCTGGAGCACGTTCATCAATATCATCACTAAACAGAGGATCAAATAGCTTTTCCATTTGTTGACAAGTAAGCTGGGGGCTTGGTTCAGCTGATGATGGGGTTTGAGGGAAGTTTAAACGGTTATGACCGGGTTCCAAGCTGTTATGCTCATAAGCCATTGCTGTTGATCATCAGTTGTGTCATTGTTGTTGGAAACAGTTTGATCTTCTGATATCGGAGATTCGATTGGAGGTGCAGCTACAACAACGGTTGTTGTTGTAGATTCAGGATGTATCAAGAATTAGAATATGATCAGGTTGTGCAGCGGAAACATTCGATACATCTGAAGCACGTCTTTAGAAAGACTCTTTAACCAGACGAGCAATCAATGTTTCTAATTCTTGACGATTAAGTACAATTTGTGATGCAGCTAATGTATCATGATATTTTGGACGGTGAGAAATGGGTCCTACGCTGTTTTGCAGTAGAAGCCATTGTTGTTGTACCTGTATAGAAAATATAAGGGGCAAGAAAGAAAAACATGGATCCCCAAGTAAAACTGGGTTCAAGATGTTAGAAGCATAAAGATGTAGTGTCAATAATCTTCTTGACACCTGAACATGCTATTTTGATGATTTCCTTTCCTACCTCAGGGATGGATGTAGAGGGTTTCACACTTGTTATGGTGCAACTACTTAGTATCTTGCCTGTAGGAATCCACCTAAGACCAACAGTGTTGAAAACTCTACCCGTTGGAATCCATCTAAGGTTAGATCTAGGGGATGTTGAAACTTCTTTTGAGAAGAGTCTGCGTCCTATATTGATCCACCTATTAGGTTTCTGAAATTTTACGTTTACATCAACGGGTTTATTTCTAACTGTTTGTTGATTAATCTTAGGTTTTGGTTTGCTACTACAAGCAGTGTTATGCAACACACTAGAAGGCATCACACTCGGTCGTGAACCTATGATTCCATCTTTTTGGAGTAGTGCCCTCTTCCTAGCCTTCTCTAGATCATAGTTCTTGTACGCGTCATGTGAATCATATGAATTTTTAATTTTAATGCTCGGTTTAGACACAGTGTTCGGGCCAGGTGCAACAGAAACAGATTTAGTAGAAACAGGTGTAACAGAAACAAAAGCATTTTTCATAGGCCATGAATGTGGAGTGACTGCTTTTGACGAATGATTATTCTCAACAACTTGGGAGGCAAACCGTGTTTTTGAAGATTTAGAACGTTCAGATTTAAATGCAGTTGGTTGTCTAACTATTGATTGTTTTCCGAAAGGTTGTAGAGACGATTTCCCCAAGATTGTTGGTTTTGCAAAATTAGTATCCACACTCTTGTCAGTTAATCTTCTTAGTTTGTTTTGTAAAGCAACATGTGCCAGCCCCTTTGCTTGAATTTGAGCCTTTAAATGCTCATTTTATTTTACTAATGTATCCACACGATTACTTTGTTCATTCAAAGATTTACTATTTGGCTCTGAGTTTAAAATTTTGTTTTGCATTTTAAGTTCAAGATAGATGCAATGAGCCTCAAGTTTTGAAAAATCTTTTTGAAACTGAGCAATGGTCTTATTGAGAAGAGTGTTTTCAGATACAAGAGTTTGATTTGACGTTTCAGTTGAATTGTTAACAAGTAAGGGCTCAGACATGAGATAGTTGTCTGGACATTGTGCAACACACTGGTCAACCTCTCCTTCATTACTGAACTCAGGTTGAGCAGTATGTTGCGTCGCATTTGCAGTCAGAATATGATCAACAGTAGATAGTACCTCAACCATTTGTTCTTTGTCAAAGTTCGGCTCTATGTCATAGATGGGTAAAATATCTTCCTCAACCATTTGTTCTTCGTCAAAGTTGGGCTTGGTGTCATAGTTAAGTATGATATCTTCTCCAGATCTGTTGCTGTCATCCTGCTTTTCCAATGCTACAACCTCATTGTCCGCGTTACCGACAGATGCAGTAATCACAACATTCTCAACGTTCCTTTGAGCATTCCTTCCATGTACATCAACTCTTTCAACCTGCACGACTGAGGGATTTCGGGAAGTTGATGATGTCTGACACTTGGAATTGTTAATTATTGAGTTCAACTTCTCTTTCAGAACAATCCATCCTTCGTACAATTCCACAAATGCCTTTTCATCTTCAGAATCATCAGTAGCAAGGTTTGGTGATGAAGGTTTTAAGCAGTAGATGGAAGGTGAGGAGATTTGTGAAGTCATCATACTTGAAAAGCCGATATAGTGATTTTCAAAATTTCCCTCAAAAAATAATTTTGAAAATTTTTCTCTCCCAAAATTTGAAATTCAATATAAAATCCAATTATAAGGTTGTAAGAAAAATTTGAGTTTTAACAATTTTGACGCCAAATTTGACCCGAAAATTTTGAATTTGGGCCCAAAAATTTGAATTTTTGACCAAAATTTTCACAGTTAAACTAAAATTTGAATCTCGCGTAAAAATTGAACGTTTAGTCTCCCATAGAAATTATTATTATTTTTTTGTTGAAAACTTGTGTTGTTGATGGATCTTTGTAGTCGAATGAAACTAGATGTTTGTTGAAGAAGTGCTTAGGCGTAGAAAACCATCTTATGCGTAAAGGAAACCTTACGCGTAGAACCTGCTTATGCGTAGAAAGTACCTTACGCGTAGAAAGAAGATTACGCGTAGAGAGAAGCTTACGCGTAGAAAGAAGCTTACGCGTAGGGTTAAGGAAACCTTAGCTTATGCGTAGAACAAAAGCTTAGTAGTAGAATACTTATGCGTAAGATTTGCTTATGCGTAAGACAAGACTTAGGCGTAAGAAAATGCTTATGCGTAAAGATTCTACGCGTAAGTGTTTGTTTAGGCGTAAAACTAGGGTTTTATCCCAAAAATCCTTTACACTTATCCAGTGTAGAGGATATCCAAAGTCGAAGTGTTTTCAGGCTTATCCAAGCAAGAAAACACTGAGTAAACTAAAAACACTGAAGATCAAACTTTGAAATGCTTACGCATAACTTTAGGGTTTCGCTTACGAGTAGAAAGTACCAAAAATCACCAAAAACTGATTTTAAGCCCAAAAGTGTTTAGAAACTTGATTTTTATGATGAAATAGCTTCAATATTACCAAAATAACAAGAAAGTTGAAAACTTGATGATCCAAAACTCTTTTTCACCTTACGCGTAGAAAGAAGTACACGAATTAAATCAAGCTCAAACACAATGCTACACACGTAAAGTTTGAAACTTTTTTCCAAAAACTTAAACTTTAACACCTAATAACCTTGAAAGTACAAGAAGCTTGGATTTGAAAGTGATAAAGATGAGTTTTTAAAGCGTATGAAAGATTAGGAACGAGACTTACGCGTATATAGTAAAAGGCTTCAAAACAAAAACGTTTCACCCAACTATTTGGCGAATGATACCACTGTTAGGTCACCATATTAGTAACACAAGCATCAATATCTAAGAAAGAAAGATAAGATGATCGGTTGAACAATAGCAAACACACACGTATGGATAATGAGAAAGGTTTACGCATAGAGTAAGAAAGCAAATGAACAACCAACCTTCTAAGGAAGGTTTACATAGGTATTTATAGGAAGGAACTAGGGTAACATGTAAGTTCCCTTCCTTTCCCTTATTGGGCTTTGGATAGGCTCATGGGATTTATACATGAACTTAACCTTGATTACTAACATAAAAGCCATAACTAAGCTAACTATTACATATTAATTACTAACACTTGAATTCTAGTTTAGGAGTGATTCCAACAGTGGGCGACGAATGGTTTATTTATGGGGAAGGAGGAATTTTTGAGATTTGTGTTTTGTTTTATTATTAGAAAGATATGATTTTTGGATTAAGTGAAATAAAACACAAGTTTTATATACCACAACTTTAGACGAAAAAATAACACGTATGAGAGAAAAGGCTTCCTAATGAAGCTACATGTAATACATGTATATGCACAAAAGATAATCATATAAATACCTATGTAGGCATATTTAATTATCAAGTTAATGTCATTTAGAGATAAGTAGAAAGTCATACCTCTAATGCACTTAGGAATGTCTTTATAAATGACCCAACAAATGTCAATAGACAATTTCGGCTCCTTTGTGTTTAAGACACCTTCTTAGGGAAGGTATTCTTGTTACCAAGCGATTCCTATGGCTTGGTAGGTATGAGCTTTGACTAAGCAATATGACAAAGAGGATTAGTGCAATTGAATGAAGAATAAATAATAAGAAAAATGTTTTCATCTAATCAACATCCAAACAAAGAGTTTTAAAAAACATGGTGTTTGTTTTTATGAAAACTTTCTTTGTAGTTTTCAATTAACCATGGATCGTATCAAAATTTTAAAGTACAATATAATTTAAGAAACTTGGTAACGAAGCTCTGATGCCAATTGTGGAAAACTAGAAGGGGGGGGGGTTGAATAGTTTTACCAACTAAAACTCGTTTTAAACTATTTAGATCGACTTATGTCAATCTATTTGGATGTGTGTTGGATGTTGACAAACAAGAATATAGAAATATAAACATGCAATGAAAAGATAAAGAGTAAGAAGCACAAAACCACAACGCGAGTATTTATAGTGGTTCGGCTACAAGGACACCTTCCTTGCCCTACTCCACTCCTCGAGTCACCTACTCGAGAGTTCGTAATCCTTACACAACACCGACTAATAGTTTTACCAATTAGAACTCGTTTTAAACTATTTAGATCGACTTATGTCAATCTATTTGGATGTGTGTTGGATGTTGACAAACAAGCATATAGAAATATAAACATGTAATGAAAAGATAAAGAGTAAGAAGCAAAAAACCACAACGCGAGTATTTATAGTGGTTCGGCTACAAGGACACCTTCCTTGCCCTACTCCACTCCTCGAGTCACCTACTCGAGAGTTCGCAATCACTACACAACACCAACTCCTTACGGTGGAGAAACCTTCACAACGTTGCCTACTCTTTTTCCGGTACTAGGCTAACCACCGGGTTCTTTCACACCAAGGTGAACCACACCTACCACAACGTCGCCTACCCTTTATCCGGTACTAGGCTAAATACCGAGTTCCATTACAATGGAGGAACTACTACCCAACACTACACCAACGACTAACCCCAAAGGAGATCAACTCCTTATTACAACATCATCAAGGATATCAATATCCTTGGATCAAATATTAATCTATCTTGTACATCAAAACACATCATATCAAATGTACATCTTAGGCACCTTTCACTAATGCCTTTGACTAGATCTTCAAGACACTCTTCACTAATGTCTTGTGACTTGAATGCTAGGCACCCTTCACTAATGCCTACACTATAGACGATCGACACCTTTCACTAATGTCTTCGTCTTGATACTTGAGACATCTTTCATTAATGTCTTCAACGCTACACTTCTTAGAAGAAAGAAAAGAACCATCAACAAGAGGACTTCAGTAGTCTTGATGATGAGGAAGCATGGCAACTCATGGACTTGAGCTTTTTATGATGAAATAGCTTCAATATTACCAAAATAACAAGAAAGTTGAAAACTTGATGATCCAAAACTCTTTTTCACCTTACGCGTAGAAAGAAGTACACGAATTAAATCAAGCTCAAAAACAATGCTACACACGTAAAGTTTGAAACTTTTTGCAAAAAACTTAAACTTTAACACCTAATAACCTTGAAAGTGCAAGAATCTTGGATTTGAAAGTGATAAAGATGAGTTTTTAAAGCGTATGAAAGATTAGGAACGAGACTTACGCGTATATAGTAAAAGGCTTCAAAACAAAAAATTTTCACCCAACTATTTGGCGAATGATACCGCTGTTAGGTCACCATATTAGTAACACAAGCAGCAATATCTAAGAAAGAAAGATAAGATGATTGGTTGAACAATAGCAAACAAACACGTATGGATAATGAGAAAGGTTTACGCATAGAGTAAGAAAGCAAATGAACAACCAACCTTCTAAGGAAGGTTTACATAGGTATTTATAGGAAGGAACTAGGGTAACATGTAAGTTCCCTTCCTTTCCCTTATTGGGCTTTGGATAGGCTCATGGGATTTCTACATGAGCTTAACCTTGATTACTAACATAAAAGCCATAATTAAGCTAACTATTACATATTAATTACTAACACTTGAATTCTAGTTTAGGAGTAATTCCAACAGTGGGCGACGAATGGTTTATTTATGGGGAAGGAGGAATTTTTGAGATTTGTGTTTTGTTTTATTATTAGAAAGACATGATTTTTGGATTAAGTGAAATAAAACACAAGTTTTATATACCACAACTTTAGACGAAAAAATAACACGTATGTGAGAAAAGGCTTCCTAATGAAGCTACATGTAATACATGTATATGCACAAAAGATAATCACATAAATACCTATGTAGGCATATTTAATTATCAAGTTAATGTCATTTAGAGATAAGTAGAAAGTCATACCTCTAATGCACTTAGGAATGTCTTTATAAATGACCCAACAAATGTCAATAGACAATTTCGGCTCCTTTGTGTTTAAGATACCTTCTTAGGGAAGGTATTCTTGTTACCAAGCGATTCCTATGGCTTGGTAGGTATGAGCATTGACTAAGCAATATGACAAAGAGGATTAGTGCAATTGAATGAAGAATAAATAATAAGAAAAATGTTTTCATCTAATCAACATCCAAACAAAGAATTTTAAAAAACATGGTGTTTGTTTTTATGAAAACTTTCTTTGTAGTTTTCAATTAACCATGGATCGTATAAAATTTAAAAGTACAATATACTTTAAGAAACTTGGTAACGAAGCTCTGATGCCAATTGTGGAAAACTAGAAGGGGGGGGGGGGGTTGAATAGTTTTACCAACTAAAACTCGTTTTAAACTATTTAGATCGACTTATGTCAATCTATTTGGATGTGTGTTGGATGTTGACAAACAAGAATATAGAAATATAAACATGCAATGAAAAGATAAAGAGTAAGAAGCACAAAACCACAACGCGAGTATTTATAGTGGTTCGGCTACAAGGACACCTTCCTTGCCCTACTCCACTCCTCGAGTCACCTACTCGAGAGTTCGTAATCCTTACACAACACCGACTAATAGTTTTACCAATTAAAACTCGTTTTAAACTATTTAGATCGACTTATGTCAATCTATTTGGATGTGTGTTGGATGTTGACAAACAAGCATATAGAAATATAAACATGTAATGAAAAGATAAAGAGTAAGAAGCAAAAAACCACAACGCGAGTATTTATAGTGGTTCGGCTACAAGGACACCTTCCTTGCCCTACTCCACTCCTCGAGTCACCTACTCGAGAGTTCGCAATCACTACACAACACCAACTCCTTACGGTGGAGAAACCTTCACAACGTTGCCTACTCTTTTTCCGGTACTAGGCTAACCACCGGGTTCTTTCACACCAAGGTGAACCACACCTACCACAACGTCGCCTACCCTTTATCCGGTACTAGGCTAAATACCGAGTTCCATTACAATGGAGGAACTACTACCCAACACTACACCAACGACTAACCCCAAAGGAGATCAACTCCTTATTAGAACATCATCAAGGATATCAATATCCTTGGATCAAATATTAATCTATCTTGTACATCAAAACACATCATATCAAATGTACATCTTAGGCACCTTTCACTAATGCCTTTGACTAGATCTTCAAGACACTCTTCACTAATGTCTTGTGACTTGAATGCTAGGCACCCTTCACTAATGCCTACACTATAGACGATCGACACCTTTCACTAATGTCTTCGTCTTGATACTTGAGACATCTTTCATTAATGTCTTCAACGCTACACTTCTTAGAAGAAAGAAAAGAACCATCAACAAGAGGACTTTAGTAGTCTTGATGATGAGGAAGCATGGCAACTCATGGACTTGAGCTTGCTTGACTTCAAAGGTGGTGATCTCGCCTTTAAGAGGAACCTAGAGGATCACACAAAAACAAAACTACAAACATAGATCACTTGGATCTGGGGTTAGAGAGTTTTTAACTCAAGGAGAAAGTATGTGAGAAAGGGTTTAGAAACAATGAAGAAATGACTCACTATTTATAGAGAGAAAATGCCTACTGTTCCCCGGATCCCTCCTTTAAGGGATCCGTCTAGCATAAAGCTAGGGATCCGTGGGACGCTCCTCTTTGCCCATGGGTATTTTGGTTATGGGTCATGGGTTATGGGTTGATCCATGGGTCTTTTATTAGATACAATGTATCTCATGAGTGCAATGCACCTAGTCAAATGGGTATGGGTCAATACCGTGGGTTATGGATAATATCCATATATGACATAAGCATGATATCATGCAATGGGTTATGCGTCAAGCTCCATGGATATGGGTCATGGACTTTGGGTTGTATCCAACTACATTCAATGTATTTGGTCAATGCTTTATGATACTTAAGTTTCTACCCATTTATATTACGCAATATACTACATACTAGTTATGTGTATATTTTACATACTAGTTAAGTGTGTTAGAAACTATTAGTTCAAACCATTTACGTATTTTATTTGTTTTGTTAAAATGATTTTACGTTTGTTATCGAAAAAACATTAGAAGATCGTAAAATACAAATAAACGTTTTTACGGCTTATTTGTATTAACATCCTGCATAGGATAGGTAGGTATGACCCTTTAAACCTTCCTTTGTGAGATGCACTTAGTCTCCAAGATTTGAGTAGATGCAATGTCCTTGAACTCAACCTCTATTTGTGTAGACGACATTACACTTCACACAAGACTCTCCCTGACTTTTTCAAGTCCTCATAGTCGTGTTCGTTATGATCATGACTACTAGCCTGGTTCTGCAAGAGCTGTTAGGAATTGCGCCCCCAAAAATTCCTTTCGAAGCAACCCCACTTCTCCCTCACATAGGTGATTTCATCCTGAATCATTAAAAACATATGTTTTGTAACATCATCTTGAATAATTATGCTTTGTGATTTGATCCCGAATCATTAAAGCCATATGTTTAACCTCTCAACGAGTCACATTTTTTTTATAGGAATGGACTAGGAAGTTACAATATTTAGTAACTCCCCCACATTGACGTGACCTTCCCCACATTTATATGATTATGTTGTCCTATTGAACTCAGATCTTGGGATCTCTAGTCAACTGGGTTAGGTTTTCCTTCATATAAATTCATTCCTTTAAGGGTTTTATTCCCATTCCTTTAGACGACTTACTAACAAACTCTCTGCTTAATTCTTTCGTAAGCGGATCCGCTTTGTTATCCTTTGACTTCACATAGTCAATTGAGAGAACTCATGGTGAGAGTAGTTATCGACGATGGATATGTCTGGACTATTCATTATACATTATGCTATGAGCTCTACCAATTTCCGATTGACTATCACAATGTATACTAATGGTCGTTACTAGTTTAGGCCACCTTGGTATGTCTTATACGAATTGACGTAGCCATTCTGCCTAATCTACGCATTTATCTAACCCAATAAATTCTGATTCCATCATGGACCGAGCTATAACTATTTTCTTGGAAAAATTCCAAGATATAGCTGCCCCTACTAGTGTAAACACATATCTACTAGTCAATCTAGAATCCTTTATGTCAGATATCCAGTTTACAAGGGGTGTTTTGAAGCAATTTACACGATCATAGTAGCCAAGGAAACCATTTAAAATTTCAATCAAGGTACTTCTTGAAAAAGAACAATGCTGCTTTAGTACTTTGATAGTTTTAGGATAATTTTTGAAATGCTCCCCCTCAATATGTTCTTCGATATATGAAAAGGTTTAGCACATATGGGGAGATATGCCTATTTATTGAGACTTGAAGATCCCATTTTATCAGATTGCATATTTATATCTGATAACGCTACACACGTCGTTCGGGGTCAAAGGAACTCCCTTTTCTTCGATCAAGTTTTATAACACCCTAGGCAGTGAACCTAATCGTTGTAGTGTAGTATTAGGGTAAGCCACGGGTATTGATATCGTTCTCTAGGGGAATAGGAATGCTAGTGAGAAGTTACTACGCTAAGGTTGAGGTTGAGGAAGATTATTTTTTATCTTTTTATATATTTTTAGAAAAGGAAAGGTACGAATCTCGGGGTTTGGATTTGGGGGTTGGTATTTCTACCGATTACTCTACTTATCTAATTATCTAATCTAAGGTGTATGTAGTCTATGTCTAATTATTGTGTGCTCGTATGATGGTTTAAAGATGTGTTTACTTAGGTTTTATTACTCCTTAATTATCTCCTATTGATGGTTGAATTGTCACGTCCTTATTCTTAATCGCGTTGTGTGTCTAAAGTCGTAGGGTATGCGTTTGTCCCTAACTCTTTGAAACTACCAAAGGGTCTCGTCTACAAAAACCTCGAGGAATTATAAACTCTAACTCTAAGGTACTCTTTGGATGGTTTAGCCTACAACCGCTCTAAGTGTTATAGTCCAAGGTTCACAAAGATTAATCAAGCATTAATTACACAACGAATGACCTATCACATTACTCGATCATTAACAATTAAGATAAAAGACAACCAATCAATATTCAATAATTAAGTTTCATATTCCCTAAGAAAACACACAAGTAAATTAGCCGGACATGGAAAACATGCAAGCATACACACAAATAATTGAAGACATAATTGAGTTAATGAAGTAAAACACTTATCTTGATGTAAGATAGGGTTTGGAACCCTAAAATACTGTACAAGACAGCCTTGGTTCGGTTTAGTTTTTTACTCCAAAAGACTACACACTAAAACTGAAAAATTCGGATTCTATAGTTAATATTACAATCGCGACGACGTCACCTTATGATTTGTGACGCCGTCGGGTCGCCGTCATTAGGGTTTCGTCTTGGCCACGTTAGTCTTGCGACGGCGTCACCTTGTGCTTGTGACGCCATCCCCTTCAGTCTCTGACGCTATCTTTTAAAGCCTGACACCGTCACTTGAAAATAAGCAATTTGGCTACTGTGTTGTCACAGAAGTGCTCCGACGGCGTCGCAGTTAAGCAGTGACGCCGTCCCCTTGTACTTCAGCAGTTTGAGTGTCTCGATTCTTGACTTTGGCCATTTTCTTCGTATATCCGCACCTTTTCGTCCAAATAAGTGCCATTCCAGCAATTTGTCTTCAAGAGACCTAAAAAGTGAAAAGGAACGATATTAAGTAATAACGGATACAAAAGTGATCAAATAAGGGCTTAAACGACCCCTCAAAAAGGTACATTTTAAAACCTTATCAAATATCCCTACACTTGGTATTTGCTTGTCCTCAAGCAAATGTGCTTTTAGCCAATTAATTTATAAGTTAGGGGTCATGAAGCATTGGTTTAAAACAATCTGCAACACATATAAGCCCCGCAAAAGTCATAACAAGCACTAAAATTACATACTAGCACCTCACATGGGGTGTTTGGATACTCACATCTCTCGGGTGTATATGAAATATAACAAGTTGGAAATGGAAGATAAACACTCATTAACCGGTCCTAGTACATAGATTACCATAGGCTTGAGAATAGATCAAACCTCCATCGCTTTGGCGTAAGCACCTAGGAAAGACTATCAAAGAGGTCTTTAAAGGGTTGTAATGTTAGGCTTACGGTAGGGAAACAAAGGGTTTGGTGGGATAGGCTATTTAGTGGTGGCAAGTCAAAAATCTCTATGTTGCAAGCATACGAAGAATGGCGTTGCTAAACCAAGACTCGACACTCTAAACTCTAGCTAACTGAAACACAAAAACATAAATTTAAAGGATAGATGTAGGATGGTAGCCCGTATGTTTTTTTTTTTTTTTTTTTTTTTTTTTTTTTTTTTTTTTTTTCATTCATACACTTTTACTCTACCATCCTCTACGGTAACATCAAAATGATAGGGATTTATAGGCACATCCCTACACTTGAGTTTTTATTACTCTAACACTAATTTGACCCGAATTGAAAAGATCAAGACACTTGGAGTACATTATTACGCAATTAAGGGAATTTAACGTTCCCTTCCAGTCATTTCATAAACTTTAACTTTTCTCATGAGTCCCAATCGTCCCAAAACTGTGTACAAAGGATATGACTCGACTTAGCAACTCATGCAAGCAACTAGATAATTGAACTAAGGGTTTAGGGTGATAACAATAATGCACTCAAAGTGAGTGCATACAGGGTAGGCTAAGGCGATTTGGGTGTACATTTGGGGGTGGGGTGTAAACAATGCTCTTCATTGATATTCCGGAAAAACCGAAACATAACGAGAACCGCAAAAAGGATAGGCTCTGAGGGGTTAACAAGGGGTATCGTGTACTAAAGATGAGTACAACGCAAAGGTGTGGGGGAATTACTCAACCGATGTGGAAGAAGTAATTATATTACGGGTATCAAACAAGGGTTATCCTAATGCCTCTTATCATTTAGTTATTCCTAACTACACAAGTGTAGTCTTACTAGCGATCTCGGGATGCATCACAAAACAAGTTCTAGAATCTAATATACTACCGGTTCACACTCTAAGCATTAAAGATGAATGCTTTAATTCCTACTAATCTAAGAGTGATCCTCACATTTTGGGTGGAATTTAGGTGGTAAAGGGTTTTTGTGCTAATCATGTAACTTCCTATCCGTGAGACGCTTTTGTTAAGACTAATGGCCCACTCCTATATGTCATGAAAAATTTTAAATTTGCTGCCAAAATTACCCTAACCGACATTTTCTCATGGTTTATTACACAAATACAATTAGACAAAGCAAATAGTCAAGGATAAGCATAGTTTTAAAGTTTCCGTTTTATTTTCCCTCCCTACACTTAAACTGAACATTGTCCCCAATGTTCCCCGAAAGTATCAAAGTTATGATAAAAGAAGGTAATGAAAAACGAAAGAAACTAATACTCCCCTGATTAGCTCGGTAGGATCCGTGTGTGAAGTAGTGGTTAAATCCTTTCCAAGAAGAATGTATGCGTGAAAAGCTCCTTCCAATCTTATGTAACTTCTTCTTGATAAATTAAACCTGCACACTTGAAGAAAACAAACGAAACCTTCACGTAAAATCGGCGGTAATAATATATATAAGACTCGACTAAACTAGGATATAATGCTTGTGGAATGGATGTTTACAGAATTTCTGGAAAATTAAGACCTGGAAAAATTCCAAAAATTTATAAGTAGCTCAGAAAACGAGAAAAAAGTAATCTGTTGTTTTTACTCCTTCCTGACGCCGTCAGGTTATCCTGACAAAACCTGGTCTGCGATTTTCTGGAAAAAATTCTGGAAAATTTACATCTTTAGAATCTGGAAAATTTTTTGCAAAACATCCATTATGACTCGATACAAGCATTTGACTCAAATAAACACACATATATATCTTTTACTTAATTGTTATACTCATGTTTACATTTATTTTGAAAACGTGTGTAATCCTCCCTACACTTATCCTTTATGTGAAATACCTTTATATGTAATTAAGACGAGGTTAAAAACAAAATAAAGCATTTTTACAAATTTAAACATGAGAATAAGCAATCAATAAAAGATATATGACACTAACAAGCAAACAATTAAGCATGGGTTGCCTCCCACGAAGCGCTTTTCTTTATTTATGAGTCTTGTAGCTAGACTCGTAGTCGTGCTCCTACGTACCGATATAAGTAAGCCTATCCTTAACAATGTCATAAGGATCAAACTTATCATTTAAGTTCCTAGTAGTACGTTCGGTTCGATATGCCTTTTCAAATTTTTCTCCATCGGGATCATAGATTGTTATCCTAATGTGCCACTCTCCATTACCATCACTAGGCGGTCTATTCCAATCCCACTTATGTTCAGGCTTTTCAATTTTCCACCTATTCATGACAAGGTTGACGGGCAAACTTCCTAGAAATTCGGTCATTTTCCTAAATACTAAGGCGTCCTCGAACGGGTTCACTTCCATGTCCCTAGCCATCTCTTTTTCATGGAAAGTTGCTTTACTAGCAAAGGCTTCATCTAAGTAGAAAGGTCGTTGGGGACCTATGAGGTTCTTATCTATCCAAGGTCCATATCTAGAAGGCGTCCTATCCAACCTAATCTCATGTGGGATTTCCTCTTCTTTGTAGTACGTATGCCTTTTGACATTGTAAATTGACCTAGCACTCCTCTCTCCTACCACTATCTTGGACATCTTAGAATCGATGATGGCACTAGCGGTAGCTAAGAATCCTCTTCCTACTAGTAATGGGCATGTCGGGTCCTTATTCATGTCTAGCACATGAAAGTCGGCCAAAAGAGTCAATTCTCCTACGTGTACTACCATGTCTTTTATTATACCTACCGGATATGCAACACTACCGTCCGCTAGACCTAAGATGGTTTCCGTTGCTTCTATTTTCCCTAAGTTAAGGCTTCTATGGAGGGACAACGGAACAAGATTGATGCATGATCCTAAGTTGGCTAGAGCATCGAGAGGTTTGGAAGTTCCAAGCCTACACGGAAGAGTAAATAGCCCGGGATCGTCTAACTTCTTAGGTAGATTGTTTCGCACAAAGGCGGACGCATGTTTTCCAAGTTTAAGTTCTACTCATATTTTTCTTTTAAAGCATTATAATAAGGTGCATGAGCTAAGACTTCAAGAACCGGTTTTTCTTGATGAAGTTCCTTGTACTCCTCCTCTAGATTAGGCTTGGGTTCTTGGTTGATGGGTTTCTCAAGAGTAGGTTCTACCAACGGTGCAGGGCCTTGGTACCTTATTTTGGATGGCTTGGAACCCTTGTTGATAGCATTTACCGAGTAAACCGTTGGGTGTGAGGGGCATGGATGTGCACTCTCCTATGGTGAACAAGAACATGAAGTCGATGACATCGAATTCACTTTTGGGTTCTTTATAGTATCACTTGGGAGTGCTCCAATTTCCCGTTCATTAAAGGCTTTTAAGAGGGCATCAAGCTTATTTGTCATCTCGGTTTGTCTTTTGCTTAAAATCGGCTTCAAGCTTAGTCAATCGAGTCTCTTGAGATGACATGAATCTAGATGCAATTGCCTCAAGATTAGTGGGGTTCCTGGTGTTTAGAGAATTGAACCTATTAGGTGGACTAGATGAGCTTTGGGATGTGCTTGAGTTTTGATTCCACTTAAGGTTAGGATGATTTCTCCATGAGGGGTTGTAAGAATTTCCTAAGTTGTTTTGTTCGGGCTTGAAAGTGTACCACTTCTCTCCCGCTCCGTCGGTATGCATGGAGGCGTAGTCCGCAAAAGCTTGTTCGGGGAGTCTTGTGCAATCACGAGCGTCATGGGGACCACTACATAACTCACAAGGAAGAGTGGTTTTATTCACTTGATGTGAAGACTTAGGATTTTCGTAGGAACTCATTAGGAATTTAACTTGATCTTCAAGTTTGATCATCCTACGGTCGGAAGATTGTGAGTCAATGGGAGGCAAGGAGATTGCCTTAACGGTTTTGGGCAACTCACGGGGGTCATTCCAACTTTCGTTGTCATAAAGAGCAAGGTCCTCTATTATACCCCATGATTCTTCCGCGGTGAGATCACTAAGTTTTCCACCGGCCGGTTGGTCAATGGATCGCTTGGTGGGGAAGTTGACATGATCATAAAAGATTTGGACTTGGGGCCAAAGATCAATGCCGTGATGAGGGACTTTATGAAGTAAGTCCTTGAATCGAGTCCATGCTTCGTAGAGAGATTCACCTTGACGTTGTTGGAACATCAAGATGTCATTCCTAAGTTTAGTGGTTCTCCCCGGTGGGAAAAATTGAGCAAGGAAACGAGAGGTGAGATCATCCCAACTTGAGATGGAGCCGGCGGGAAGTCGCTCAAGCCAATTACTAGCTTGGTCCCGTAGAGAGAATTGGAAGAGACGTAGACGCGTGGTCTCCCGAGTAGTAGCATCAAGGTCGATGGAATCGACAATTTAAAGGAAACCTTTAGATGCTGATTTGGATCTTCGGAACGAAGCCCATGGAATGCACATCCGTTTTGCACCAACCGGATGGTGTCGGATCGCAGGGCCATAGTTTGGGCTTGGTTGGGAAGCTCAATGGTGTTCCTATAGCCTAGGTGGCTTGGTCTCGAGTATTCACCAAGAGTACGGGCTCTTGGCGGGTCATTTGGTGGTGGGTTGATGAGTGGTGGTTGGTTATCACCTTCCATGATGAAAAGTGATGGGATTACGAACAAAGGTCATGAAGAAGGGGGATAGACTACGAGGAAGCTAAAAAATGAGAAAAAATTTACATGATAGGAATCAAGCAAAGAAACCTCAATGAGGTGGACTACTAACTAGCTATTCTATTCCCCGGCAGCGGCGCCAAAAACTTGATAACGCTACACGCGTCGTTCGGGGTCAAAGGAACTTCCTTTTCTTCGAGCAAGTTTTATAACACCCTAGGCAGTGAACCTAATCATTGTAGTGTAGTATTAGGGTAAGCCACGGGTATTGATATCGTTCTCTAGGGGAATAGGAATGCTAGTGAGAAGTTACTACGCTAAGGTTGGGGTTGAGGAAGATTATTTTTTATCTTTTTATATTTTTTTAGAAAAGGAAAGGTACGAATCTCGGGGTTTGGATTTGGGGGTTGGTATTTCTACCGATTACTCTACTTATCTAATTATCTAATCTAAGGTGTATGTAGTCTATGTCTAATTATTGTGTGCTCGTATGATGGTTTAAAGATGTGTTTACTTAGGTTTTATTACTCCTTAATTATCTCCTATTGATGGTTGAATTGTGACGTCCTTATTCTTAATCGTGTTGTGTGTCTAAAGTCGTAGGGTATGCGTTTGTCCCTAACTCTTTGAAACTACCAAAGGGTCTCGTCTACAAAAACCTCGAGGAATTATAAACTCTAACTCTAAGGTACTCTTTGGATGGTTTAGCCTACAACCGCTCTAAGTGTTATAGTACAAGGTTCACAAAGATTAATCAAGCATTAATTACACAACGAATGACCTATCGCATTACTAGATCATTAACAATTAAGATAAGAGACAACCAATCAATATTCAATAATTAAGTTTCATATTCCCTAAGCAAACACACAAGTAAATTAGCCGGACATGGAAAACATGCAAGCATACACACAAATAATTGAAGACATAATTGAATTAATGAAGTAAAACACTTATCTTGATGTAAGATAGGGTTTGGAACCCTAAAATACTGTACAAGACAACCTTGGTTCGGTTTAGGTTTTTACTCCAAAAGACTACACACTAAAACTGAAAAATTCGGCTTCTATATTTAATATTACAATCGCGACGACGTCACCTTATGATTTGTGACGCCGTCGGGTCGCCGTCATTAGGGTTTCGTCTTGGCCACGTTAGTCTTGCGACGGCGTCACCTTGTGCTTGCGACGCCGTCCCCTTCAGTCTCTGACGCCGTCTGGATCAAATATAGGCCGTCTGAGTTGCGACGGCCTACTCTTTTAAAGCCTGACACCGTCACTTGAAAATAAGCAATTTGGCTACTGTGTCATCACAGAAGTGCTTCGACGGCGTCGCAGTTAAGCAGTGACGCCGTCCCCTTGTACTTCAGCAGTTTGAGTGTCTCGATTCTTGACTTTTGCCATTTTCTTCGTATATCCGCGCCTTTTCGTCCAAATAAGTGCCATTCCAGCAATTTGCCTTCAAGAGACCTAAAAAGTGAAAAGGAACGATATTAAGTAATAACGGATACAAAAGTGATCAAATAAGGGCTTAAACGACCCCTGAAAAAGGTACATTTTTAAAACCTTATCAATATCACATTTTCTCCCCCGATCAAAAATTTCAAATCCTTTGAGATTTTGGATCTCAAGTGATTTAAATATGTATAAAACCTTTTGGAGAAAAATGTGTCCTGTTTTATTTGATCTGAAAAGAAACACTACAATGCTCCCTCTTAAGACAGAGAGGGAAGCTACAAGCCATAAACCTATCACTACTATATACATTGTAGTTATTATTGTTCATATTACAATCACCACATCACACATGAGAGTTAAACAAAAATAACTACTATGAGAGGATATCATCATTCTATTCTCTGTAGTAGTTTGTAATGTTCTTCACGAACTCTTCCTCCCACAAAAATTTCTAAGCTACGGAATATCTTTCTAGTCTTTAGCCTTCTTCCAATAGCAGCAATAAAATCTTCACACCTTTTTACATCATGCACCGTCCAAAACCTTGTATTGTTCCCCGGTCTCATCTCGAGCTTAAACTCCTTGACCCTAGAATCCAATTCATCTTCAACAACTTTTAGAGTACCATCACTAAACTTGTAAAGCTCACACAGCCTCATTGGCATCCTTGATCCATACTTATCTGTAAAGACAACTGCTCTTAGAGAGTCAATAACTGAATATTCATGTTTGTATTCAGACCCTGTGGCTTCCCATTGAGGCTTGGTGAGATTGACTTGAGTTTCATAGCTTTCCATGCCAAGTTGAAAGTCACCCACTCTTTGTCGTATCACTAATTCTCTTATCCATAGATTGACTGCTGCAGCAAGAGACTTTTTTTAGCGAGTAGGCAGGTGATCAAGGTGGCGTTGGAGGTTCAATAAGTACAGATCTTCAAAATCACTTGGAAATAGATGTTTGAAGTCGTTTTCTTCAATTACATGGTCTTTCATATCAGCTCTTCTGAGGACGATCTTTTTCAGATAATTGTATCCATACATTGGAAAGATCTCCACACTGACTACACTTAGAATACGCAACTTGGAACGAACCACTATGCGCCTTTTTTCTGCATCATGTCTTTCAATGTAGAATCTTTTCTTTTTGAGCCACCAATGAGTGATACCGTATGAGGCAGCAACGTCATACTCATATTTCGTTTCAGTCCAAAATTGATCTCGGACCATCTGTTCAAGTCCTGGATCTGGATAATTTGCATCCTTCATCTTAGAAATTGATAAAGGTGGTCTACTTCCTTGAGTCCCAGCACGCAGATAATCCAGATCTCTGTTGAAGAAGAAATCTGATTGGATAGTCATCTGTCCGTTGTATCGACTGATATTATCATCTACTTGATCTGTCAACAGTTTGTGGCATTCCTACATTTGGTATTTTATATTAGCGGCATCTGAATGGAATGCTTTGACATTCTCATACGCTGGGCCTTCTAGATCCTTTGGAGTGATTGATGAAATTCCCTGCTTCTCACAATACCACTTGATAAAGCTTCACATGTCACCAGTAATATGCAGGAGTGATTCTTATGAGGATACTACATGGTTGGCTGCTATGGTAATTGCCCAGTTGTTGTTAGGAACAATTAAATCAGATTCTGGAATGGCCCATGAGGGTTCAGGAGATTCAGGTCTTTTCTCAGGCCACCAGCTTTGAGTCATTTCTTTAGTTGGTGTAGTCCTAGATGATTTTGTATGTTTCCCCCTATATATGCATTCCACCAATATTCATCATCAGAGAGCTTAGGAATGTGTTTGGTGTAAGCATCATCATTTTCAGAATCTGACTCTTGAGCAAAGTATGATTCTTCATTCTTTACCTGCTCTTCTGGAATGGTGGTGAAGGTCGGTGTAAACCGGGAATCAACCATGGTCTATGCACCATAGGACGAGGTTTTCGAGGTCTTTTGTGACCCTTGCCCTGCTGAGGAACCAGGTTGGTTTGAAGGCTTAGGAGGTGGAGTAGGTGGATTAGCCTTTTGAGTTTCCGCAACACCTAATGATCCACCTGCACTAGAAGAACCAGCTCCACTAGTTGGAGGAGGAGGATGTGGTGGTTTAGGAACTCCAGACTTAGATTCAAGCATCACCACTCTCCTTTTCTTCTTTCCCTCCATTTTACGTATGTCTATAAAGTACTGCAAGTGATTATCATGATCGATTGAGTTCCAGAGGGCTTCATATAACTTCTTATGGACTTCGTCCTCCTTATGCTCATCCGTTTCAAACATTCTATCGTGGAGGATTGATCTCATGTCTGAAGTGGGCAAGTCTTTGAATCTCTTATATAACGGGGCTTTCATAGCCCATTCGACTGCGTCTTTGACCTCTGCTTCAATTACGTTGATCACTTCAGTGCCAAAATCGAAACCCTCCAACTTAGATAGACGACGTTCCAGATGTTTGAATGATTCGGGCAGGTGATGCTTCTCGAGAGCATCGATTCATTTTAATGCCTCATCAAGTAGTTGTTATGTGGTTTTGCTGGGAGGTGGTGATGTCGGTGGTGTAGCAGGGTCATTGAAATTGATGAACTTTGGTGAGATGACGGTTGTTGTCGTATCACACAGCACGGGTGGTGGAAGTGCGGTTGATAAGAGGGGTACAGGTGGTGGAAGTGTGGTTTCTGGAGCTGTTGCTGATGCAGAGACTATTGGTGCAGACATAGGAGGAACGGTGGAAGTATCCTGCTGAATAGTAACCGAAAACACGGATTCAACCTCTTCCTTTTCATCATTCTGTTTGTCTGACTCAGCATCTGAGGGTCTATCCTTGAGGAATTGGTCACGATAGGTTATGTCTGTATCAAGATTCTTCATAGAGGATAGGGATCCTATTGATACGTTCACTTCTTCAAGGGGCACTTGTTCTTTAGGTATTGGCTTTAGAGTGTCTTCAGCATTTGTTGGCTCAGTTTCCGCCTCTGGTACGGTTCCCGTGGTTATTTCTGTCTGCGTCTTTGCTTGAAGATCTGGTTCACACAAGTTAGCATCTCCACCTTCATATCCGTGACTCTCTGACTGTGTGTCACTGGAGTCCAAAGTGTCTTGCTGTGTGGTAGAGTGCTCCCCTTATGCTTCACTTGGCTCTTGTGTAGTTGATGATCCAACAATTCTTTTCTTGAGCTCAAATTGTGTCGTAGTTTCAGGAGTTGGAGTGGAAATAGTTAACAGCATCTAAGCAGCTTGCTCCACTTCTTCCCCAGCCTTTCCCTTTCCTTTACCTTGAACAGCCGGAGGGGTGTGTGTGTGATGTGGTACAGATTCAGGTTCATGAATTGTAACACCCTTCCTCGGCTGTCTCACTGACACCTCTAAACTTTGCAAACTGGCTTGAATTCCCTGACAAAGTGCTGCATCGTCTTCATCGATCAAAGTCATATCTTTCTCAGGTTCCTTGGACCCTTTACCTTTCCCCTTCCCAGTGTCACTCCTTCTCTTCTTCTGCTTCTGTGAGGGTGAATCAGCAGATTTTGACCTTTCTTGCCTTTTCTTAGGGAGGTTGGCATAAGATGACTTCGAGGATGATTTTGTTGATTTGGATGGTGTGGGAGTGGGATTGGTGTGTCATCAATAGTCGTGCCTGAAGCCTTTTTCATGTATTTCTTGAAGTAGTCAGCTTTCTTAATTCTATCAGTGAGAAGTGTTTCAGGGATTGGCATTCCAAAGACCTCTTTGTTTGATCCTTTTGCAGCAAACTTTAAATTCCCAAGGAGATTTTCATTTCCGGCTTCATGGAGGGCAGACTCGCTTCTTGGACTAAACTGATGTTTTTCCTGCAGATGCTTGATGATGAGCTTTGAGAACCTTATGCTGGGAATCACCCTTTTGTCTTTGGATTTCTTTCCCTTAACTTGATTAATAAAATTTTGTTTATCAGTATGAATGTGTCCATAGCTAAGGTGAATTCTTCCCAGACACGTTCCGCAAAATCAATGTTTGCACTTTTCACCACTCCCCATATAATTTGCAGCATTGGGGCCCTCACTCTCTGAAACCCGAAATTCTTACCCGTAAGGCAAAGGTTGAGAATAGTGATAATGGCTCTCCAGGGTTGATGCATTTCATTGGTGATAGTTCCAGAGATCTTTGTGATCTTTCCTGGATACCATAGTTCTTTGACAAACTCCATTAATTCTTCAGCAGTTGTTGGAGTGATGAGTGGGTTGGCGGGGTCTCTTGGAGTAATTTGTAGAGCCTCCCTAAGTGTGTCTGCAGATATGTCATACCACTTGTTTTCAAGTTGACAAGTGTACACAGCTGTGATCCTGTCCCATGCTACTGTATTCTAGAATTGTTGCAGGTATATTGAAGGAATTGTACACCGCAAAGTTAAGGCACCAAAGAAGTTGGTGTTCTTCAGAAGATCAATTGCCATTCTGTAGATGGGATTAGGTTGGTTTCTCTCCAAGTCCACAAAGCAGTTGCTTCGAGCAATCGTAGCCCATTCCTCAAAAGGAAGAACTTCGTCATCAGTAAGTGTAGTGGGTGGTGCAACAGTAGCTTGATTCTCAGAAGATGTGATGTCTGCCATTGTATTTCTATAGAGCACACATTCACAACAACAATATTTGGAAATTTGTTATGTTTGATGAGGACTACAGAATAACCACATTGCGAGAGAGTATTTCAGGCAATAAATTATTAATGCATGGTCATAGCATGACAAACACATAGTAGAGAACATGATATCAGTGAGGCAAAGGCACATTAAGTGATGAAATCCCATGCACACCACAAAGTATTGACTGTTAATGATGATCAAGTTAAGTGCACAAAGACGAAGAGGTGTATGATCAACACACATGACATCAAAAATATAATGAAGAACAATTCACATAGCATTCAGCACATCATGCATAATACAAAACGCATAGGGACAAACGGCATAAAATCAATCTATATAAGGACAAACCGCTTAGGATCAAACCGCATAGGGACAAACCGCATAGATCAAAACGCTCAAATCAAATCGCATGGGTCAAACCGCATACATCAAATCGCATCGGTCAAAGCTTAGGTCAAATCGCATAGGTCAAACCGCATGCATCAAATCGCATAGGTCGAAGCTTAGGTCAAATCGCATATACCAAATCGCATAGGTCAAACCGCATACGTCAAACCGCATAGGACAAAATGCATTAGTTTATCAACAGACAAACAACTTTCAAGAATTTGGATATGACAACTCGCTTACATTAATTTTTCGTATTACCAAAACGCATTCAAGCATCATCAACAAAACGCATCCAAGAAATAGCACAAGTCGCTCAATAGAACATCCAATAATCCCAGAAACACATCAACGGGAGTAAGATAACAACCAATCACACACACAAGATAGAAACACACAGCATCAACAATCAAGAAACAAACTTCTAAAAACATCAAAAACAACTATATCACGACTTAAATCCAACCTACACTAAGAGGGACATCAAATTCGAAGGAGACAAAGCTTATATGACTATTCCTATGTAATCAAACTAACAAATCCAACTGCAAAACTACTAAACCCAGAACAATTAATGAGAAAAGAATACAAACCTAACAGATGGTTTCGAATGAATCAGAAAAAGAAGGTGTTGCACAAATAATTATGATAAGAAACATGATAAGTGAATGAGATTAGACAAACAATAACCAATTATTTTGATTTGTACATACTAAGAGTGTAAAACAAGATCAAATCGCTTTGAAGAGTTTTGAGAGAAAAAAATTGTTAAGTTTGACTATGCTTTTGAGAGGTTTGACCAAAAGTGACAAATCGCTTTCTTATATATCAAAGTAATAGTTTTCCTTTTTGACACTTTTAGTCCCTGTGTTTGACAAATCGCATAAAACAACATAGTTTTGACAAACCGCATACCAACAATTGATTTAGACAAGCCTCATACTTAAAACACATATCTTATCATTATTTGGCAGATTCAATTCCTCTAAATGACATGCAATGACATGCAACATTTCTAAAGGCCTTAAAGAATCCGAATAGGGCATATTACTCATGATAACTGCATACAAGGGCATTACAAGCCATTCCAAGCAATACATATAACACATGAGACAAGATGACATATATTGAACGAATATCTAGGAACCAATTAGACACTCAGAAACACATGCTTATCACAAGAAATCATATGGAGCACAGGAGAAAATACCAGGAATAGAAGCAATAATGCAGAGACAAAATGTTAGACATGTATAGTAATAGATAATTAATTCTCCCCCTCAATTAATGACATGAGTAGTCATTGATTGAATTTGACCCATTTATGCACCCAAATTTTCTTTAAAGGACGTGAGTGTAGAGGAACAATAAACATGTTTTAAAACAAGTTTGAACTTCTGTTCGAACTTCATCTAAAGACCCGTGTCATTATTGAATGACATTTCTAGGACCGTAGATGTTATCGATGCCAGAAGACATGCCTTTGAATCTATTTTTAGGATTTCTTTTTTAAATGATAACAAAAATTTAATTACAGTATAGAGTGTATCTGTGACACCCTAGGCAAATCCCACATCGGCTGTGGCCTGGAGAGATGCTGGGCTCATAAGATAACATTCGCCTTACAATGACACAACGCGTTTTGTGGTCTACTGCGGGTGGAGTTCTTAGGAACTGGCAGTTAAGCGTGCTCATGTGAGAGTAGTACTGGCTTGGGTGACCTGCCGGGAAGTCTTCAAATGAGGCCACAAAAACAAAGCCGTGAGCCTGCGGGCAAAGCGGACAATATTGTGGTCAGATAAGGCGGGGTGTTACAGATGGTATCAGAGCCAGGTTTCGTCTTGTTGACTTTAGGATTGACCTGTGAGGATTGGGTAGACATTAGGCTTCCGTCTGTTCTGGTATATTCCGATTCCTTTTGATTGTCGTTCAGTTTTGACTTCGGTAATCTTTTGTCTTCACTGTTTTGCTCTTCTTCTCATCGCATTTGAATTTTATTATTTTGTCTTCGCACATCCGTTTGTCGATCGTTAGATGGAGACCACCTGTAGAGCCGAAGACGATGGTGCCGAACCTGCGTTGCTGAAACAGTCCATGAGCTGGAGAGGTTCGTGAAGCAGAAGCCACTCCCGACTGCCGTGCTGTTGGAGACATCAGGAGGCTGCTGGAGGAAGCTGGACGAATCAACCAAAGACGCAACGACGAAGACAAGATTCAACCGGTGGCTGAGAAGGTTCATCTACTTCATATGATTTAGGCGCGATTTGTGTTACTCCGATTTGTTGTCATGCATTTGTGGCGGTTTGATATTTTGCTATGTGATTTTGATCGGCATTGCTCTTCCTTGATTTGTTCAGAACTCGGTTTGAATCGTGAAGCGTCATCTTTTGGCATTTTGGTAATATCTCAGCTTTTCCTTTGAACCTTCCGTAATGAGTCATGAGGAACCGTTTTACGCAAGCTTGGTGGCGTTCTCTCCTTTGTGGTATGGTAAGTTGTTTTGATGTGATATATACTATATATTTGTGATCTGGTCTACTTTGGTATGTTACTTGTTATCCGTATGTGATATGTTTTGTGTGATATTGGCTATGTGGTTTGTCATGACCCGGGACAGAATATGGTGACAATAAGGGCTTGTTATGTGATGCAAGTATTATGACGCCTGATCAACGTGATAATACCGAGATCATATAATTTGAACTTATTGGAATCATACGACGTCTTGGGAAATGCCTGGGGTTGGTACGTGAATGGACTAGGACTTATATCCGTTATCCTTCGATCCTCATATTCGTTTGAAATTTTGTACCTCTTTACGAGACGCTCACCGACAATTGTTACGTGTAAGATTGGTACGTTTGGAACTGTTACGATTATGATATGTATCAAACTATGGATGGCTACGTCTGCCTTAAATTTGTACGTCCCTGCGTACCTCTGCGACTTCAATTTTCGAGGACGAAAATTTTCTTTTTAGAGGGGAAGAGTTGTAAAACCCTAAAATTCGAAACTTTGGAAAAGACCGTTTTGCCCTCAAATTTTGAGACTCGTAAAGAACGTAAATTATATCAAGTTCATTTAAATTATAACCTAACTGTTAAACGACTACTCAACTTAAAAACCACAACTATCGAGAACCTTTTAAGAATTCATAATACGAGGATGCAAGCGTATACTCATATATATATATAAAACGACATACTTGTTAGCTAATAATAACATCTATTTAATTTCATATTGGTCAAAAATATATATTCACATTTAAATTAATTTACAAAGTAAAAGTTTGCATGTACTTTCAAATATTTGGAAAGTCCATGAATGTGTAACCTCCTCATTATTTTCGGCTAGGCATTGATTCATAATCCCTGATTTCTAGCTCTTTCACACGCCCCATTCAATGCCCTTTAAGAGTTTCCTTACCTTCTACATTACCCTTTAAGTAAAAGAGTCAAGAAACCCTACTTCCCCACACCAAGAAAACACTATACGGCACATCCTTTTCTTGTCTCCTTTCCTCCACTTTTGTCGATCAGCCATCACGCCTAAGGCAGGAGCATAGTGGTGATCGCTCCATTTGGTTTTTTATTTGTTCTTCTCTCTTGATTACGTTGCACAAAGGTAACCCTAATCCTCCATCAAGAAGGTGACGGCAAGGGCTTCTTCCCTCTTCCATTTTCTGTCGCCAAGAGGAGAGGTCCAAAAGTAGGTTGTACGAGGTTCGTGTAGGGCGGATATCGTGGGTATCGTGGCACAAGGGCTGTTGGTTGTCGTGATAGGTGATGAGCAGTTGTTGTCGTTGGTTACTGAGGGTCTTGGAGGGCTCCTGGTCGTGGGTATTCAAGGGTCGGAGGAGGCTGAATTACATCGGTTTGGTCGTGGGTTGTGGCTGCTCCTGGTCGTGACCTTGGTGGCCTAGGCGTGGGCTCGTGTCCTTGGTTTCTTGTTTCGTATCTCGTCACGCAGCAAGGGTAATGGTTATGAATCTCGTCTCGTTTTTCCTTCTTGTGTTCTTGTTTGACTGTTAACGTGAGACCATTCAAGGCATGCTAAGCATCACATAAAATGATATATTATACTTATCTTATCAACTGATAATATCATTACATGAAGTCATGAATATGTTCACATACAATAACGAGGTGGTGAAACCTTCACATGTCGATTTCAGTTCTGATTGTGGAGGGTCGAATCTGTGTCACAGGAGTCTTCATTTTGTTTTTGGTCATGCTTATAATCTACTTGAATAAACATTAAGAGACAAAAGACATGAATAAAGGCTCGAATAGATGTGTGAACGTGGTGTGAGTTTGTGTATGCATAGTGATATGTATCCTTTATATACTCATTTGAAAGAAGTAGTCATGTCATGCGTGTGAATGTAATATATACCTCGTTTTTGTGTGGGTCAAATGGGTCAAAAAGAAAGGGTAATTAGTTTGGGGTATAAACTGTTGGTTAAGGGTGAGCACAGAATATGTATATGGCATGGTCTCATGGGGGTGAATTTGAGAGGGATCGCGGACTTTATGTGTGAGTCGGTTAATATTTTTGAAAGAGTGTCGGGAAGGTGAGTCGGGGGTTAGCCCGTTGGCATGTTTACTTGGTCGTAAATGTTAATCATATGGACCGCGAGCGAGCTTAAAATATGGTCGATCATAAATATTGAAGCATGGTTCTTTCATTTTATACTAAACGTGCATGGGAAATGTTAACAAGATAATACTTTAATTTTAATTACAATATAAACCTTACACTTTGAGATAATGACCATGTAAACCCTAAACTTTGAGATTTTTACCATACGAACCATATACTTTGAAGTATTATCTAATAAAGCCTTAAATTTAGGATATTTGTCATATTAAACATTTAATTTTGCCATTTATCATTTGTAATCCTTAAGTTTGACTAATAATGATTATTACCCTAAAGTATTTTAATTCCATCCATTACTAAAAATAAGAATACACCTATAACTCTAAAAATAATTACACGATAAATCCGTTATGACTTAAATGAGCTAATAATTATTGTACGAACCATAATCCGTGTAGATTCGTTGAAGAAGAGGTGGCGTCGTATCTTTGTGTTCATTCATTCGTTTGCTTTCCTTTCGTCGGCGTTAAGGTACAGATATTCTGACCTTGTCTCTTAAGGTTTCTCGTGATTCTTATACATCTTTCGATATTAGCTTGATCTGTTACTTTGTACTCTAAGCCTAATGATTAGGGCTTCCCTATGACTTTGCTATGCTCCCTTTGATATGAACCTTTGATATGAACCTTTGATATGAACCTTTGATATGAAACTTTGATATGAAACTTTGATATGAAATATGATATGAACCCTTATGATATGATATGCTTTGACCCTTCAGTCTGATACCCGAGCCAAAATTTGTTTCCTAGTCAGGAAGGTAACCTGACCGTGTCATTGATGCACCAATGGCATGACTTTAGTGTGGTTGAGTGATGTTCCACACCGTCCCCATTTTGATTTGATTATGAGCTCACTATATGTATATGATTTGGCCATTATTTGTTTTGGGGGGCGTATGGATGCATCCTAGATTTGTATTGTATTGTATTGATATCGACATATTGGTTTGGTGATGTGGTTGGTGTGTGCAATACACCCCCTCACATTTTGGGAGCTAGCTACTCCACTGGTTACTGAGGTCTCCCCTCATATTGGTTTGGTATTCCGAGGTCACCCCTCCGAATACAATGGTTACTATTGGTTACTTGGCTGCTATTGCCACTATTGATATGGTTTGTTTTGTTGGCTCGGGATAGATTTCTGACAACCCTTACACTTTTGATACACCTATATTGTACCTTCTGGATTCCCCACTGCACCATATTCTGAATTGACTGTCCTTTAACCAATACCCTTATATGACTCACTCTACTACCAAGATATATATGTTCCATTGCTTTGATCTGTTACACTCTCATTCCGTTACCTCAGACTATGGTTCCATTCACGTACCGGGTTATTATATGTCATTGGATTGATTATGATATTCATGTTTATACGACTACTGATTACTTTGTATGATATGTATGTATGCGATATAAGATTTACCTGTTGTCATCTGATGATATACTATCTTACTGTTATGTGATCCTTAGAATTGTCTGGTAACCGTGCTTGTGTGAAATCGATTGTTGATCTGTTTATCTTTTGTATCTCGTTCGATTAACCTCGTGGACTATGACTATCCGTGGTGTCCTTATCTGCTTGTTGTTGACCTGCCATGTTTGCATTTCGATTTATGCTACGGTTTAATTGGGTAAATGGTTCAGCTTGTGACGTCTGGCTTGTTAATTTATTTAGTTGCCTTGCTATGTCTTTAATTCATTTAATTATAGTGTTCATACTGTATTCCTACTTGTTACGTGTGACTGCCATGTTTTGACTACCGTTATGATACTGATTATGTCTTCAACTGAGGGTTTTGACATGTGTGATTGCCATGCTCTCTTACTAATTAATTGCTTCCGCTCGCCTTAGATTTCTCTTTGACTTGTATGGCTTATGATTTTCCTAAATTGATTGTATGTTGTTTATGTTGTGTGGATATGACGTCTGCTATGTTTGCTTATGTTTCAGTACTTGTATGCCTGGTTTGTATGTGCTTGTATACTTGTCTTGATGCTTTTCTTGGCTTCGTTCTCCTTGTTATATGTGCTTTGGATATCTGTATAATTGTGTTCTGCAGGATCCTCATTGACTCATTGTCCTCATTTCGCTGCGACTTTGTTATCCGTTTCCTTTGTTTCATTTCGCATTTCAAATTGTATTTAGCTTTCGTTTTGTTATATCTGTTCACTGGGCTTTTTAAGCTCAGCCGCATTTCTTTTCCTGCGGCAGGTTTTAGGTTGAAGACGGGCTTTGATTGGGCTGAGAGGTGGATTATTTGAGTGGACCAACCCTAGATACTTTATTATTTGAATTTATTTTGTTGGGCTATTGTTGGAGAATTCATTTTAATTTAACTTTTGGATTTCGTAATTTCCCTTGTAAATCTTTGGTTCTTATGACTTGGTACATTATTATTTAAAGACTTCCGCTTGAAAATTTTACTTGTATGATTCTGATATGACACCAGACTGTGACACTTCTACCCTTGTCGGGTTGGGGTGTTACAATTATGGTATCAGAGCCACTCCTGAGCCGTTCGGGATGGTGGGGCAAACCTCATCGAGGACGATGAGTCCCTAAGGGGGGGTGATTGTGACACCCTAGGCAAATCCCACATCGGCTGTGGCCTGGAGAGATGCTGGGCTCATAAGATAACATTCGCCTTACAATGACACAACGCGTTTTGTGGTCTACTGCGGGTGGAGTTCTTAGGAACTGGCAGTTAAGCGTGCTCATGTGAGAGTAGTACTGGCTTGGGTGACCTGCCGGGAAGTCTTCAAATGAGGCCACAAAAACAAAGCCGTGAGCCTGCGGGCAAAGCGGACAATATTGTGGTCAAAGGCGGGGCGTTACAGTATCAAAATTGGATTAACTCTCAAGTGATGAGGTACGAGTCCTGAGCTGAGGTGATCAGGAGTCATAGTATGTGCATATCAATTCTGACATGCTGAAGCTCATGAATGAAGAGGCTTCAGTTCTATTGGAAACCAGTTCATGATTGAATTTAGCATTGTACCTGTAAAGGAATGAGGAGTATCTGAACTAATAACACATGTAGAAGTGTATTCGGATGGGTTAGTAGCAATAGTATCCAGACCTTTGTATGACTCACAATTAGCCTTTGTGATGCCATTAGTGGCCAGTATTCTGATGGGAATCCATTTGAATCCAACATTCTTAAAGATTTTTCCAGTAGGCATCAACTTACGGCAAGAGCTAGGAGTGTTATTCCATTTGGATTCAATATTCTTAAAAATTCTACCAGTAGGCATAGACTTAAGGCAAGAGCTAGGAGTGTTAGATTCATTAGTCACATTAGAAGATGTAACCTTTTTCCTATTCCTAATTTTAGAATCTTTGCTGTTAAGTGGTTTCTTAGGAGAGAGGTTAACATTTTGAGACTTCTTAAGTGCACTAGATGATCTTCTTACATCCCTTGTCTTAAGATTTTGAACTTTAACCTGAGCATTATCTTTCATTTTATTGGAATGAGGTAGTGAAGTGACTATTTTTGACAAAACTTTGTTCTCATCAACTTGGGAGGCAAGCCTTGATTTTGAAGGTTTAGATCTTTCTGACATAATTGCATTAGGCTGCCTAACAACATACCGTTCTCTAGTGATATGAGAAACTGGCTTCCCCAAGATTGATGGTTTTGCAAACTTAGTGTTCACACTTTTTCCTATGGTTTTTCTAAGCTCATTTTTTAAGGCAACTATTACAAATTGCTTTCCTTATACTTAGCTCTATCTTCTTTTGCAGGGACACATTGTTCTATGTGAAGCTTTCTCAGAGACTCATTCTCCTTTAATAATTTGGCCACATACGATGCTAATGCATCATTCCTGGTTTTAATGGCATCACTGACCTCTAAATCAGGATTGTTCATACCCAAATTGCTTTTGTTGTTCCCTATTCACTATAGTATAAAAACAATTTAAGTAAAGTAAACAAGACTAATAGTGAATCAATGACTAAAAAGATATAAATAAAACACAAGAGTAATTTTCAACGTCATATTCTTATTAGAAATGAATCAGAAGAATACGTTACCCTAGTACTTGCAGAACAGTACTAGGGATTGAAATGACAAAGTGTTTGCAACTCCTCTCTAAGCTCAGGCTAAGTCTGAGCACAACTACAACTACCTACTTAGCTATCTCAAGGATTAAGTTTTATTTGGAGAAGTGAAAGATGGCTTGCGTGTATGTGTGTTCTTACAATTCACAAGCTTTTTCTTTCACTCCATCTCTTATGCTATTTATACAAATATGAGTTTGTCTCTGTTTAGAAAGACTATATTAGGTAAAGGGACCAAGTCACTTTCTTCATGTCAGTACTGATGCTGAGCCTTTTAGGGAAGGTTGACTACTTGAAGACAAGTACTCCGTCTTTATCGCTTCAAGCATAACCGTTTTGTCCCACCCATTCTTCAGTCTTCATAGTCTCCAGTCTTCAGTTTCAGTTTGTCTTCAGTGTTTGTAGTTGGAGAGAAGTTTGAGGGATTCAGTAAGTTATTGTCATCACTTACTGAATCCACCATCTTCTTCTTGACTCAGTCTTCACCCTTTAAGTTCCCCCTTACTGAGTGGAGAGACTTCTTCTATGTCTCTTACTGAGCGTCTTGAGGATGGCTCACTGAGAGACTATGCACTCAGTGACCTGTTAGCGTTTAACGGTCTAAGCACTTAGGTTATTTTCTATTCAAATCCTAGATTAAGGGGTTTGGGTATTTACTGAACCCAACAGTCTCCCCCTATTTGGATATATAAATAGCCTAAGTGTTTGATCAGTGTAAGTGAGCAAATGGCTTCTTCTTACACTGAATGTACTAATGAATACAATAAGGAACACTGAATATTTTAACAAATCATACATCATTTATTGATCAAATTACAAGGTTCCTATCACTAGTACAAAAGATAATGAAAATGATGTCAGTCCAGATGGATTCCCAGTGCTTCAAGCTTGAATTTCTTGGTGATGAGTGTTTCTCTGTCAGGGTGCTCTCTTATCTTGGCGTTTAGGTCAGCACAGAACCTGACATTTGAAGGAGTCTGAATTTGAGAGGCTACTGGTATGTAGCTTAGCGTTGCAGCCACACCTGCCTGATCAATGTCACTCCATCTTTGAAATGTTAGGTTTCCATAGACATCAATGTGGAATAGCCCTCTTTCAGGCTTTTCAATCACCAGACAGTTCACGAATTTCACATCTTCAGGCAGCTCCATATTGCATTCTAGTCCAGGCACTTTAATCTCAGGCTGGAACTCAACTCTTTTCCTTTTGCCAGTGGATGATTGTGGTTGAGATCCTTGAGGTGCAGTTAAGGCAGGCTGAATCTCCAGTTGTGCTGGTGCATCCCTCAGTCTTTCATTCCTTTTACTGAGCATTTTCATCAGCTCCTTAACCACTGCATTCTTTTTCTTTTCAATTATTGGACCCAGTTCATCGAGTTCAGTGATCCCAAAGTCAGTGAATTTCAAGGGATCATGAACCTCGAAGTATCTTTTATCATCCCCTCCATAAACATTCATGGCCAGTGGTTTGGTATTGGGGATGATTTTGACATCTGTGATCTTTTCAGGTAGCCTTCGGCTTGTCATCGTCCAGTTGGAATGCTCAATTCTGCTTTGCCTGAGGCCTTCAGCTTTCTTCTTCTTTTCTTCCAACTATTTTTTCATTTCAGCCATTTTTGCTGCCTGGGCATCCTTGAACTTCTGTCCTGCCTGACCTTTTTCAAGTTTCTTAGCATCTATTCCAATGTTTTCAGCTTCCTCAGCAACTACTTGTACCAGTGCTTCTCTGCTCTTTCTTTCCTCTTTAGCAAGTTTCTTTTTCCTTTCCTCCTTAGCAAGGTATGAACTTAGCTGTTGTGGTGTGAGCAGGTACTCAGTGTTGCCGATCTTAAAGGGAATCTTCTCAGGCTCCGGTGGTGTCGTCATTATGCCTTTTCCTTTGTCCTGGCCTGAAGAAGAAGATGCTACCAGGGGCGGTGTTGTTGTTGTTATTGGTGTGATCACTGTCATTGTTGTTGTTGTTGATGTTGGTGGTGGGATTGATGAGATAGGTACAGCTGGGACTGGTGGTGATGATGATATTGGAGCTTCAGATGCTGGTGGTGTTGGCTCCCCCTCAGTGTGAAGAGGAGTTTCTTCAGCAGTTTTCTCCCCCTCAACTGTTGTCGGAGCGTCAGTGAGGGCAAGAGTTGGTGTGGGTACTGAGGGGGACGGAGCTGCTTGACCCTTGAAAGCCTGATAAATTTCAGTGATCATTGCCTTGATATCTGAAGTATCTGTTTGAATACCAGTGACTTTTGTTTCCAAATTTGCCTGAGATACTTCCAAAGCAGTCATTCTGGGCCCGAGATTCCAGGCCAAGGAAGAAGATGCTTTAGCCAAAGTAGCCACCTGAGTATTCATAGAGCCCAATGTGGCTTGAAGAGACTGGACTGAAGATTGAAGACCCTGAACATTTGCAGATTGGAGCATTTCGATAAGTTCAGTGAGGCTGGAGGATTGTTTCAAGTAGGCCTCAGTAGCCTTCAGCACTTTAGAGTTGAGCGTTGGGTCTTCTTTGACAAATTCCCTGATTTCATCTATCTTAGTGTCTACACCCTAAAGGTTCCTGAGAAAGTTAGCCAAGTTGTCATCCAGTCTGTGAAGAGTGTCATACATCAGATCCCTGTGCTCATGAACGTTTTCATCAAAAGCTTGTACCTCAGCTTTCAGATCTACATAACTGGCACTAGCCTCAGTGTGTTGTTCCCACAATGTTTCAGTGACCCCGGAGAATAGCTTCCTTGATGCTTTGGTGATCCACTGAACAAGCTGCCTCTCGGTTAGTGGAAGAACATTGTCAAATATTTTGAATTCATCAGTGGAGGAAGAGGAGTCAGAGTCATTATTGTCAGGCTCAAATGGTGATTCTGCATGCTCCTGTGGATCAGGCTAAGGTTCTTGTTCAGATTGAACCTCAGCGTCCACTTCTTCCCCTGTTGATAAAATAACATCTTCACTTTCAGCATGTTCATCATCGGAGAAAAGTATCCCAGTAACATCAGCAACAATTAACAAGGGGTTGGTGATGGGTTCCATATCAGCGGGTGGTATATTTCCCTCTGAGTCTTTGTCCCCCGTTGACCCCTCAGACACTGATGGGTTTTCCCAAGTGCCTTTAGCAGGGTCAGTGAAAGTGATATCCCTATCAGCGGGTTGTTTGGTTCCCTCTGAGATTTTGGGATCATTCAGTGTGCCCTCAGAAAAGGCTTTGATTTGCTAATGTCATCACTGGGCATTGTGGAAGGCGTTCCCCTACCAGCAGGTTGTTTGTTTCCCTCTGGATCTTGGGGAGTAGTAGTTGGGACCAAGGGCACTGATTGTGATTTATCAGTGTCCTTTGTTGTCACCGGGGTAGATGATGATTGGCCTCCAGTGGGTGTCAGATCAGTCTTAGTTCTTCTTTGCCTTTTGGCCAGTGCTCCAGAAGCCTCAGGGCCCTGAAACTTGGGTTTGGTCTTAGTCCCAGTCTGAGACTTCCCCTTTGTCTTTTTAGGAGCCGGGTTAGGAGACACTGATTCCCTCTGGTTGTTTATAGCAACCATATGGGCCGTCAAATCAATATTAGTGACAAGGGATGGGTCCTTTTGAAAATTTGATTAGCTCAGGATGCCAGGTAAAGCACAATATTTTTCTTCCTGAGGATAATTGGAGCCCAGTAACACTTATAAAGCACAAGAGACAAACCTAGGATACGAAACGTATTTCTTCCTAGTTTTGCTCTGGAGCTTGGTTACGAGATCACTATAAATGATCTCCCCGATGTCGACAGTGACCCCATTCATCAAGCAGTATGCCATCATCAACTGAATAGAGTTAACTTGTTCAGTGGATGAGTGGTTCCCGCCGAGGACCTGAATCACAAAAGTGAATAGGATCCTCCAAGCCACGAGAAATGAACTCTTGGTGAATGGGGTCTTGTCCAAAAAAGTTGGATCTAAGACAATTTGTTTTAACCCATCCTTCACTGTGGAGGGTTCAGGATGGGCGACATAAACTCCAGTGTTGTAGTCTAACCCTTTTGAGGTGCAAAATGTTTTATAATCCAGGGTGAATTGTTGCCCCCCGTTAAGACTGAATCTGATGAGATATTCCCTGAGTGGTCTAAGGTTGTTCTCATCAGTAGAGGGTGTCAGGTCAAAGGCCTTAGCTGTTGCCCAAAACTCCCTGAGGAGGTATTTGTACAGTATAGAGGGACACTGAACAAAGGCCGTTTTCAGTGGGCAGTTGAAAAAAAATTTCATTATGTCCTTATAGGCTGGGACATTTTGTGGGTATTCAAAATTGCCTATGACATTGTTTGTTTTAAATTCAACGTTACTGAGATCCCCTACCCACTGTGTTGCAAACTGAAGAGATTGTGTTCTTGCCATTTCCATTAAAAGGTTTTTAGGGTTTTAAAAAAAACTTTCTTGACAAGAACTATCAAAGGTTTTTGAATCTCTTAAGTTGTGATGAAAAACTTTTGTAAAGGTTTACAGAGAAGATTTTTCAGAAAAGGATTTGAAGAACACAAAGATTTATGGGTTTGAAAAGAGGTTTTGACAGAGTTTTGTTAGCAGAAATCTTTTGTGTGTGTTATAAGGATTTTGTGAGGGTATTTATAGTATGTTTAGAGGGGTAGTTTGTGCATATTTTTGGATTTGTAAAGTCGGTTTTTGAAAACGTTTGAATTTCCACATTTAATGCCACCCTCCACCACCCGCAGTAAAATCCTGTTTTTTATGGGAACAGTTGCAGTGCACAGTAAAAATGCAATTTGCAGTAATAAAATATCCTTAGGATATTTCATGTGAGGAGAGGCATTTAATTCCAAGTGGGGTGAGGTAAGTATTTGATGGACCCTTGACATGGATGACAGTAAGACAAAGAGACATATATTCCTTTATTAAATTAGTGTGTTTACCAACCTAGGACATTTAAGTAACTAATACTTGGTGCATTTAGTTACTCATTCAATGCTCAATATCTATAGTCAGGGTCCCTAAATGAGTCTTACTCATTCAGTGAGAGGTTGTCTTGTGGGTTTCGTTCAGGGAGGAGGAACCATTTCAGAGAACTTACTGAGATTGGTTTTCAGATGCCTGACTTTCAATGTCAAGCATTCCCAATTCAGCTTTCAGTGTCCTGAAGGTAGGTTCATCCAAGGGTTTGGTGAAGATATCAGCCAGTTGATATTCAGTAGGGATGACATGGAGTTCTATGTCTCCTTTCATTATGTGGTCCCTGATGAAGTGATATCTGATATCAATGTGTTTGGTTCTTTGATGAAGGACGGGGTTGTTGGAGATTGCAATTGCACTAGTGTTGTCATAGAAGATGGGTACCATTTTGTAATGGATGTCATAGTCACTGAGTTGACTTTTCATCCATAAAACATTGGCACAACATCCTGCAGCAGCCACATACTCAGCTTTAGCTGAAGACATAGCCACTGATTGTTGCTTTTTAGAACTCCAACAAACCAGTTTTCCTCCAAGAAATTGACAGGACCCTGAGGTACTTTTTCTGTCCATGTTGCAGCCAGCATAATCAGAATCAGAGTAACCTTTGAGATCAAACCCTGAGCACTTTGGATAATAGAGTCCAAGGCTTGGGGTTCCCTTCAGGTACCTGAGTGGGATTCTTTGGGATTGGACTGATATCTTGCAATTAGACAGACTGAGAATTGTATGTCTGGTCTGGAAGCAGTTAGATACATCAGTGAGCCAAAAATCCCTCTGAAATGGGTTTGATTGACTGACTTGCCAGTTAGATCAGGTTCAAGGTTGTTAGGAGGGACCATTGGTGTCTTCACTGAGGCACAGTCAGATATCTCATATTTCATCGAGATTTCTTGTGTATTTCTCTTGACTGATAGAGATTCCTTTATTAGTTTGCCTGATTTGTAGTCCAAGGAAGTATGTGAGTTCACCCATCATGCTCATTTCGAACTTCTTTGTCATCAGTTTTTCAAACTTTTTGCAAAGAGTGTAGTTTGTTAAGCCAAAGATGATGTCATCAACATATACTTGGACTAGTACCATATCTTGTTTTGTCTTGTAGATAAACAATGTGTTGTCTATCTTTCCTCTGACAAACTTTTTTTGAATCAGGAAGGCTGAGAGAGTTTCATACCATGCTCTGGGAGCTTGTTTCAGTCCATAAAGGGCTTTATCAAGCTTGCAGACATAGTCAGGAAATTCACTACTCTCAAAGCCAGGAGGTTGCTGAACATACACATCTTCCTTGAGTTCACCATTCAGGAATGCACTTTTTACATCCATCTGGTAAATTTTGAAGTTCATGTAGGTAGCAAATGCAAGGAAGATCCTGATGGCTTCCATTCTTGCAACAGGAGCAAATGTCTCATCATAGTCAATGCCTTCTTGTTGACTGTAACCTTTGGCTACAAGTCTGGCTTTGTTTTTAATGACAGTGCCGTTTTCATCAGTTTTGTTTCTGAAAACCCACTTCATTCCTATGACTATGACATCCTGAGGACATTTGATCAAGGTCATGACTTTGTTTTTATCAAACTGTTGAAGTTCTTCTTGCATGGCCTGGACCCAGCTAGGGTGTTTTAGAGCCTCAGTGACACTTTTGGGTTCTATATCTGATAGGTAATTAGCATATAGACATTCATTGGCTGAAGCTGGAGTTAACTTAGCAGCCATGCTTCTAGTGAGCATGCCCTCAGTGGATTAACCAATGATGTTTACAAGCTCAATGTCCTGAGATTTTGTCCACTTACTTTGTGGTCTAGGATCTGAGCTTGAGGAGCTCACTGGAGACTCAGGAGTGAGTTCTGGTGCATGAGCCACATAATTATTAAGAACATTTGTTGAGATGTCTTGTTCAGGTTGGGTTTCATGAATCATAGGTTCCTGATCATTTGGATCAGTGTTGCCTATCCCAGCAGGGACTGATTGATTATCAATGAATTCACTGACAGTTGGTTGTGACAGGTTGTGAGGCAAGACATAATATGAGATGTCAGCATCAGCTTGGTATGAGGAATTGATTTCAGTGTTATACTCATCAGGAGGATATCTTGATGAGTTATCAATTTCTATTTCCTCCACTGAGGTGTTGGTGAACCTGATGCTTTCTGAACTCTCATCAAAGGTGACATGAAAGGTTTCCTCAACTTGTTGTCTCCTTGTGTTAAATACCCTGAAGGCTTTGGAGATCAGTGAGTAACCTAGAAAGTATCCATCATCAGCTTTAGCATCAAATTTGCCTAGATGATCCTTGTGGTTATGAATAAACACAGGACATCCAAACACATGAAAATAGCTGATATCAGGAAGTCTACCTTTGAATATCTCATATGGGGTTTTGTTATGTCTTTTGAAAATTATTGACCTGTTTTGAGTGTAACAGGTTGTCTTGACTGCTTCAGTCCAGAAATGCTTTGAGAGGGCTGAGCCATTTAACATAGTTCTTGCAGCCTCAATGAGAGTTCTGTTTTTCCTTTCAGCCACCCCATTTTGTTCAGGGGTGTAGGGAAATGAAAAGTTTTAGGAGATTCCCTTTTCATCACAGAAACTCTCAAGCTCATCATTTCTGAACTCAGTACCATTGTCAGTCCTGATTTGTTTAACAGTAATGTCATTATGTTTTTCAATGTTCCTGATGAATGACATTATTGTGTCAGCTGCCTGACTCTTTTTTGAAAGAAAGTATACCCAAGTGTATCTTGAATACTCGTCAACAATGACAAGTGTATACTTCTCATGCTGGATTGATGTAGGACTGACTGGTCCAAAGAGATCCATATGCAAGAGGTGAAGGCAGCTTTTGATGGAGAAATTTTGTTTTGTTTTGAAAGATGCTCTTTGATGTTTGCCTTTTTTACAGGCTGAGCATGGTTTATCTTTTGCAAAAACCAGTGATGGTAAGCCAAGGACCTTGTTTTGATTTGCCAGGTTGTTGATGTTTTTGAAGTTTAAGTGAGAGAGTCTCTTGTGCCACAGCCAGTTGATAGTTTGAGTGGCTTTGGCAAAGAGACAGGTTCCATAGTAAAGCTAAAATGATTTTATACAATGCTTTACCCAAAAAGGAATTCGAAAGAATTTCCATGCTTAAAACCTCTAAAGAGATTTGGAACTCTTTAGTTGTAACTCATCAAGGAAATCAACAAGTTAAAAAAATAAAATAGATTTATTTGTTCAACAGTATGAATAATTTTCAATATCGGATGAGGATACTATAGATCACTCTTTTGCTAACTTTAATACTATAATTACATCGTTACAAGCACTTGATGAGTCTTTCTCTAGTCGTAATCATGTTAGGAGGTATCTAAGGGCGCTTCCATCTAAGTGGAGATCTAAGGTGACGGCAATTGAAGAATCAAAAGACTTGTCAATCCTCACCCTTGATGAACTCATAGGCAATCTAAAGGTCTATGAGCTTGTCCTCGCTAAAGATTCCGAAGCCTTAAAAAAGAAGCACAAATTTCTTTCCCTAAAAGCCAAGAAGGTCTCAAGCGATGAAGAAAACTCCTCTTCGGATAGTGATGACGAGGAGTATGCCATGGTGGTAAGAGGGCAAGGTATCATACTAATACTCTAGATATGATACTAGATAGTGTTAAAACAGGAAACAACCAAAAAGGTTTAGGTTTTCAGCAACTTGATGCGTCAACTAGTGAAAACAAAGAAACACAATTCGTCAAAGCAATAGAAAAACAAGCCACTGTAGTCACGGATCCCATAAAAAGGGAACTAGCTAGTGTAAAGCCAGGGTTCCGTTGGTCTGCTGAAACAAACAGTAGCAATAATATAGCATCTTCATCTAGAACCGATTTTGTTATTGTTAATAAGAAGAAACCAACCCATGTTACTATTAGACAACCACCTCCAAGACAAAATCAAAGTTTTAGAAAAAACAAAGGTCCATCGTTTTCAAAACCAAACACATTTATAAGTGTTGTTCCTTATTCACTATAGTATAAAAATAGTTTAAGTAAAGTAAACAAAACTAATAGTGAATCAATGACTGAAAAGATATAAATAAAACACAAGAGTAATTTTCAACGTCATATTCTTATTAGAAATGAATCAAAAGAATACGCTACCCTAGTACTTGCGGAACAGTACTAGGGATTGAAATAACAAAGTGTTGTAACTCCTCACTAAGCTCAGGCTAAGTATGAGCACAACTACACAGAACCACTGAGCTATCTCAGGGACACAGTTGTATTTGGAGGAGTAAAAGATGGCTTGTGTGTGTGTGTGTTTTTACAATTCACAAGCTTAACCTTTCACTCCATCTCTTATGCTATTTATACAAGTATGAGTTTTAACTCTTTCCTAAGTGACAAACTGACAATTTACAGAAGACAAAATACTGATGTGTTTTGTCTCTGTTTACAAAGACTATATTAGGTAAAGGGACCAAGTCACTTTCTTCATGTCAGTACTGATGCTGATTCTAAAAGGGAAACTTTCAGGATAAGTACTCCGTCTTATTCGTTTCCAATGTAACCGTTTTATCCCGCCCATTCTTCAATCTTCATAGTCTTCAGTCTTCAGTTTCAGTTTGTCTTCAGTGTAAGTAGTTGGTGAGGAGTTTAGGGATTCAGTGAGTTATTGTCATCACTCACTGAATCCACCATCTTCTTCTTGACTCAGTCTTCACCCTTTAAGTTCCGCCTTACTGAGTGGAGAGACTTATTCTTCGTTTCTTACTTAGTATCCTGAAGATGGCTCACTGAGAGACTATGCACTCAGTGACCTGTTAGTGTTTAACGATATAAACACTTTGGGTATTTTCTATTCAAATCCATGACTTAAGGGGTTTGGGTATTTATTGAACCCAACAGTCTCCCCCTATTTGGATATACAAATAGCCTAAGTGCTTGATTAGTGTAAGTGAGCAAATGGCTTCTTCTTACACTGAATGTACTAATGAATACAATAAGGAACACTGAGTATTTTAACAAAACATACATCATTTATTGATCAAATTACAAGATTCCTATCACTAGTACAAAAGATAATGAATATGATGTCAGTCAAGATGGATCCCCAGTGCTTCAAGCTTTACTTTCTTGGTGATGAGTGTTTCTCTGTCAGGGTGCTCTCTTATCTTGGCGTTTAGGTCAGCAGAACCTGAGGTTTGCAGGAGTCTGAATTTGAGAGGCCACTAGTATGTAGCTCAGCATTGCAGCCACACCTGCCTGATCAATGTCACTTCATCTTTGAAATGTTGGGTTTCCATAGACATCAATGTGGAATAGCCCTCTTTCAGGCTTTTCAATCACCAGACAGTTCACGAACTTTACACCTTCAGGCAGCTCCCTGTTGCATTCGATTCCAGGCACTTTGATCTCAGGCTGGAACTCAACCCTCTTTCTTTTTCCCTGTGATGACTGAGGTTGAGATCCTTGTGGTGCAGTTAAGGCAGGCTGAATCCCTAGTTGTGCTGGTGTATCCCTCAGTCTTTTGATACCTTTTACTGAGCATCTTCATCAACTCCTTAACCACTGCATTCTACTTCTTTTCAATTAAAGGACCAAGTTCATCGAGTTCAGTGATCCCAAAGTCAGTGAATTTTAGAGGATCATGAACCTCGAAGTGTCTTTTGTCATCCCCCCTGTACACATTCATGGCCAGTGGTTTGGACTTGGGGATGATTCTGACATTAGTGATCTTCTCAGGCAGCCTTTTGCTAGTCATTGTCCAGTTGTAATGATCAATTATTGCTTGCCTGATGGCTGTTGTTCCTTTGTTCTTTTTTTCTTTTCTTCCAACTGCTTTTTCATTTCAGCCATCTTAGCAACCTGAGCATCCTTGAACTTTTGTCCTGCCTGACCCTTCTGAAGCTTCTTTGGATTAATTCCTAAGTTCTCAGCTTCTTCAGCGACAACTTTTATCAGTGCTTCTTTGCTCTTTCTTTCCTCCTCAGCTAGTTTATGTTTCCTTTCTTCTTTTGCAAGATAGGCACTCACCTGTTGTGGTGAGAGCAGGTATTCAGTGTCGCCGATCTTTTAGGGAATCTTCTCAGGCTCAGGATTTTTCATTATGCCTTTTCCTTTATCCTGGCCTGAGGAAGATGATGTTGCTACCAATGGTGGAGGTGTTGTTGTGACGGGTGTAACCGTCAGTGTTGTTGTTGTTGGTGGTGGGACTGATGAGATGGGTGTTGCTGAAACTGGTGGTGTTGGCTCCCCCTCAGTGTGAGAAGGAGTTTCTTCAACTATATTCTCCCCCTCAACTGTTGTCGTAGCGTCAGTGAGGGAAAGAGTTGTAGATGGCACTGAGGGAGTCTGAGCTGCTTGACCCTTAAATGCTTGATAAATCTCAGTGACCATAGCCTTGATATCAGAAGTATCTGTTTGAATGCCAGTGACCTTTGCTTCCAAATTAACCTGAGATACTTCCAAAGCAGTCATTCTGGGCCCTAGATTCCAGGCCATAGAAGACGAGGCCTGAGCCAAAGTAGCTACCTGAGTATCCAAAGAGCCCAATGAAGCCTGAAGAGACTGGACTGAAGATTGAAGACCCTGAAAATTTGTATATTTTAACATTTCAATTAGTTCAGTGAGGCTAGAGGATTGTTTCAAGTAAGCCTCAGTAGCCTCCAGCACTTTGGAGTTGAGCGTTGGGTCTTCTTTGACAGATTCCCTGATTTCATCTATTTTTGTGCTAACACCCTGAAGGTGTCTGAGAAATTTAGCCAAGTTGTCATCCAGTCTGTGAAGATTGTCATACATCATATCCCTATGCTCATCGGTGTTGGTGTTGAAATCAGAAACTTCAGCCTTCAGATCTGCATAGCTGGCAGCAGCTTCAGTATGTTGATCCCACAGTGTTTCAGTAACTCCAGCATATAGCTTCCTAGATGCTTTTGTGATCCACTGAACCAGCTGTCTTTCAGTCAGTGAAAGAACATTATCAAACCGCTTGAATTCATCAGAACTGGATGAAGAGTCAGAATCATTGTCTTGTGGATCAGGCTGATGCTCTTGTTCAGGTTGAACATCAGGGTCCACTTCTTCCCCTGCGGATAGAATTTCATCTTCACTTTCAGCCTGATCTTCATCAGAGAATAAGATCCTAGTAACATCAGCCATAGCTAACAAGGTGGGGGTTATGGGTTCCGTATCAGCGGGTGGTATTAATCCCTCTGAGTCTTTGTCACCCTTGGACCCCTCAGACACTGGTGGGCGTTTCCCAGTGTCTTCTCTAGAGTCAGGATTGGTGGTGGGTTCCGTATCGGCGGGTTGTTCCTTTCCCTCTGAGTCTTTGTCCCCCTAAGACCCTTGAGACACTGATGGGTTTTTCCCAGTGCCTTTGGCGGAGTCAGTGACAGTTATATCCCTATAAGCGGGTTGTTTGGTTCCCTCTGAGTCTTTGGGATCAATCAGTGTGCCCTCAGACAAAGATTGTGATTTGCTAATGTCATCCTTGGGCGATGTGGAAGGCGCTCCCCTACCAGCGGGTTGTTTGTTTCCCTCTGGATCTTGGAGAGTAGTAGTTGGGACCAAGGGCACTGATTGTGATTTATCAGTGTCCTTTGTTGTCACCAGGGTGGATGTTGCTTGGTCTCCAGTGGGTGGCAAGTCAGTCTTGGGTTTTCTTTGCCTTTTGGCCAGTGTTCCTGAAGCCTCAGGGCCCTGAGACATGGGTTTGGTCTTAGTCCTAGTCTGAGACTTCCCCTTTCTGTTTTTAGGAGCAGGGTTTGGAGACACTGATTCCCTCTGGTTGTTTACAGCAACCATATGGGCCGTCAATTCAATATTAGTGACAAGGGATGGGTCCTTTTGAAAATTTGATTGACTCAGGATGCCAGGTAAAGCACAATATTTATCTTCCTGAGGATAATTGGAACCCATTAACACTTGTAAAGCGCAAGAGACAAACCTAGGATACGAAAAGTATTTCGTCCTCGTTTTGCTCTGTAGCTTGGTTACGAGATCACTGTAAATGATCTCCCCTATGTCAACAGTGACCCCATTCATCAAGCAGTATGCCATCATCAACTGAATAGAGTTAACTTATTCAGTGGATGAGTGGTTCCCACCAAGGACCTGAATCACAAAAGTGAATAGGATCCTCCAAGCTACGGGGAATGAACTCTTGGTGACTGGGGTCTTGTCCAAAAATGATGGATCCAAAACGATTTGATTTAACCCATCCTTCACTGTGGAGGGTTCAGGATGGGCGACATAAACTCCCTTGTTGTTAGCAGAAATCTTTTGTGTGTGTTATAGGGATTTTGTGAGGGGTATTTATAGAGTGATGAGAGGGGTTGTTTGTGCATACTTGTGGATTTGTAAAGTCGGTTTTCAAGAAAACAGTTGCAGTGTACAGTAAAAGTGCACTTTTGCAGTAATAAAATATCCACAGGATATTTTATGTGAGAGGGCATTTAAAGCCAAGTGAGATGAGGTAAGTTTCTTGAGGGATCCTTGGTATGGATGACAGTAAGACAAAGAGACATATATTCCTATATTAAATTGGCATAGTTACCAACCTAGGACATTTAAGTAACTGATACTTGAAGCATTTAGTTAATCATTCAATGCTCAATATCAACTCTCAGGGTCCCTGAGTGAGTCTTACTCATTCAGTGAGATGGTTATTTTGGGGTTTGTTCAGGGAGGATGAATTATTTCAGAGAAAACTTACTGAGATTGGGATTGGTTTTCAGTCTGCTGACTTTCAATGTCAAGCATTCCCAATTCCGCTTTCAGTCTCCTGAAGGTAGGTTCATCTAAGGGTTTGGTGAAGATATCAGCAAGTTGATATTCAGTAGGGATGAAATGAAGCTCTATGTCTCCTTTCATTATGTGGTCCCTGATGAAATGATATCTGATATCAATGTGTTTGGTTCTTTGGTGAAGGACAGGGTTGTTGGAGATTGCAATAGCACTGGTGTTATCACAGAAGATGGGTACCATTTTGTAATGGATATCATAGTCACTGAGTTTACTTTTCATCTATAAAACATTGGCACAACACCCTGCAGCAGCCACATACTCAGCTTCTGCTGAAGACATAGCCACAGATTATTGCTTTTTAGCACTCCAACACACCAGTTTTCCTCCAAGAAATTGACAGGACCCTGAGGTACTTTTTCTGTCCATGTTGCAGACATCCTAATCAGAACCAGAATACCCTTTGAGGTCAAACCCTTAGCACTTTGGATAGTAGAGTCCAAGGCTTGGAGTTCCCTTCAGGTAGTATTCTTTTGGCTGCAGTGAGGTGGGATTCTTTGAGATTGGACTGATATCTTGCTATTAGACAGACTGAGAATTGTATGTCTGGTCTGGAAGCAGTGAGATACATCAGTGAGCCAACAATCCCTCTGAAATGAGTTTGGTTGACTGATTTGCCAGTGAGATCAGGTCCAAGGTTGTTAGGAGGGACCATAGGTGTCTTCACTGAGGCACAGTCAGATATCTCATATTTCTTCAAGAGATTTTTGGTTTACTTCTCTTGACTGATGGAGATTCCTTTATCAGTTTGCCTGATTTATAGTCCAAGGAAGTATGTCAGTTCCCCCATCATGCTCATTTCAAACTTCTTTGTCATCAGTTTTTCAAACTGTTTGCAAAGAGTCTACTTTGTTGAGCCAAAGATGATGTCATTAACATATACTTGGACTAGTATCATATCTTGTTTTGTCTTGTAGATAAACAATGTGTTGTCTATCTTTCCTCTGACAAACTTGTTTTGTATCAGGAAGGCTGAGAGAGTTTCATACCATGTCTTGGGAGCTTGTTTCAGTCCATAAAGGGCTTTATCAAGCTTGCAGACATAGTCAGGGAATTCACTACTCTCAAAGCCTGAAGGTTGTTGTACACACACATCTTCCTTGAGTTCACCATTCAGGAATGCACTTTTTACATCCATTTGGTAAATTTTGAAGTTCATGTAGGTAGCAAATGCAAGGATGATCCTAATGGCTTCCATTCTTGCAACAGGAGCAAATGTCTCATCATAGTCAATGCCTTCTTGTTGACTGTAACCTTTGGCTACAAGTCTGGCTTTGTTTTTAATGACAGTGCCGTTTTCATAAGTTTTGTTTCTGAAAACCCACTTCATTCCTATAACTATGACATCCTGAGGACATTTGATCAAGGTCATGACCTTGTTTTTATCAAACTGTTGAATTTATTCTTGCATAGCCTGAACCCAGCTTGGATGTTTTAGAGCCTCAGTGACACTCTTGGGTTCTATATCTGATAGGAAATCAGCATATAGACATTCATTGGCTGAAGCTGCAGTTAAGTTAGCAGCCATGCTTCTAGTGAGCATGCCTTCAGTGGGTTCACCAATGATGTTTACAAGCTCAATGTCCTGAGATTTTGTCCACTTACATTATGGTCTAGGATCTGAGCTTGAAGAGGTCACTAGAAACTCAGGAGTGAGTTCAGGTGCTGGAGCTACAGAATCATTAAGAACATCTGATGAGATGTCTTGTTCAGGTTGGGGTTCATGAATCACAGGTTCCTCAATATTTGGTTCAATGTTACCTATCCCAACAGGGACTGATTGATTATGGCCAAAATGCATATTAGTACCCTGGATTTGGTTAAACGGGTCTTCTAGTACCCTGAACTCTTAAGGGTGTAGAGTAGTACCCTCAATTTGACAATTCGGAATTCTTAGTACCCTGACTTAATTTAACCCCACGCACATGATTTGCACATGACTTTCTTGTTAGTTTGAGTTTATCCCCATGCTTGTTTCTTGGGTCTATTCCCAAAGTATGCTTGTTTTCTGGGTCTATTCCCAAAGTATGCTTGTTTGCGCTGTTAGTCCTTCGTTAATAATTTTTACACCGTTAGTCCTTATTTTTTAAAATATAGTTTTCCCCAGTTAATCCCTCCGTTAATAATAGTTATCGCCCGATTTTTTACGTTTTCCCAAAGTATGCTTATTTGCGCTGTTAGTCCTTCGTTAATAATTTTTACACCGTTAGTCCTTATTTTTTAAAATATAGTTTTCCCTAGTTAATCCCTCCGTTAATAATAGTTATTGCCTGATTTTTTACGTTATCCCCATGATTATCAATGAATTCACTGATAGTAGGTTGTGAGGAAAGACGTAATATGAGATGTCAGCATCAGCTTGGTATGAGGAATTGATTTCAGTGTTATACTCATCAGGAGGATATCTTGATGAGTTATCAATTCCTATTTCCTCCACTGAGGTGTTGGTGAACCTGATGCTTTCTGAACTCTCATCAAAGGTGACATGAAAGGTTTCCTTAACTTGTTGTCTCCTTGTGTTAAATACCCTGAAGGCTTTGGAGATCAGTGAGTAACCTAGAAAGTATCCATCATCAGCTTTAGCATCAAACTTGCCTAGATGATCCTAGTGATTATGAATAAACACAGGACATCCAAACACATGAAAGTAGCTGATATTAGGAAGTCTACCTTTGAATATCTCATAAGGGGTTTTGTTATGTCTTTTGACAATGATTGACCTGTTTTGAGTGTAACAGGATGTTTTGACTACTTCTGTCCAGAAATGTTTTGATAGAGCTGAGCCATTTAACATAGTTCTAGCAGCCTCAATGAGAGTTCTATTTTTCCTTTCAGCTACCCCATTTTGTTCAGGGGTGTAAGGAGATGAAAATTTTTGGAAGAATCCCTTTTCATCACAGAACATCTCAAGCTCTTCATTTCGGAACTCAGTACCATTGTCAGTTCTGATTTGTTTAACTGTAATGTCATTCTGGTTTTCAATGTTCCTGATGAATGACATTATAGTGTCAGCTGCCTGACTCTTTTTGGAAAGAAAGTATACCCAAGTGTATCTTGAAAACTCATCAACTATGAAAAGTGTATACTTCTCATGCTGGATTGATCTAGGACTGACAGGTCCAAAGAGATCCATATGCAGGAGGTGAAGGCAGCTTTTGATTTAGAAATTTTGTTTTGTTTTGAAAGATGATCTTTGATGTTTGCCTTTTTCACAGGCTGAGTATGGTTTGTCTTTTGCAAAAACGAGTGATGGTAAGCCAAGGACCTTGTTTTGTTTTGCCAAGTTGTTGAGATTTTTGAAGTTTAAGTGAGAGAGTCTCTTATGCCACAGCTAGTTGACAGTTTCAGTGGCTTTGGCAAAGAGATAAGTTCCATCTTTAGAGAGTGTTGACATGTCTAAGACATAAACATCATCCCTTCTAGGAGCTATCAAAACAACTTCTTTGTTGGCATTGAAAATGGTACCTTGTTTGTCATTGAATTGCACAATGTACTTTGCATCACAGAGTTGACTGACACTGATGAGATTGTATTTTAGACCATTGACATATGCTATTCTAGAGAAAACTATTCCATTACAGTATACTGAACCATAACCTTCAGTGGGACATGATGAGTTATCACGAAATACTACCTTGGGTCCTGGTTCCTTTACATACTTGTGCAGATACTCCTTAACACCAGTCATGCTTCTTGAGCATCCACTATCTAGATGCCAGATAGGCTCCCTGGCGTGTCTCTGCACAAGTAGTAAAGTAGATTAGTTTCTCTTACTGACCCACTTACTAGTGGGCTTGGGTCTAATGGTCTGCTTGAATTTAGCAATCGACTCATGGTTAGTGGTTGAGTGCATTGTGCTACCACAGGTTTTGCATTTAGAGACTGAGGATGACTCAGTGATTCTTGGTTGCTTTGAACTTCTCCTTGCATTGAAGACACTGTCATGCTGGGATGTCTCATGGGCTGGATTTCCGCAAATATCACAGCATGTGTTCATGACCAACTTTGGTATAGTTTGATTTACTGAGAGAACTTACATATTGTAAGTGATCAGAAGTTCTGTGATCTTCCTTTTTGCAGATCATACAAAAAAGGATTCTATAACAGTTGTCAGTTGTATGACTGGTGTAGTGGCATAGATCACACTTCTGCTTTGGTTTGGTGGTGGCTTTTGACTTTGAGGAACTAGAGGAAGCTGGCTTTGTTTCCTTGATTGATTCAGGGACTTTTTTGATGGATTCCATCTTATCAGTTAGCTTCCTCACAAGTTCAGTCAGTTGCTGAATTTGGTCAGTGTTGGATCGTTATACTTTAATCAAACTAACTTAAACTAACTTGTTAAGGTTTAATAACCTCGGATAAATCCTAAGTTATTAACAAAGAAACATTGAGCAATCTTTATTAAGTACGCGGAATTTACTTAACAAAGCTAAGAATAATAACTTTTATTATAAACTCTAAATCTGCTTATTATGAAGATACTCTAAACAACTCTAAAATTATCGAACTTCTCTCTAAAACACTAAATAACTTGTGAATTCGTAAACTCTAAAACTCATAAACTCGTACCTCTAATGCCAATCTAGGAGTCCTTTTATAGGCTCAAGGATATCCTAGTCGGTTTACAATTTGTATCCTTGTACGACAAGTAATCTAAATATAGACTATTCTAGAGTTTCAATACTTTCCATAAACGAATATAACAGTTCTTTTGTTCTTTCAGTACTTTGACTTCATAGTGCAGTACTTTGACTTTGTCTTTAGCAGTACTTTGACTCTTTGACTTCTTCCAGTACTTTACAGCTTACAGTACTTTCATATCTTCAGTACTTTCATATCTTCAGCACTTTCATATCCCAACAATCCTCCCCTCACTTGAATTCTAATTGCTTGACTTCAAGTTCCCTTTTGTGAATATATCTTTAACAACTTCATCTTTAAGGACAGATTGTTTCTTAGTCTTTGGATTGTATCTCTGTAGTGTCTGTGCTTGTCAAAGTATCTCTAAATTTATTCTTTCACAGCAGCATCCAGCAAACTCCATCTTTTCAGCAACACAACAACATATGACAATTTGTACATTAATTCAGTTAAAGTTGCATACTATTCTCATCACTTCCAGGTGTGTTAACTCCTGTGAGAGGTGAATCATTGAAAACTTAATGGATTTAGATCTCTTTACCAAAGCCATTATCTCTGGAGTAGCCAAATGTTTTGGTGTGTAAGACCATGGTACACTGATAACCATATGATTTTTAGCAAATCATCAGCTATCAACAGATTTGATTTGTCTTTACCAAAAGCTGTACCCTTCTGGACTAGTTAGTTCTTCTATTTAATGGTGAACTAATTAACAATATTGGTTTTTCCACAGCCTTTACCACAAGCCATTTTCTTGTGAGCTAGCCAACTCTTCACATTAACTGATATGGTGAGTTGAATACCATCCAACTTATTAGCAAGTTGTCAACTAAAAACGGATTTGATATATCTTTACCAAAGCCGTTTGCTCATGGATTAGTCAATCCTTTTGTAACCATGGTGGATTGATGACCTATTATTACCATCTCAAAATCCATTTATTTCACTTAACCTTTGTTTCAATTTTTTTTTGATAAATCTCCTAAAATTGTAGCAATGAACTCATCATCACTTGCAGAATGAATAGGTTTGAGAATAGCTTCCTCCTCTTGAAAAACAGTTGAGGGAACAACAACTTCTTCATGTACAGTTGTTGAAGGACCAGCTTCCTCATCAAAGTCTAATACTCTTGGAGTTATTACCTCTTGTCTGAAAGTACTTTGAAAACCAGTACTTTGTTGTTCAGTACCTTGATCATCAGTAGTACTTTGAACTTGAACTTGCTCATCAGTATCTTGAATGATCTTTTCTTCAGACTTTTTAGAACTTTCAGGTTCATTCTCTTTAACCATATCTTCTTTCAAGTTCTGTTCTTCGAAATTCCTCCCCAAGTTGACAGAAGATGGTTCATGAACCTTTTGGTGTTTACTTGTCTTGGACTGCCTTTGTGCTTTCTTCTTTGATTTGACCCAGATACGAAATTCTTTAATCAAAGGCCAGACAAAAGTTTTTAGCCTTCTAAATTTTAACTTCAATTTCTGTATCTGCTTGGCTTGAACCTTAGTAGTCTTTTGCAACTTGATTATCTCCCTTGTCTAAGCATAATTATCCAAAGTTAAACCTTCACGAGGTATAGTATGTGGATCATCACCTTGAATTTGTGAATGCTCTTCAGATTGAGAAACAGGAACAGATCGTTGTGGAGATGGAGAAGGTGATCTTACAACTTCTTCTTGAACCTCAGGGCTTGGGGAAACAGTACCCTGTGGAGATGCAGTACCTTCTTGAGAAGCAGTACTTGCAGATGCAGTACCTTTAGATGCAGTACCTGCAGGTGCAGTACCTTCAGATGCAGTACTTTCACTTGCTGCCTCATCTTCAACATCAACTCTAACAGCCTGAACAACTTCCATCATAGAAGTAGTTAATGGTGTATCTGGAACTCTGAATAGATCACTTCTTCTAGCCATAAAAGTAAAAATCTTTTCTTGTTGTACCATAACAGAAAGTAAATTGGTAGGCTTCGGTACATCAACAAGTTGTTTGTTCAAGAAAACTTGTATAAACCTGGGATACATTAACCCTTTGGACCCATGATTGATGTGAGAAAGCATGCCATCAAGAATCAGCCTTGAAAAATTAAAAACACGATCTGTAGCTAATCCCACCATAGCAGATGCTATATTTGACCCAAACTGCTCCCAAGAAGTACTTTTAGCACTAATACAATGTAACAACACATGTATTAAAAACTTCCATTGAGGACAAAATAATTGTTTCCGAAAAGTTTGTTCAGTTAAAGACCCTTCATAACCAAGATGTCCAAAAGTTTCCCAAATCAACTCCTTATTAAAACGAATAGCCCCATCATCATCATTAAACAACAAGTCTTCTCTAATGGAGGCTTCAGTAATCTTCACAGTTCTTCCAGCAACTGTAGCTCTAATATAAAATTCATCATTCTCCATATTATCCCTTGCAGTAGCCCAAAATTCTTGAATCCAAGGTTCAATAATATCCGGCTCCACTAAAAGAGCATAACTGATGGGCGACCCAGTTAGATAATCAATAATATCATGAAACGCCTCATTATCTTCAGTCTTGTCTAAATTGGCTACCATATTGTGCTTTGAAACAGTAGGTCGATTCGCCATTGGTGATTATGTAAGCACAATAAGAATTGAAATCGAATAAGAATGATGTTAATGTAGTAATATAAGAGGGAAAATCGGAAAGTAGTTATTTATAGGTGAGATTTAAAAAAAAATCACTGCCCAAAATAAAACAACCGTTAGCATTAATTACCCCTCAATATAACCGTTGGAACAGTACTTTAATACGACAAACAGTACTTTCCACGTATGCAGTACTTTCCCAAAGCAGTACTTTCCAAGCAGTACTTTCAGGAAAAACAGTACTTTGCCAAATTCTTCTGTATAAACTAAGTATACACAAATATCCTCCCCTCAAGCAATACACAGGACTATACTAATCACTGAATAGTCCTCCCCTTAAATGTAGCTCAGTAGTTAATCATGCCAATGCTTACCACCAAGTGATTGAATCTTGAAACATCAAAGCCTTTGGTGAGTAAGTCAGCTACATTATCATCCGTGTGAACCTTGCCACATTAATGAGCCTGTGCTCATAGCAATCTCTGATAAAGTGATGCCTAATCTGAATGTGCTTAGTCTTGGAATGATAAACAGGATTCTTCACAATACAAATGGTACTCTCATTATCAATGTTGATAGGAGTATTTTTGAAATTGAACCCATAGTCCAAGAGTTGATTCTGCATCCACAAAACTTGTCCACAACAGCTTGCAGCAGCTACATATTCAGCTTCAGTAGAGGATGTTGCTGCAATTGTTTGTTTCTTACATTGCCAGGACACTAACCTTCTTCCAAGATATTGGCATCCTCCAGTGGTGGATCTTCTATCATAATTATCACCTGCATAATCACTATCTGAAAAAGCTTCTAAGTGAAAAGGTGACTCTTTTGGATACCACAACCCCAACTTAGGTTGTTGTTTCAAATAACAGAAGATTCTCTTTACTGCATTCATGTGAGAAATCTTTGGTGAGACTTGATATCTTGCACATAAACAAACTGCAAACATGATATCAGGCCTTGATGCAGTAAGATACATAAGAGAGCCAATCATTGATCTGTATAACTTGACTTCAACAGGTTGTCCATCTTCATCTTTGCCCAATGAATTGATATATTTAATAGGTGTAGTAACAGTCTTCATATCATCAAAATTGAACTTCTTAAGTATGTCTGTAACATACTTGTCTTGACTGATAAAAATTCCTTCCTTTGACTGCTTAACTTGAAGTCCCAAAAAGAATGTTAACTCTCCCATTGAACTCATTTGAAATTCCTTCTGCATCAGCTGCTCAAACTCCTTAACCATGGACTGTTTGGTAGCCCCAAAGATGATATCATCAACATAGACTTGAACTAACATGATATCCTTCTTGTCTCTTTTGATAAACAAAGTCTTGTCTATAGCTCCCCTCCTGTATCCATGTTGCAATAAGAATGTAGAGAGCCTCTCATACCAAGCTCTAGGTGCCTGATGAAGGCCATAAAGAGCCTTAACCACCTTGTAGACTTTGTTTGGGTGTTTAGGATCTTCAAAACCAGGAGGTTGTTTGACATAAACTTCCTCTGTAATCTTGCCATATAAGAAGGCACTCTTGACATCCATCTGGTAAACTTGAAATCCCATATAAGAAGCAAAAGCAAGAAATATCCGAATAGCTTCTAATCTTGCTACAGGAGCAAACACTTCATCATAATCTACTCCTTCTTCTTGTCTGTAGCCTTGTGCTACTAACCTTGCCTTATTCTTGATAACATTACCTCTTTCATCTCTTTTGACTCTGAAAACCCATCTGGTTCCAATAACTTTATTCCCATCTGGAAGATCACGTAAAACCCAAACCTCTTGAAGTTTAAATTGAAGAAGTTCTTCCTGCATAGCTTCAACCCAGCTTTCTTTAGTCAAAGCTTGAGCAATGTTCTTGGGTTCCTCTTGTGAGATAAAACAAGTAAATAGGCAGGTTTGATGGTCCTTATGATTCAGCCTGTTTTGTTTGTATACAAAGCTAAGTTAAGCATTATGAGGTTTAGAAAACCTCTTAGCTATGTGTCTTGTCATCACTCCAGAAGTAGAAGGACCAATGATTTGATCAGTAGGATGATTCTTATGAATCCTTAAGATTGGAGACTGTGGAACGCCATATGCATCATCCAAGTTAGTTAAGTCAACATCTTCATACGAATCTGAGAAAATACCTTCATCTTCAAGCTCATCATCAGTTTCCTCTAATCCAGGCATGGTAGGATCATCCAAATCATCTAAAGTACTGTCAACAGGTTCAGCAGTACTTTTATCGAAAGTACTGTCAAAAGTACTGTGAGTGTACTCTGCAGTCTTGTTCTTCTTCTTTGCCTCTTCATAAGCTCTCCTTTGTTCATCAGTGTAAGAATGTGCTAATACATCTTGAAGAAGCATCTGATTAAGTTCCTCTTGAATAGATTGATCCTCAGCAGATAATGAGGATTGTGGTGCATCAGTACTTTGTTTTGGAGTATCAGTACTTTGCTTGGGAACATCAGTACTTTGTTTTGGACTTACAGGATCTTCATCAGGAACAACATCCGGTCTAATATGGACTCCATGAACAACATATTGTAAATCTTCTCCATTGTGCACAGGTTGATTTTCTTCTCTAACAGATACATAATTCATTGAAGGAGTTAAAACCTCAAGATCAAACATCCAATCAGGACCTTTACCTTTCTCATTGTCTTGATCTTCTAAAAACTCAACATGAAGACAATCTTGAATCTTCTTAGTAACTCTGTTGTATACTCTAAAGCCTTTACTGTTAGTGCAATAACCCAATAAGTATCCTTCTTCAGACTTGCCATCAAACTTCCCCAGATTATCAATGGTGTTTAAAATAGTGAGAGGGCATCCAAAAGGCTTCATAAAACGAATGTTGGGTTTATTGCCCATCAGCAATTCATAGGGTGTCTTCATCTGTGGTTTGGTGACAGAGACTTTGTTAAGTACATAGCACGCAGTACTTACAGCTTCTGCCCAGAATTGAATAGGTAGATGGGAATCTACTAGCATTGTTCTTGCTGCTTTAATCAAAGTCCTATTCTTCCTCTCTGCAACACCATTTTGTTGTGGTGTTCTTGCAATGCTAAACTCCCTCTTTATACCTTTGTTTGCACAAAATTCATCCATAAGCTTGTTCTTGAATTCAGTCCCATTATCATATCTAATACCTCTAACCTTGAGTCTCAATTGGTTTTCAAGTGCTATAATCAGTGTCTGAATAGCATCAAAAGTATCATCTTTAAAACCCAAAAAGAAAACCCAACTGAATCTACTGCAGTCATCTGTAACAACCAAACAGTATTTTCTCTTGTTTAAACTTGCCACAGAGACAGGTCCAAACAAATCCATATGTAACAGCTCCAATGGTTCTCTAATAGTTCTTTCCTCAAGCTTCTTGCAAGAAGCTTTGTGTTGTTTACCCTTCTTGCATGCCAAGCATGAGTGATCATTCTTGTAAGTCTTTGAAGGTAAACCTCTAACGAGATTGCCTTTGACCAGTTTATTGATATTCTTGAAATTAACATGGCCCAATCTTCTATGCCATTGATGTGCTTCTTCAGATGTTGCTTTAGCCACCAAACATGTGGCTCTTCCATAGGAATGTAGACTCTTCATGTCTAAACTATACACATCATTTGTCCTTGGTACTCTAAGGACTACTAATTCATCATCAACAGGCTTAAAATCAGAGGAAAGGATGAGACATTCTGTGTCAGTGAATAACACAGGATGCTTTTTATCACAAATTTGAGAGACTGATAACAAGTTGAACTTAAGCTCCTTCACATATCTAACATTCTCAAAGTCTATAAGCCCTGCTTTGATAGTTCATTTGCCAGTAATCTTTCCTCCATTGGGATCATTCCCAAATGCAACTCTTCCTCCACTAATATTTCTAAAATCAGACAGGATCTCTTTGTCTCCTGTCATGCTTCCAGAGCAACCACTATCCACAATTAGATGATCTTTAAGCTCCTCTTCTGGGTTGCCCTGCACATAAAGAAAAGTGTTAGTGATTTTTAGGAACCCAAGCCATTACTGACTTGTGTTCCCCTTGTGGAGTTACAAACTCAAATTCTTTGAGTATGTAATTCCCACTATCTTTCAAATGATGATCCAGAATTATCTTTTGATCTTTAGCATGTGGATTTTCAAAACTTTTTGGTTTTTCAACATAAATCTCTTTTACAAGATTATTAGCCGTTTCTTGTATCACAAAAACATCATATTCACTTTTTGTTGAAAGTACTGTGTGTCCCTCAGCAGTACCTTCCCTCTTAACCCATTCTGGTTTAACACGTGGTTCCTGTGATCTAGATCCCCTATGCGGATTGTAATACCTTCTAGGTTGATAGTAAGATCTCCTAGGATTCCTATTCCAAGTAGTGTGATCAGTACCTTGTTTTGACTGAGCAGTACTTTGGAAAGTACTGTGAGATACTGAAGGTTTTGAAAAAGGTCTTCTCTGATGTGGGTATCTATGATTTGATGTGAAGTTTCTGTGATTAACCCTATTTGAATTATTCCAAACTGGTTTGTTCTCTCTAGGTTTCTGGTTAACAGTCCTATTCTTTGAAAATTTCCTAAGGTATTCTGAATGATGTTCACAATCCTTGATTAAATGATTAGGACTAAAACACACAAAACATAGTTTTTCACCCATACTCCCAATATGACTTCTTCTATGTCTATGGCCAAAACTATTGTGCCTTCTAGGTGAATGATGAAACCTGTTTTGATCAAAGTTATCCCAAAAAGGTTTAGCAGTACTGTTTTGAAAAGGTTTTGCTGAAGGTACTGCTTGTGGAGCAGTACTTTGATTTGAAGGTACTGCTTGATTTTGAACATTATTTTCAACAGCTTCTTTGGGTTTTTCAAACCTAGATTGAGCAACAAGCTTCTTCCTAAACTCTAGACTGTCAACTCCAAATCGAGAAACATCAGGCCTTATGGGTTGATGACTAATGGGATGTGGGACAGCATTATATCCCTTGTCTTTCTTATACTCAGGAGGTGGTTCACTTATTGAGCCCTCATTACTAGATGTATCTACATAGTTAATGAGTTCATCATCACTAGTGGTTATGTCCTCAAAATCACCTACATCCTGATCACTAGTTTGGTTTTCTTCTATGTTATCAAAGTTCATACCAAAACCTAATCCAGTTCTAATGTATGCTCTACTTTGTTTTTCAACATAAGTAACATGGGACAGACCAGATTCATTCCAGGCAGCAAACTTTTCTAACAGATCATCTCTCTCCTTAGTTAATTTCTCAATTTCAGCAATTTTACAGTTTAGTTTCCATTCACTAAGTTTTAACTGGTAATCCTGTTGTTCATACTTTTCAGCCCAAGCCATTTCATTATTTTCATGTGTTATAATTTTAGCTTCCATAGACTCTAAAGTAATTTGATAACCAGCCACTTCATATCTAGCCTTAACACAATTATCTCTTTCAATCACATAACTGTTAAGTAGTTTTTGATAAAAATCATAACAGTTGGAGCATACCTCAGAGATAGGAGACTGAGTTGGTGAAGTAGCCACCATTGCAAGAAGAACAGGATCATCTTCACTTTCTTTGCTCCAATCAAATCCTCCAAAGCCATCATCAGATTCCAAAGCAGCATGTTCAGGTTCTTCATCAAAAGCAGTGCTCCAGTCCAATGCTTCCACTGTGTTTTCAACTGCATCTTCCACTGCTACCATATAGTAAGTCACTGGTTCATCATCAAACTCTTCACTCCAGTCAACTTCTGATAACTTCTCTTGAGCAACCAAAGCCTTTGTTTCATTAATTGGAATTTCTTTTAGCTCAAGTTTTGGTTTCTCAGATGTCCTGTTTGCTTGATACTTAGCAAACCTGCACTCCCTTGCAAAGTGACCAGTCTTTTGACAATTGAAGCATTCAATTTGGGATTTGTCAAAAGTTATTCCTTGTTTTGGTTTGAAATCAATGCTTTTGCCTGTCTTCTTCATGTACTTTTTGATCCTTGCAGTGATCATAGCAACTTGCCACCTGATATCAATTTCTTCAAGGGCATCTTCTTCAATCTGTGCTAGATCCTCTTCATAAGTGACAGGTAAACTGGCTTGCTGTGCAAAGAAGGAGCACACAACTTCATCTGAGTGCAAAGTGGTAGGAGGTGGGGCCTGCTGAGCATATGAAGGGGGTTGTAAACAGCAGTACTTTGAGAAACAGTACTTTGAGGAGAAGCAGTACTTTTGACAGAAGTACTGCCCTTCTTTTCAGATGATAGAAAAGCTATACTGTGAGACTTAGAATTTGTTTGACCACTCATCTCATGCTCATACACCTTCATTTGATGATAGAGATCATCAAAGTCCATGACATCCAAACCTTGTTGTCCTCGGATCATTGTAGCAATCACATGCCATGCAGATGGCAAACTCCTTAGAAACTTCAAATTAGCATCCTCAACTGATACTTTTGCCTTGTATAACTCCAACATGTTGAGGAGATTTTGAAACCTGTCATATGCAGCATCAAGACTTTCTCTTTCACCTACTGTGAAAGTTTCAAACTGTTGCTTCAGCAAATTTCTGTGCATCTTCTTAGAGGCTTCATTCCCTCCAAATCTGGTCTTGAGAGCAGCCCAGAGCTGCTTAGCATCTTTAGCATCATGAAATTTGAGAAGATGACCATCTGGAATGGCAGATCAGAGAATGTTTAGTGCCTTTTCTTGATTCCTTAGGGTTGCTGCTGGTAAGACTGCCTTTGGTGCTATTGGTTGTCCAGGAACATTAATAGGTTCTGGAACTACTTCATTGCCATTAACAATTACATTCCATAAAGCATGGTCTGTAATGGCAATATACTGCCTCATCTTCATGCACCAGAGATCATATTCTCCCTTCTTGATTATTGGAATTCTGAGTGAGGTGATTGAGGGTGGTGGAACAGCTTCAGTCGACATCTTGAATATTGTTGAAGTAGGGTTTCTTCCTAGTCAGAGTTTCGACACAAGCTCTGATACCACTTGTTGGATCGTTATACTTTAATCAAACTAACTTAAACTAGCTTGTTAAGGTTTAATAACCTTGGATAAATCCTAAGTTATTAACAAAGAAACACTGAGCAATCTTTATTAAGTACGCGGAATTTACTTAACAAAGCTAAGATGAATAACTTTTATTATAAACTCTAAATCTGCTTATTATGCAGATACTCTAAACAACTCTAAGATTATCGAACTTCTCTCTAAAACACTAAATAACTTGTGAATTCGTAAACTCTAAAACTCATAAACTCGTACCTCTAATGCCAATCTAGGAGTCCTTTTATAGGCTCAAGGATATCCTAGTCGGTTTACAATTTGTATCCTTGTACAACAAGTAATCTAAACATAGACTATTCTAGAGTTTCAATACTTTCCATAAACGAATATAATAGTTCTTTTGTTCTTTCAGTACTTTGACTTCATAGTGCAGTACTTTGACTTTGTCTTTAGCAGTACTTTGACTCTTTGACTTCTTCCAGTACTTTACAGCTTACAGTACTTTCATATCTTCAGTACTTTCATATCTTCAGCACTTTCATATCCCAACAGTCAGCTTCAGTGGGGACAGAGGATGTGGAAGTCTCAGTGGGTGTAGATTCATGTTGACATGGTTTTGATGGTCTTTTCAGGATGGTTCTACCAAGTCAAGACCTTTCCTTTGGTAAGTGTAGATTGAATTGTAATGGAGTAAGCCTAGAGCTAGGAGCAGCACCCTGAAGAGGTTCCAGGGGTGGAAGCGATGCTTGAGATTCTACTTCAGACTCAGAGATGTGTTGAGTACTACTGGGCACATCAGGAAGTCCGAGCATGCTCTTTAGAGCTTGACTTTCAGGATTGACCCGTTCAATCCAATCACTGGGCTTAGGAATAGTCAACATATTGGTAATCATGCCACCAGACACAAATGGTTTGGGAGACTGGTCTTTGTTGTGAGAGTCAGGGAGATGATTTTCACCTATGACACTCTTTTTGCTGCTACTGGGAGCTCCCACAGCTTCATAGACTCTTGGATTCTTGGCAGTCCAACTAGCAATGATTTCCTTTTCTTTCTTAAGTTCTTCTTGAAGAGCCTAATTTCTTTTAACTAATTCAGTGTTTTGAATTTTCAAAGTGATAGCCTCAAGCTTATTTTGTTTTAAAAGAAGCAGTTCATCCCTACACTTGTTTAGTTCAAAACTTAGCTTGTTATATTTTGAAAAAATATTTAATCGTTGCTCTTCTACAAACTTAAGATCAACATTGATATAGTTCATATAGGACTGCCAATCAGAGTCATCATCCATAGAAAGTAAGATATTTACCTTCTTCATTGTAATGTTGACCCACTCTCCATTTCTGGCATGATTTTTTCCCACAGCCAACTTGTCCTCTTCGGAGAGAGCCATCAGTGCACTGACATGCACCATTTCGTCATCAGATGAGACAGGCTCTTCATCCTAATCGAAGACTTCAGCAACAAGACCTTTGTTTTTATCCTGCACAGATTTCACAGTTTGTGTTTTTTCTGAGGGTGTGGCCTCGAGTAATGCTAGCTTAGCTTTAGCTTTCTTGTATTTAGCTTCAAAATCCACAGTTTTGTTTGGATCAGATTTGTTTTGAAATTTTTGATGAGACTAATAGATTTTAGGTTGAAATTTGCTAAAGCCTGAGGACTGATTTGACCCTAATGGTTTATAAGAAGGTTTAGAAATTGTTTTTGAAAAACAGTCTTTTGCAAAATGACCTCTTTTGTGACACTTAAAGCATTCATTGTCCTCATTTGCTTTAGCATTTGAAAAACCTTTGTTTCTTCTAATAAACCTCCGAGAGTTAGCAAGGAGTGCCCTTTCCTGAAATTCAACGTTCAGGTCATTTAGGTACTCCTCACTTGATCTCTCATCAGGCTCATCATCTGAGTTTTCTTGGAAATCTTGAACCACACTGTTTGAAAAGAAAGCAGTTGATATTGGTGATGAAGTGGTGTTCAGGGACTTCTTGACTTCCTGAGACTTCTTTAAGTCAGGGTATCGTCTGTTGATGAGGTTTTCCTCATAGACAAATTTCCCATAAATTTCAGGAAGCTCAAGATTCTGGATATGATTAGCATTCCTAAGTCCCTGAGAGAAATTCAACCACTTCTCAGGCAGACTATTGACAAAACCAACATTGATTTCATGTTTGGACAACTTAACACCATCATTTGACAGTTCATTTAAAAGAGTTTTTTACACGGTGTAAATTTGAGACAGAGTTTCTGAGTCCTTAGCACTGAAGGTGTTATACTCAAGTTTCAGGTCCATTATCCTATTTTCCTTGGTATCAGATGGGCCTTCATGGCTATGAACTAGGTCATCCCAGGTTTGTTTAGCTATACTACAGTTAATAACAGACTCCATAATATCGTCAGGAAGACAAGATATTATGATACTTTTGAGCCTTTGATCCTGGTTGACCACTCTTCTTTCATCCTGAGTCCACTGAGCTTCAGGCTTAGGCAAACCTTCAGCAGTATTTGGGATAAATGGACCTTCATTTATACACTTGATATAATAAGGTTCCATCCCAGTCAAATAGCAAAGCATACACTTTTTCCATTTGTTAAGTTTACCAACTTCAAGTCTAGGGGCAACAGCTGAATAAGCTCCACCCTTTTTGTCGACTAGTTGGGGTACATCAAATTCAGCCATTTTAGGATACTGATTTAAAAACGTTTAGAGCGGCTTAAAAACAATTTTATAACTAGTCTTGCTCTGATACCACTTGTTGTTCCCTATTCACTATAGTATAAAAACAGTTTAAGTAAAGTAAACAAAACTAATAGTGAATCAATGACTGAAAAGATATAAATAAAAAACAAGAGTAATTTTCAATGTCATATTCTTATTAGAAATGAATCAAAAGAATATGTTACCCTAGTACTTGCGGAACAGTACTAGGGATTGAAATGACAAAGTGTTGTCACTCCTCACTAAGCTCAGGCTAAGTCTGAGCACAACTACACGGAACCACTGAGCTATCTTTGGGACACAGTTGTATTTGGAGGAGTGAAAGATGGCTTGTGTGTGTGTGTTTTTTAATAATTCACAAGCTTAACCTTTCACTCCATCTCTTATGATATTTATACAAGTATGAGTTTTAACTCTTTCCTAAGTGACAAACTGACAATTTACAGAAGACAAAATACTGATGTATTTTGTCTCTGTTTAAAAAGACTATATTAGGTAAAGGGACCAAGTCACTTTCTTCATGTATGTACTGATACTGATTCTAAAAGGGAAACTTTCAGGATAAGTACTCCGTCTTATTCTTTAGTTTCAGTTTGTCTTCAGTGTAAGTAGTTGGTGAGGAGTTTAGGGATTCAGTGAGTTATTTTCATCACTCACTGAATCCACCATCTTCTTCTTGACTCAGTCTTCACCCTTAAAGTTCCGCCTTACTGAGTGGAGAGACTTATTCTTCGTCTCTTACTGAGTATCTTGAAGATGGCTCACTGAGAGACTATGCACTCAGTGACCTGTTAGTGTTTAACGATATAAACAATTAGGGTATTTTCTATTCAAATCCATGACTTAAGGGGTTTGATTATTTATTGAACCCAACAATAAGGAGACCTAATAATGTTTATCCGAGAAGTAGCCATCAAATGGGATGGAATCCTAATATGAAAAACGGTTTTCCATTTCAAAATTTTGCACCATGGAATGCATACACACCTTTTTCATACATGTTTAACATGAATGAAATGTTTAACACTAATGGACCCATGAACAAATGGGGACCGAACTTTTGAGTTAATTGTTTTCTTAGGTGTGCTTAAAGGTCGACCTAGATCTGGATGAATGGATCAAGGATGGCGGGTGCACGAGGCTCATGACCGGTAATAAAGATTTATTTTCCACATATGAATCCTTCAATGGAGAAAATGTGGTATTTGGAAATAGCAAAAGCAAAATCATCGGTAAAGGTACGATTTCTAACAAATCTCTAACCATTAACGATGTGTGTCACGTAGAAAACCTAAACTTTAACCTCTTAAGTATAGGACAACTATGTGATAAGAAGTGTAACGTACTTTTTAATGAAACCGGTAGTAAGATATTGAAAAACAGTATCACTATAGGTAGAGGATTTAGGATACATGGAGTATATGTCATTAAAATCGGTAATGAACCTAAAGACAAACTTTGTCTTACTTCTATGGATGATACTTCGACCTTATGGCATCAAAGATTGGGTCATGCCAATATGCGAATTTTTCAATCGCTATCATCCAAAGATCTAGTAAAAGATCTACCAAAATTAAAATATGAACATCACTTTTGTGATGCTTGTAACATAGGAAAACAAGTTCATGCTAGTCACAAAGCTAAAAACATGGTCTCTACAACTAAGTGTCTAGAATTACTACACATGGATTTATTTGATCCATCCGCTATCCAAAGTTATGGAGGCAGCTACTACACTTTGGTTATAGTGGATGATTACTCTAGGTACACATGGACTAAATTTTTAAAGAATAAAACTGAAACGTTCGATTACTTTGAAATATTAAGTAAGAAAATCCAGAGACAACTAGGAAGTCCTATAGTGTCTATTAGAACGGATCATGGTAGGGAATTCGATAATTAAGTACAATTTGGAGCCTTTTGTGACGCTAATGGTATTACTCACAACTTCTCGGCTCCTCACACTCCACAATCTAATGGGGTAGTTGAAAGAAAGAATAGAAACCTACAAGAAATGAGTCGCACCATGTTAAATGAGCAATCCATACCTTAAAAGTTTTGGTGCAATGCCGTTGATACATCAACGTACATTCTTAACCGAGTCTTAATTAGACCATTTTTAGGTAAAAATCCATACGAGTTACTTCGAGGCAAAAAGCATACGTTAGAACATTTTAGAGTCTTTGGTAGCAAATGTTTTCTACTTAACACTAAAGATTACCTTACAAAATTTGATCCTAAATCAACCGAAGGTATCTTTTTAGGTTACTCTCCTAATAGCAAAGCTTATGTCATATTAAATAAAGAAACAATGAAGGTTGAAGAGTCATTAAACGTAAAATTTGATGAGAGTCCACCCAAACCTACTCTACCTCTTATCGATGAGGAGATAGTCGAGAGTGAAGCTATAGAAATAAAGAAAAATACAAACAAAGAAGATGAACCTTTAAACAATGAAATCATCAATATTAAAGAGTCTAAAGATCACCCCGTAGATAAGGTCATAGGAAAGTTAAACGAAAGAACCTTAAGGTCTCAAGTCCAAAACCAAAGTTGTTTATTTTGTTTTGTCTCAACCATAGAACCTAAGAATACACAAGAAGCCATAAAAGATGAAAGTTGGGTAATGGCTATGCAAGAAGAGTTAAATCAGTTTGTTTCTAACGATGTTTGGACACTCGTACCTCCACCTAGTAATCAAACCATAATAGGAACCAAATGGGTATATAAAAACAAGTTAGATGCAAACGGTGTAGTGTCTAGAAACAAAGCTAGACTCGTTGCCCAAGGGTATAATCAACAAGAAGGAATACTGATAATATCAAATAGTCCTGAATATTAAGTGTCAATTTCCCCCGATAATGCTTGTAATTTATATCATTTATATGGATTTACGCTTGTTTTCCATTGTTTTCCACTTTTAGGTAAATTACGAGCATTGGAGCTAAAGAGACGCGGAACTGGAGAAATATCAAAAGATTTATCACAATATGCTACTTTGAAGAAGTTACGACATAACTCGTCTCTCACATTACGTTGTAACTATTGCGTAAATCTTCCCAAAGGTTACGACGTAACTATAGTAGGTCAAATGAGGTTCCACGCCGCTAATACTTGCGCCGTAACTATTTCATCAAAAACGGCGTAACCAAGTTTATAGAAGACTACGGCGTAACCACTAATAAGGTTACGCCGTAACTAGCAGATCTAGTGCAAAATACGAAAAAATTGAAGGTTACAGCGTAACTCTTGTTATGGTTACGCCGTAACCCAGATCTGGCCTATAAATACCCCACGAATTCCAGCATTTCTAATCATCCCATTCCACACACAACAACCAGAGAACGTGGGAACAAGCTCAAGGCAGGTCTAGAGGAGCATATGGAGCTGTCTCCAAGGGAGAAATCACTCCCCTACGATAAGCATTAGCATTTTATATTTTCTTTACTTTCAATTCATGTATTTCATACCTTTGAATATTGAATTGGTTTGTATGATTAATATGAGCGGCTAAGCACCTCTTGGTGTTGTCCTAGTTATGATTCCTTAATTGTTTTGTTTGCATTTACTTTACTTCCGTACAATTATTTCTAAGTGTATGCATGCATAGTTTATTGGTAGCTACCTTTGGTTCGGTAGTTTTGAATGGCGGTAGAGGCCAATTGCCTAGGAGATATGACCAACTGACCCTAGGTGAGCGGACTGAGACGGGAAGGGTAAGATATGACCAACTGACGACCCTTTCTACTTGTGCGATTTGACCAACTGATCACCTACCATTTGTGTTAGCCTTAATAATATTTAATAGAAGTGATGGAGTCCAAGACCCTGGAAATCCTGATGCAACACCTCCCGTCCCACCATCTTTTCGTGCTCAATATGAATCAGAATACACTGAAGAGGATCAGAAGCAAGTCCAAGCAGATGACATGGCAATTCACATTGTCCAACTGGGGTTGCCAAGAGACATCTTTGCTGCAGTAGACAGTTGTGAAACTGCTTTCGATATCTGGGAACGTGTTAGACGGCTTTGTTATGGAACAGAAATTGGTCAACAAGACACGGAGAACAAGCTGCTAACTGCATGGGAGAAGTTTACATCTACTCCAGGAGAATCCATTGAATCCTACTATGGAAGGTTTTTCACTTTAATGAATGAGCTTATCCGAAACAAGTTGGCACCCAGAACTATCGTGAGTAACATCAAATTTCTCAACAATCTTCCAGAAGAATGGGGACGATATGTCACTATTGTCAACCAAACAAAAGAGTTACATCAGGTGAACTTTGATCAACTCAACGATTTTCTAAAACAAAACCAAACTGAAGTGAATGAAGTCAGGAAAGAAAGATTAGCAAAGAATCATGATCCATTGGCACTAATTGCAAAAACTCCATCTCCAGTGAACTCACAACAACAGGCTTCATCATCTTCCACTAACAACAACTTGCAGCAATACATTCCACAACCACAAGCTGTTATCCCTCAACATCAATTCTACTCTCCAGAACAACAAGTCATTTAACAACAACAGAATCCACAATACCAGGAACAAGGAATCACTGATCTTGAAACTGAACAAGAACAAGCTTTGTCAACTGCATTTGCTTTTTTGACTAAAGCATTCAAAGGTCGCTATTCCACACCAACTAACAACAACCAAAGGATTTCATCAAATACTCGCAATAGGCAAATTGCTCAGCCGGGTGTGAATATGGGCCATCAAGGACAAATGGTTGGAGTTATTGGGAATCAACAGGAATATGCTACTGGATTTCACATAGGTAATCAGGCGGTTCCGTATCAGGGTAATCAGTTGGGTCAGAATGTTCGAAATCATATGGGGCAGAATGTTGGGAATAGAGTAGCGGGTAATCAGAATGGGAATGCTGCAGCTCCAGTCGTTGGGAATTATGGAAAAGTGAATTAGGGTAATCAGGTTACGTGTTACAACTTTCAAAGAGTGGGTCAAATGGCAAGGAATTGTCCCACTAAGCCGAAAAAGAAAAATGATGCGTATCTTCACAAAGCTATGCTGTTAGCACAGAAGTCAGAAGTAGGGATGCAGTTGAGTGCTGAGGAAAATGAATTTTTTGCTATTATGGATGATTTGGAAGACCTAGAGGACATTAATGCAAACTGCATCTTCATGGCAAATCTTCAGGAAGCTAAGTATGACTCTGAGTCTGACGCACCTCCTGTCTATGACGCCAATGCAATATCTGAGGTACCAATCATTGATCCATGTTATAACAATGTCATATTTGATGTGTTTACTCATGATGAACAGCATTCTGTGACATCAGCACCTACTTATGATACATACATGGATAATCTGAGTTGTAGCAATACTAACTCTGAAACTCCAGATGTGGATCCTAGTGGAGGCTGTGTGACATAAAATACTGAGACTGATGAGGAAACACGTGCCTTATTTGAAACATTAATCAATAACTGTGGCATTGAAATTGAGAAAGTTAAAAAGGTCAATCGCGATGTTAAGGCCGCGAATGATAAATTGACCGCTGAGCTTGAGAGGTACAAGGAGAATGCAAAAGCCTTTGAATTTCACAAAAACAAATAGTCTGAATTAGAAATTGGTTATCGAGATTCCGTTTTAAGGGAAACACAATTGCAAATCAAGTATAACACGCTTGATGTTAATTTGAACTTGAAAATAAAATCTTTAAACAAGGAAATTTCTGATCTAAATGACCAACTTTCTAAACAAAAAGCAATGTTTTCTGATCTTGAAAAAGACAAGAAGCAGTTGATTGCTGATTTTTTAAACGTGAAGATTCTCTTCTTGATGAAATTCTTGATAAAAATGAAAAAATCAAAAAATTGGAAAATTTGCTTGTTACAACGGGTCATTCAGCCAAATCAACCAATATACTAATTAATCAAACGAAACCGTATTTTCATACAACACAAAAAATGGCTCTTGGTAACACACCTCCTTGTTTCCTCAAGAAAGCTCAGAAAGAACAGATTGTTTTGAACAATGGAAAAGCTTTGCATGAACCCATAATTGTTCATGATTCTCTTGAAACATTAGAACTATCTGACGAGAGTAGATCAAAAATGAAACAAAAGAATCCAGAAATAAAACCAATCGACTATAACAAATGGAACAAAATTAATAGAATTACTTTTGTTTCACAAAAAGAAAAGTCAAAGTTTTCCATCACACCCAGTGTTTCAAACAAAGAGTCAACACCTGTTCCAAAACCAGTTTCAAAACCAGTTTCAACTCCTGTAGTTGTCTCAAAATCATTGACTAACATGGAACAAATGTCTTCAAACAATCCTTTTAACACAAGTGATGCCAGAAGCATTTTAGAAGATGTTAAAACTAGAATTAGGAGACTTCAAGAGACTGTCAAATCTAAAACCAATATTACAACTAACATCTGATTTTCTAGTGTTGATGATGAAAATAAAAAGTTTTTTGAAACTCAAATTGCCCCTCAGCTGAATAACATCAATTCAAGGGTAATTCATTTTGAACAAGCATTTTTGAAAGAAATAGTTGACTTTGTCAAGGACCATAAATCCCTAGTAAAGAAAGCTAATGAAAGTGTTGAACACATCAAAGTTTTGGAAAATTTAAATGATTCTCTCTTCGAAGATGTTCTGTGTACCGATATTATGTCCATTGTTTTACAAACATATTCTGTTGAAGATAATGAAAGACTCCAGTCTGAGACCTCCGAAATTGTTTCAAAATATGAAAAAGCTCTTGAAAAACTTGAAAAAGAAAATGTCTCATATTTTAAACAACTTGATCAAAAAACTGAGGAATGCAAGTATGACAAACTGTCGTATGAGCGTGCCTATAATGATATGAAAGAGAAAAATTATCTTTTGAAGGCCCAGCTGGAATGTCAAAAAGGAAAGGCTGTGGATACTAAGATTGCAAAACCATTAACTGAGGAGAAAGCAAATGTTCCCAAACTGGTTTTCAAACCAAAAATGTCAATTTCTATGCCTCCTCCAAAACTCAATGAGAAAAATGATATGTCAAAACCAGTCACTCCACCTGCCTTGCCTAAGCAAAAAGAAAAAATTGTTGAAAATGAAAAGGCGGTTATCGAGAAACCAAAAGTTTTAGCACCTGGCCTTTTTAAGATGAGTACCACTAATGCGTCTTCCTCCACATCTAAACCATATGGAACAAACGACATAATTTTAGAAAAGCACTCTAAAGAGACTAGGAAAGCTGAAACCACTTGTCTAGATAAAAATGTGAATCCTAATGAGTGTGTCTTACCTTCTACAGGACTAGAAAGCACCTCTAGGAGCAGCAGACTAAAGCCTAAGAGCAATACAAGGAACAATAGAGTCTCGCATGCCTCTAAGAGTAGTAGCTTGAATAAAAAGAAGAAAGTAGAAGAACACCCTAGGAATTTACAGCTTTGTAATAAGAAAGACATTTCATCTGAATGTAATGAACCTATGAACTCTGCTAAGTTTAATGAATCTGTTGAATCTGTTTGTTTACCTTGCAAGAAATCTTTAACTAAGTTCATGATGATTGTGTTTCTAAGAATGAGATTGTTAAGCCTGTTCAGAAGAACCTTCCTAAAAGAACTTATGCTAAACCCATAGGAAGACTAGTTGCAAGATTTAGGTCTTACACTACTGATAAGAAGTATACTGTTTACTTTAGGGATGATATTTGGAAACCAACGGGTAGAACTTTCACACTCCAGAATGGTAGAATGAGTGATGAACCTGTCTTCCCAATAGATAACTTCTATGAGTGTGATCAGGATTTTACCTCTAACCCAAAGGAACCAAAATCAAAACGGTTTCCAAAATCTTCTTCTTCTGTTCTTGGCAGGTTATTGAAATATGTCTTTGGATCGTCGACTCGGGTTGCTCCAAGCACATGACCGGGAATCTGAAGCTGCAGATCAATTTCTTCTAGAAATTCATGGAAACCGTACGTTTTGGAAATGATCATGTAGCAGATATCATAGGTTATGGAGATCTACCTTTTGGAAATTATTTGATCACTCGGGTTTACTATGTTGAAGGGTTAGGACACAATTTATTTTCAGTCAGGCAGTTCTGTGATGCAGATTTAGAGGTTGCTTTTAGGAAAAATGCTTGCTTCGTTAAAAGCTTGGAGGGCACTGATCTCTTAACTGGGAATCGTGATACAAAATTGTATGCTATCGACATTAACCAAATGGCCTCTTCATCACCAATATGTCTTATGACACGAGCATCTGGAACAAAGTCCTGGTTGTGGCATAGAAGATTATCCCATCCAAAATTCGACACCATTAACAAACTGGCCAAAGACAACATCGTCAACGGACTTCCAAAGTTCAAATACACCAAGGATCACCTATGTCCATCATGCGAACAAGGAAAAAGCAAAAGAGCATCATATAAACCCAAACCCGTACCTAGTTCGGAAGCAAGGTTGCATATGTTGTACATGGACTTATGTGGCCTAATGAGAGTTGAAAGCATTAATGGGAAAAAGTATATTCTTGTTATCGTCGATGATTATTCAAGATATACATGGGTTAGGTTTCTAAGGTCAAAAGATGAAGCACCATGCATCATCATCACCTTCCTGAAACGTATTCAAGTACTTCTTCAAGCTTCAGTAAGAGTAGTAAGAACAGACAACGGCACAAAATTTACTAATCAGGAGTTAAGAGCTTATTTTGAAGATGTTGGAATTACTTATCAGACATCAGTTGTTAGAAATCCACAGCAGTATGGGGTACTTGAAAGAAGAAATCGAACTCTTATGGAAGCTGCTCGCACAATGCTAATCTATTCTAGTGCACCGTTATTTCTATGGGCTGATGTTGTTGCCACTGCTTGTTTCACTCAGAACCGATCCCTAATCCAACCAAGATTCAATAAAACCCCATATGAGCTAGTGAACAACATAAAACATTATATCTCTTACCTTCACGTGTTTGGCGCTTTGTGTTATCCAACGAACGACAAAGAAGATCTAGGAAAACTGAATGCTAAAGGTGATATTGGAATCTTCATTTGATTCTCAGAAAACTCGAGGGCATTCAGGGTGTATAACAGAAGAACTAGGAAGATAATGGAGACGATGAATGTGAATTTTGACGAACTTTCACCGATGGCTTCTGAGAGACTCGCTCTAGAACCCGCACCAAACCGCAGACTTCTGGACACATCAGTTCAGGACTCATACAACAAAGAGCTCCATCAACTTTTGCTGGCACTCCTCATGAACATGAATGGGAGAATTTCTTTGAGTTAATGTTCGATGAATACTATGGTGGAACTTCGACAAATGCATCAAACCATCATTCCGCTGCACCCGCTCAAAATCATCGATCACCACCAACAGATGATGCATCTACAACGGTCAAAACCAATGCACCAACTCCATCAACGTCATCTACATCGACTTCTGCAAATCCTATTCTTACAACAGTTTTACCAGCAGTTGATGAGCAAAACCAAAACATATCATGTCAAAAAGAATCTACACAAAACCAGAACGATGCAACGTTAGATGAAGACTTATTTGAAAACCCGTTTGCTACGGAATCAGCTGAATCATCTTCAAGCTTACGAGAACCATCTAACTCGCATACGTTTAACCAACGGTATCCTTCTACTCTGAAGTGGACAAAAGACCATCCAATTGAACAAGTTATTGGTGAACCTTCACTGCCAATTCAGACGAGACGCCAACTTGCCACTGATTGTGACTTGTGCATTTACATTTGCTCAATTAGCAATATTGAACCAAAGAACATTCGGGAGGCAATGGCAGACAATGCATGGATAGAAGCAATGTAGGAGAAACTTCTCCAATACCGTCTACATGACTCTTGGGATTTGGTTCCAAAACCAATTGACATTTGTGTCATTGATCTTAAATGGTTATGGAAGAACAAAAGGGATGAAGAAATGACTGTCATTCGCAACAAAGCTCGTCTCGTGGCCAAAGGATACAGACAGGAAGAAGGGATAGACTTTGAAGAGTCATTCGCACCGGTAGCTAGACTTGAGGCAGTCAGGATATTCTTAGCCTATGCAGCTCACAAAAATATCACGGTTTATCAGATGGACATTAAGACCGCGTTCTTGAATGGAACTCTAAAAGAAGAAGTGTATGTGAGTCAGCCAGAAGGCTTCATAGACATGGAACATCCAGACTACGTCTACAAACTCAAAAAGGCAATCTATGGTTTAAAGTAAGCTCCGAGAGCGTGGTATGACAAACTGTCCTCTTTCCTGATTCAAAACAATTTCACAAAAGGAACGGTTGATCCTACCTTATTAAAAAAAATGCAAAAATGACATTTTGTTTGTTCAGATTTACGTGGACGACATCATTTTTGGGTCCATGATTCGTGCTAAACCGTCAAGTTTTCTCACACAAGCTGGCCACTTGTGAATGGCCAACCGTAAGAAACTTAAAACAGTTCAGACACAGAATGCAATGAAGATCAGGAGAGTATAGTTTTTCCCCGGGTCGTTATGTCCCAGCGAACTATGCAATGAATCACCAAACGTATAGTGATCGAGATGATTTGAACGGAAAAGAGATTTGAATTATTATAACTACAGAAATAGCCTACAATTACAAAGGCTTAAATGCAAATTAAAGAGAATTAAAAAGATAAAAAATATTAAATAAACGCTATCACTATTTGCAAAATGATGTTTTTGATTTTATGCTTTTATAAAACTTGAATTTAAAACTACGTGACGTACTAAAGAAAATGTAAAACTTAAACAATATAAATCCTAAAAATATGAAAATGACATTTTTACAAACCTAATAATAAAATAAAATTTTTAGAAAAAGAAAATTATTTTTATAACTATTTATCTAATTATTATTAATTAAAAACTATTTTTAACTATTTAATAATAACCTAAAATACAAGAAAATATTAAATAAAGCTAGAAAAATAAAATTTTGACTTGGAAAAATCTAAAATAACAAAATAGAATTTTCAAAACCATTTTGGTATTTTTCTGATTATTTTTGTATTTTCTATGAATTAAAAACTATTTAAAACTACTTAAATTGCTTAAAAATACAAATTTAACTAAGAAAAATCTGGAAAAATATTTTTTTGACTTTTTATATTTATCTTAACCTAAGAAAAATGAAAATTATTTTTTTGAAACTTTTCTGAATTAATTGTATTAAACTCTAATTAAAAAGGCCTAAAAACTGATTTAAATCAAGAAAAATACCAAACAGACTTAGAAAAATCTGAAAAATTCAAGATAAGTCTAAAATAATGTTAAGAATCTAGGAAAAATATAAAAACAGGGGGTTGTGTGAAGGAATATGAGGCTGCAGTTACAAGTGCTTATGAATAAGCACTTAGAATAAGCTAAAAGGACCAAATGAGCACCAATCCAACACAGAAGCTATAATATGCTAAAATTACTTAAAAACAACTAATATCAACTATCTCAAACCTCTAAAACACAAGTTGCTATGATTATGATGATTTGGCTTAAAAGTGCTTAAGCAGTTTTGGGCCACTACTTGCAGCCTAAGAATAAGCACTTAAATAAGCTGGAAACTTGAAACCAAGAGTTGGAACCTAAAATAGACCTGGCTAGGTATGTTTAAACCAAAGATGAGCCCTGGGTGAGCTAAAATAAGCTCTGTGCAAGACCTGCACAAGACCTGTGCACACTCAGTTAATACTGAGTGTGTACATGGCACTTAAGCCCATATTCACAAGCCTTTTTGAAGCTTATAAAAAATTTGTAAAAATCTACAAAAATGGTAATAAGAAATTAGACCAGCTGAAGTTTTTAAAATCACAATTTCACCTGCTTTGACCCAGAAATGAAACAATTAAAAATCCTCACAGTTGAGCTCAAAACTGGAATTTCATGTTTTTGACTTTTTTGACAGATTTGAAGATGTTGAATTATTTGAACTTTGAATCCAATTTGTGGACAGATTATGATGTTAATAGATGAAATAAGCTCAATGCAAGCAATGTCTATGAATTCTTAACACAAAACAAGCTTTTGGTTATTTAAAATCTCAACAGTTGAGCAACTAAGACAGATAAATAGGAATTTTGACTTTGAGCTAATGCACATACATTTTTATGACTGCAATGAGTATAAAAGAACTACACAAGCATGAAACAACAGGTCTTAGTCACTGAACAAGCCTAAATCACAGATATAGTAGCAAATCCAAACACCACTTTAAACCACTGATATGCAAATTAAACTACTCAAACTACTGAACTAGCTTGCTATTCTGATCAAACTCACTCTAATTACTCTAAATACAACTAATTAAACAGGATAGAACTAATCTAAATCACAAACACAGATTATGCAATTTCTATTAAAAATGACTTACAATTTGTCCCTTAACCACAGTGGCTTGCCAAAGAACACAAGATCAACTAACCTATCCCAAACCCTAACCTAGCTCATTATCAACCCAAATCCATGCTGCATCAACCCATATCCAATTTGTTCTCCATTTTGGCCCAGTTTGACTTTCTTTGACCAAAATCCAAAACTGCTTGAATTTGATATATAAGCTCACAAAAAACTGTAAGAAGCTTATATAAGCTTGTTGGAGTTTAAAAGTAAGCAACTAGAAACTTGGATATAAGAATTCAAAACTGACTTTTGCTACAGTGACCATGAAACATGAATTCTTAACATAAACTTGAATTGATACTTAAAAAGAGTTGCAATACACTGAAACAAGTTAGCTTGATACAATGAAACTTGAAAATACAACTAAGAATTCATTTAAGACTTAAGAATTTTAAAAACGAAATACATTTGAAAATTAAACTAAGCGCTACTTCTTCCTTTGCTTCTCTTCTTCTTTTATACACCAAACATGCTTCTCTTACTTCTCTGATCAAACCCCACTTGCCATTGGGGCCATTGGATGAGTTGAGACTATATTGGCCGTTTGATCAAAATTGGCGCCAAAATGGTTTTTGATAACAGGGAAATGGGAGGGGGTGCATTTAATGCATTTTGGAGGGTTGTTGAGGTGGGGGGAACAAAACATGGAGTAGGGGTGGAGTGATGTTGGTGTTGGTGGCTGGTTTTGCAGAAAAGGGAGGGAAAAAGAAGAAGAAGGGGGCGTTTGTCAGGTGGGTTGTTTTATTTTAAACCGGGTCGGGTAACGGGTAAAAGGGTGGACTGGGTTTGGGCTTGGTTTGGATTGTATTGGGCTTGGTTTGGATTTGTATAATAACAAGGGTCCGTTTGGTTGTTTATTATCACAAGGACCATTCATGTAAATTTTGCAAACTTGAGGACTGAAATTGCCAATCTTCCAAAGTTATTTCAAGGGTCACTTCTGCCAGGTTTCAATAGTACAAGGACCATAAAAGATATTTTCAAAATTCCAAGGACTATTTTTGCCAAATTTGAAACTTGAAGGACCAAACTTGTAATTTCTCAAAACATTTGATATTTTTCACCAAATGACTAATTATGACAAGTTATGATTTTAAAAGGACCTTTGGTGACTTTTCCTTTGAAATAAGTGCTTAGGGACTATTTCTGACAACTTTTGAAACTTGGGGGACTGAAACTGCCAATTATGCAAACTTAGCTCATTTTTCATCTGATTTTAAACATTTTGCATCTGAAACATATAAAATGCAATTTTGAGATATTTTCAGTATTTTGATGCATTTCTGAGCATTTTTAAACGTTTTGCAGTTCAGATTGGACCAAAAATGATGAGTATTCACACACTCATCAGTCCACTAATCCGAATCTTTCAAAACATTTTGAAAATCTCATGAAAAGCAAATTTGAAATGTCCATGATGGGGGAACTAAAATTTTTTCTTGGTTTACAAATACATCAATCCCCACGTGGAATTTTTATAAATCAAGCCAAATATACAACTGAGATTTTGAAAAATCATGGTATGGATAATTGTGATTCGGTCGGTACACCAATGGTAACTTCACCAAAAATTGGAGCCGATTTATTTGGGAAACCTATTGATCCGAAGAAATATCGGAACATGATTGGTTCTCTCATGTACCTCACTGCTAGTCGACCCGATATTCATTTTGCTATTTGCTTATTAGCAATGTTTCAGGAAAAGCCTACCGAACTGCACCTTAAAGAGGTTAAAAGGATCTTTCGGTACTTGAAGACATCCATTCACATGGGACTTTGGTATCTGAAGGAATCCGGATTTGATCTAATAGCTTTTTCAGATGCGGACCACGCAGGTGATCAAGTTACAGCAAAAAGTACATTAGGAGGAGCACAATTTTTGGGTGAAAAGTTAGTAAGCTGGTCTTCAAAGAAACAAGATTGCACTGCACTTTCAACCGCTGAAGCTGAGTATGTGTCTCTATCAACATGTTGTGCTCAAGTTCTATGGATGAGAACACAACTCACAGATTATGGCTTTATTTTCGATAAAATACCTACGTATTGTGACTCGAAAAGTGCCATAGCCATATCATGCAATCCTGTTCATCACTCAAAGACTAAGCACATTCGTGTCCGCTATCACTTCATAAAAGAACACGTGGAAGAAGGTACTGTTGAATTATTTTTCGTGAAGACAGATTACCAACTCGCCGATCTATTCACTAAAGCCCTTCCAAAAGAAATGTTTAACGATTTGGTTCGACGAATTGGAATGCGAAGCCTAACCCCTGAGGAGTTAGAACGTCTTCTCGAATCTTCTTGAAAATGATTTTCCAAAAAGCTTCGCTGTAAATATTTTTGAAAAACAAAATACAAAATTTGAAAAACCATCAAAAGAAAAATATAAAAATATAAAAATTTTCAAAAATACAAAAACAATATAAAATCAAAAATCCAAAAATATTCTTCTCACGACATGTCTCTCGTATAATCGATATTCTGTACGTTTCTAGAAATGTCATTTAACAATGATATGGACATATACAGATGCTTGAGCAAGAGTTCTTTAAATGCTTTCTAAAACATGTCGTTTCTCAAAATTTCTTCAAAAATGGCTTTCGTATACTTCAGTACGAAACCCGGACTAAAATGATGACTTTTGATTATTTTCAAATCAAAACTCGTTTTTTTTTTAAGAAATAATCTAGTGTACGCCTCAGTGCACTACATTTAAAACTGGTGAGAAATCATCATCATCTTGAGCACCTTTTTCATGATTGTTCAAAAAGATTTTTAAAATCTTTCAAAATATTTTGTGCTCAAGATAACTCCCTCTAAAACCCTTTGATTGATTATGCTTTATTAAAGGGTGAGTATAAAACCAAAATGTTCCAAATTCATGCTTAAATCAAATCCGTTTGTCTCCCCAAAAGATTCTGAAAGTGTTGTTTAATCCGTTGATATCAAAAATATCACGAATATGCTATTTTTAGGGGGAGAAGACGTGATTAAAATGTGATCAAAAAGTTTAATTATCGTTGTTTGAATCTCAAAAGAGCTCGACTCAGTCGTAACCATTGAATTAACGAGGAATCTAAGTCAGGAAATGTACCATCTCGAGAAACTTTATATGGACTTGACCAGGACGGGGTAATAATTTCAAGCTAGTTCTCTAGTAATGTAAACGTGTCTCGAATCGTCTTGTTCATTTAAAGTCGATCAATTCAAAAAGTACGAACTTTACCCTCTTTGTGCAGATTTCAATTAAAACAATATAAGCACATGTAAAGGGGGAGTGTTTCTGAAAATATAAAACTCTCAAAGTGTTCCAAACATGTTTTCAATTATAAACACTTTGAGAGATTTTCAAGAAAATGGTTTTATGGCAATATAGGACAGTCATGGAGTTATAAGGTGACTAAGGATAGGAAATCCGTCCTATGATCCACCAGAGACGGAGGGATCTACCCAAGGACAATACCCATAGTTAGAATTAGAAGTCCTTAGGTATGATTGAAAAAAGGAGTAATGTGAGAAAGGAGAAATAAGGGGTTGAAGAATTAAAAAGAAAAGTAAAGAAAAAGGGTGAAAAGAAATAGCCCTCCATAATCAACCTTAGGGCAGAAACCGGGTTCAATTCATATGCTATTGGTTGTCACTAAGTTGACATTGGTATTGAAGACAAAGACGTCATGGACCCAGTGACGCACCGCACCTAACCTTCTAGCCACTCAATTCCTCTTAAAAGGATTTGTTTCATTCTCACAGGAAACCCTACATAATCTATCGACTTTCTCTTAGAGATCGTTGGTATTAAAGAAGGAGACCCTCTCCCTAGTCTCCGCTTAGGAAACCAAAATGCACTAATTAAGTCTAGAGCCACGAGATTCATCAAAAGATCTCATAGGAACACTTGACATTTCATCATTTGTTGTTCATCAATAAGGACACAAGTGATACATTCTAGAGTCCTACGCAGATTTTAGCAATCTGCCAGAACATTTATGAGAGGTTTCACAAATGCGATCCTCAGTGATTGAATGGAAATTCCTGCCAGGGTCAACATCAAGCAGCCCTGACAGCAGGTCACTTCGGTAATTCTTATGGGTTACGCTTAGTGTGTCTCAAACGGTCTACAGTCGTGAAGTGATGCTTCGGTGTACTTCAGCGACTCACCTGAACTGTAGATGTACTTTGGTATGTCGTGTTAGCCTTCTTGAGGGCCTCTAGTTTCAGGAACAGCCTTTGTAAGAATTAGAGATGTGTTTTCACACTATGCTGTTAACACCCTCGAAGTTTGAACCTGTAAGTGCTGGAAATCCCACTAAGGAGATTCCTTTCACGAATCGAATCTTGAATATGAGGGTCGTTACTTGAATTTATTCAAGGTAATGCCAACTGTCCCTTATGGGATTAGGACGGCTGATTCGCCTGACCAAGGTGAATGGAATCAAGACATTCATTAGTAGAACAATTGTAGTAATCAATTCTTTAAGAAAAGATTATAATGATCAATTGGTGTTCGTGACTGTACCTGGGAAGCTGTTGCTGATGGATGCTCCCGGGAGGAAGATATCGTGCAGATTCTCCACATGCTCATACCAACAACATCATTGGAATCTCAAAGTCAAAAAGAAGTGTGAGCATGGTGGAGAAAGACGTGGAGACACCTATTCCAAAAAAGTTGACAAATGGCAGAATACCACATTAAATGATCATAAAGCATGAAGAAACTAAAATTAAGACTATTCAATATCTACACACAAAGTTCAAGCTCAAGGAAAGTAAAGACCTAATCAAGTGGAGCATCTTTTGAATGACCACCCCTTAGGGGGAGATTGTTAGCCTTAATAATATTTAATAGAAGTGATGGTCATTCACAGTTAGGAACTTTGTAACATGTGTTAGATATCATGATAGAATAGTTAACGGGCTCGTGGATTGGGCTAAGCTAAATGGCTATTAGTTAAGTTAAGCTAGCCTTATGTAAGTTATTGTCTAATTCAAGCCCAAGCCCAAGCCCATGGGGCATTATGTAAGGAAGTATAAATACCCTTCAAATGGTCATTTGAGGGGTATGTGCTTGAGTGTGTATGTGTGTGTTTTTATTTGAAATAAAAAATCTCTTGTTGTCATCTTTCTCTCTACACATATACGAGTAACATATCTTCAAGTCACCACCTTTCTTATCTTTCTTTCTTCTTATACGCATAAGCTTTGTGTTTGTTTACGTGGTATACTCGTGTGGTAAGCTTTGGTATAATGTGATAAAGTTGATATATTTAAGGTCCTACAGTTTGGATGAACTTAAGAATTAGGGGGTAACTGTTTAAGTTGCTAACGCCCGGGCACTCACTATTATAGATCTAGCATGTAGTGGTACTTAATGACTTGGCTTATGGGACCAGGAACAACAGGACTTATGAGGGGACACCAGACTTCTCCTGTGGTGGTATCTTTGCTGATAGGTTAGGGCGAATTGACCAAATGTTGTCCTCTCAACTTTGACCCCACCTGAAGTAATTGGAAGTAAGTAGACGTAGACATAACTAGCTAGGAGGATTAACTAGGTTAGCACCACTCTCCTCTATTGATTTACCCTTTACCATTTATCTGCTTTTATTTGCTTTATTCTGCTTTAGTAGTTTAATTAAGTAATTCCCTTTCGAAACCATTATTAATCCGTGACACCTAGATTTAGTAATAATCCAAAACACATAGCTCTTGGGACGACCTCGGCTTTACCGATTACTACACTACACACGACCGGGTACACTGCCCGTTAGTGCACTAGGGTAGACCATAGGTATAACGAGACTTTATAAATATTAAAACCTTGTCAGTAAAACTTGCATCAAGTTTTTGGCGCCGCTTCCGGGGAGTTATATTAGGATTAATAATAAGTCTTTCATTTCGTTTTAAACTTTTCTACTATTCTCACGATCATTATTTAAGTTTTCAGGTACCATGGAAGTTGTTAACATCAATGACCTTACTCTTGAGGAATATTTGGCATTAACAAGGGAAGAACAAGGACCAGGGATTGTTAGGCCGGCTATCGCTGAAGATGCTCAATTCGAAATCAAACCTCAATTCATGAGGGAGTTACGTACAAATCCCTTCTCTAGAAGCATCACCGATGATGCCCATGAACATATAGACAACGTCGAGTACATTGTCAGCCTATTCAAAATTCCCAGAGTCTCACACGATGCTATCATGTTACGAGTATTCCCTATTTCTCTTATGGGAGCTGCTAAAAGATGGGTTGATCGATTACCTACTGGGACTGTCAACACTTGGCCTATCCTTAAAAAGTGTTTCATTCAGAGATATTGTCCTCCATCAAAAAAGGCCAAGCAATTAGAAGAAATCCATAACTTCAAGCAAGAGGGCGACGAAACGTTATACCAAGCTTGGGAAAGGTATAACGAACAATTATACAAATGCCCTACTCATGAACTCAACAGCCAACAAAAGGTGAACGTCTTCTACAAAGGTCTGAACGTCTCCTGAAGACAAATGATTGATTCTCAGGGACCGATTCCTAGTATGACACCCACTTTGGCTTTGGAAACTATTCAAAAGATGGCAGACCACTCTCACAAATGGCACAATAGAGGAAGAAACCGAAGTAAGATTGGAGATACGGAAGGCCTTGCAGCAATAAACAACAAATTAGAAAGCCTCGGAAGAGAAATGAAGAAGCTCAAGGAAAATGTGCATTCCATTCAAGTAGAGCGAAATGGAACTCCACCTACTAAAGAATGTTCCTCCAAAGAGGAAGTTAAAAGGGTCGGAGAAGTTAAATATGGAAGATAATCCCCTTTCAACAACTACAATAATAACGGGGCCCAGATATCGAGAAAAATCCCCAGGATTCTACACAAGAATCAACAACAATCCTCCTAGACCTAGCCTTGAAGAAATAATGCACAGGAACATCGAAGAATCTCCAAAAAAAGGAGATAAACTCAAGGAATGGATGGTCAAAGTGAAGGAGGATACCAATATGAACCTACGTAACCAAGATGCTGCGATTAAAAACCTCGAAACACAAATTGGGCAATTGGCTAAAAACCTTGAAACAAGTAATGCTAAAGCCAATGCCTGCAAAGCCATATTTGCGCAAGATAAAGCAAAGAAAGAGCAGTGCACATCCTCTATCACTAATGATCTTTCCGGAATTAACTACCTAAGAGAGGATGATAAATCAGAAGACGACGAGGTCCTACCAAGCTAACTTCCTGAGAAACAGCAATACCAGGAAAGATTTCTTCTTCCATGCACTATTGGTAATATTAAGATTCCTGCATTAGCTGATTTGGGGGACGGGGTTAACCTTATCTCTACTACTTTATTCGATAAAATAAAACTTACCAATTTAAAAGAAACAACTATTATGATAGAAATGGCTGATTCCTCTAAAGCCGTACCAAAGGGAATTGTGAATAATGTGCTTTTAAAAATTGGAAAGTTCCTTTTCCCAACTGATTTTGTGGTTATTGACATGGGGAAGTGGGAGGCTTACAACTTAATTGTTGGAAGACCTTTTCTGGCCACTTGTAGGGCTCAAATTAAGGTTTTTGAAAAACAAATTTCTTTGGGAACTGAAAATGAACGAATAACTTTTAGTATGAAAGAGCATATAAAACCAAAAGTTGAAATTTCAAATAATGTTGATGTTGTTAATGTTCAATCATTAGATCCCGCTCTACACTTTAATCCTATTACTAATGATAATAGAGAAAATGTTGATAATTGTAAGCAGAAACAGGAAAATATTGTCCAAGGCATTGAGGAAACTCCAGTTCCAAACAAACATTTTAGCAACTCGATGTTAACCAAGGATGACGAATCAATGATAGCATGGCCCCCGTATACTCGTCCTCAAAAATGTGAAAGAAAGGCGAATGAATGGATATACCCTCACAAGGGTGAGAGACATGATATTGAATTAGCATTAGACAATTGGTACAAAATAAGATTTGGAAACTAAAAAATCCATAAGGGACTGGTTAAGCAGTATAAGTACAATCATCTCACTGACACTATAAACGGTGCAAGATCTAGCATAAGTATAACTAGTAGTCTTATTGCTGAAGATGATGACCGGGGAAAATCATGTGATGAATGGCTTTCACATAAATTTAGAACTGATGGCATCCGTAATACTACAAGGAAAAAAGGGCTTGACAAATGGATGAATGTGTGCCAACGAGTGGTGGAAGTCGGCCGGATCCAAAGGCCCCCTTAGAAGCCCCTCGGCTCTGAGTCTAACTTAAAGACTCGTAAATAAAGAAAAGTGCTCTTTCGGGAGACAACCCGAATTATCCCTTTCTTTTATTTTATTGCCATTTCTGTAGGGTTTTGTATTTTCTAACCATTTTTGCAGGAAAATAGGAAGTAATTGCTGTTGCAGTTTGCTGATCTGAACAGAGTTACAGCGTAACTCATCTCTGTGATTACGCCGTAACCAACTTTTTAGCAGCAGAATTGTTGACGCATTACTAATTACGGCGTAATTCCATATCTGTGGTTACGCCGTAACCATTCGCTTTGCAGCTTTTGCCAGGTTTTGCTAGTTACGGCGTAACTCCCTTAAAAGAGTTACGACGTAACCTTCCTCTGCTTTAATTTTTTCATTTTAAAACACAGTAACCTTGTATTAGTAATTTAAATGAACTTTGTAGGTGTGTTCCCTGTAAACCCTCACGAGACTTCACTCATCCACTTGGGACACCAAGTGGTTTAAAAGGCTTGTTGCATATGCTAAATGCAACCGTGTTTCCTACGAAAGTGAGTTAGGTTTGTTTTTCATTTTTTTATTTTTAGAATTATGCTTGTCGGTAGTGTAATTTCAGGGATTGAAGTTTGTTCATGATGCTTATAAGAAGGCACGTCTTTTTTTTGTGGGCCTTCTTTCTTTATGGAGCAAATTTCAGGGAAGTTCTCGCTCTAATTCTACTTTTGTCTTCACCTTTATTTAATGCTTAGTAAAAAAGGGACTTTGTACAATTCAAGTGGGGGGACGGGAGTAAAATTATCTCTTGAACATTATTTTGCCCTCGTTTTTCTAGTTTATTTTGAAAAATTATGCCATTTTTAAAAATTTGACATGTTTTTCTTAACCTAACTAGAGTAGACCTTAGCCGAGCACATACAACCCTTGCAATATTATGGTGAGATTAGCCTTATCCGTTTCCAATATTTTACCCCAAATCCACCAAATTATGAGTGTGTCGGTAGCTTGTAAACTTTAGAACTTGGCCTTTGAATCATTTCGAGACCATAGACGAGGTATGTTGAGTTAGCTCGATGTATTTGGACCTTTCAGTTTTAGAAGGCAATATTATAGGATTATCACCCAAATAGCCTACCATTGTGTGTCTATTGATTAGTCACCTCGACTTCTCGACCCCCATGTGAAACCCTTTTGTTGCACTCACCTTTAGTGCAAGATACCCCTAGATACACCCATCTGAGCCATTCCTTTCATTTTGTTAACTCGATATATTGTTTCGATACACCTATACACCTTAGCCTACCATGTAGTCTTTATTTGTGATTGGGAAGTCATCATTTGCCTAAGTTCAAGGTTCGAGTGGAAAGGTTCGGAAATCACGCTTTCATCGACAACATTCTTGAAGATCATTGAAGAACCCCAGAATTCCCATTCATCTCAAGTGGGGGGATATTATGTTTTGTTATTATTGTTATGATTCAAAAAAATAAAAAAATAAAAAAGTTGTTATGTTATTGTAAAGTGCGATGTTATAAGCACTATGAGCTTTATAGATTTAGTATCGAGGAGGCCACCTCGGTCACATTTGAAGATTGGAGTTGGTAATTATGCCAACAATTGGAGAAAAGGTAGTGTGCCCATCACGACGTCCTATAATGACACATCTAACTTATATTTCATGATCCGGTTTCTTGACTTCAAAGCTTGAACTTTGGGCGAACGGTAAGTGGTGATGACTTGGTTATAGATTTAGACTACCTGCTTGTTTTTTATTTTACACCATTTATACATCCCATGTCTTATCCTACCCTTTAGTCATGAAGCATGTCTAGGTGATGCAACGAGCAATCTTTGGTGTCTTGGCCATGTATTTGGTCATGTATCATTGATTTTGTCCACTTCGCCGTGACATGTTAGTAATGACGAGTCACCCCTTAACCTTTGTCGTGTCTACCCATATTGCCTTCGATAATTGTTTAGCCCTTAACTCTAGTGTTGGAGATTTGTGTAACCGCCAAGCTTATGATATAATACATGCTATGACTGTGCGATTGAGTGATCACCCCGAAATTGACACTTAGAATAGTTGTGAGATTTGAGTGTTTTGTTCCCCTTTCATGAGGTGTTCGGCTTTGTTTTATTCTAGCATAAGGGATTTGTAAACTTATATTTTCCAGGTTATGGGAGATATCTTTTTAGGAATCTTTCTAATAAGGTCTACTTGAGGGCAAGTAGAGTTCAAGTGGGGGGATATTTGATAACATCAAATAGTCCTAAATATTAAGTGTCAATTTCCCCCGATAATGCTTGTAATTTATATCATTTATATGGATTTACGCTTGTTTTCCATTGTTTTCCACTTTCAAGTAAATTACGAGCATTGGAGCTAAAGAGACGTGGAACTGGAGAAATATCAAAAGATTTATCACAGTATGCTACTTTAAAGAAGTTACCGCGTAACTCGTCTCTCACATTACGCCGTAACTATTGCGTAACTCTTCCCAAAGGTTACGACGTAACTATATTAGGTCAAATGAGGTTCCACGCCGCTAATACTTACGCCATAACTATTTCATTAACTACGGCGTAACCAAGTTTACTGAAGACTACGGCGTAACCACTAATAAGGTTACGCCGTAACTAGCAGATCTAGTGCAAAATACGAAGAAATTGAAGGTTACGGCGTAACTCCTTCTATGGTTACGCCGTAACCCAGATCTGGCCTATAAATACCCCATGAATTCCAGCATTTCTAATCATCCCATTCCACACACAACAACCAGAGAACGTGGGAAAAAGCTCAAGGCAGGTCTAGAGGAGCATACGGAGCTGTCTCTAAGGGACAAATCACTCCCCTACGATAAGCTTTAACATTTGATATTTTCTTTACTTTCAATTCATGTATTTCATACCTTTGAATATTGAATTGGTTTGTATGATTAATATGAGCGGCTAAGCACCTCTTGGTGCTGGCCTAGTTATGATTCCTTAATTGTTTTTTTTGCGTTTACTTTACTTCTGTACAATTATTTCTAATTCTATGCATGCATAGTTTATTGGTAGCTACCTTTGGTTCGGTAGTTTTGAATGGCGGTAGAGGCCAATTGCCTAGGAGATATGACCAACTGACCCTATGTGAGCGGACTGAGATGGGAAGGGTAAGATATGACCAACTAACGACCCTTTTTACTTGTGCGATTTGACCAACTGATCACCTACCGTTTGGATGAACTTAAGAATTAGGAGGTGAGTGTTTAAGTTGCTAACGCCCGGGCACTCACTATTATAGATCTAGCATGTAGCGGTACTTAATTACTTGGCTTAGGGGACCAGGAACAACATGACTTATGAGGGGACACCTGACTTCTCCTATGGTGGCATCTTTGCTGATAGGTTAGGGCGAATTGACCAAATGTTGTCCTCTCGACTTTGACCCCACCTGAAGTAATTAGAAGTAAGTAGACGTAGACATAACTAGCTAGGAGGATTAACTAGGTTAGCACCACTCTCCTCTATTGATTTACCCTTTACCATTTATCTGCTTTTATTTGCTTTATTCTGCTTTAGTAGTTTAATTAATTAATTCCCTTTCGAAACCATTATTAATCTGTGACACCTAGACTTAGTAATAATCCAACACACATAGCTCTTGGGACGACTTCGGCTTTACCGATTACAACACTACACACGACCGGGTACACTGCCCGTTAGTGCACTAGGGTAGACCATAGGTATAACGAGACTTTATAAATATTAAAACCTGGTCAGTAAAACCTGCATCAAATACACTTTGATGAGACCTATTCTCCCATGGCTAGATTAGAGTCTATAAGAATACTTCTTGCTTATGCTTGTGCTAATGATCTTAAGATTTATCAAATGGATGTTAAAAGTGCTTTTCTAAATGGGTTTATTAATGAAGGAGTATATGTAGCTCAACCTCCGGGCTTTATCGATTTTGAAAAACCTAAACATGTGTATAGGTTAACGAAAGCTCTTTATGGTCTTAAACAAGCCCTAAAAGCTTGGTATGCTAGACTCAAATCATTTTTAACCAAAAACAACTACACCATGGGGTTAGTTGATAATACACTCTTTGCTAAGAAAAAGGAATCACATATAATTATTGTTCAAATATACGTGGATGATATTATATTCGGATCTACTTGTCAAGACATGTGTGATGATTTCTCTAAAATCATGCATGACGAGTTTGAGATGAGTACGATGGGAGAACTAAGTTTCTTTCTTGGTCTACAAATCAAACAAGTAGAAGATGGTATCTTCTTTAATCAATCTAAATACATAAAAGAGTAAAAGAGATGTTAAAGAAATTTGGTCTAGAATAGTCAAAACCCTAAGAACACCAATGTCATCCGACACTAAGCTTACAAAAGATGAAGACGGTGAATCCGTTGATAACACAAAATATTGTGGCATGATTGGTAGTCTTCTCTACCTTAGGGCTAGTCGGTCGGATATCATGTTTAGTGTTTTTCTATGTGCTAGGTTTCAAGAAGATCCTAAAACATTACATCTAGAAGCGGTCAAAAGAATATTTAGATACATTAAGGGTACGACTCAATTAGGATTATGGTATCCTAGGAGTACGGGAGTAGAAACTATTGTATATGCAGATTCTAACCATGCAGGCGATTATGTTGCCCGAAAAATTACAAGTGGTGTATGTACTTTTATGGGATGTTGTTTAACATCTTGGTTCTCAAAGAAGCAAACGGCATTGGCCATATCAACAACCGAAGCCGAATATGCCTTCGCTGGCAAAGCATGCCAACAAGCACTATGGATGAAACAAGCGTTATTTGACTACGACATTCATCTAAGTGACATAGCCATTCTACATGACAACAAAGGTGCCATCGACTTAAGCAAGAATACGGTATTGCATTCTCGCACCAAGTACATAGAGATTCGTCATCACTTTTTAAGAGACAATGTTCAAAAGGGGAACATCTCTATTGGGAAGGTAGCATCCGAAGACAACATAGCCGACGTCCTCACCAAACCGTTGAAGTGGGAACAATTCAACCTACTTCGTCTTGGTCTTGGTCTCATGGAACGATCGTCGTAGTTAGTTTTTAAACTCTACAAGGTATGTAAACACTAGCCTTCTTCTTTTCTAAGTCTAGGATCTCTATTTCACATACAACTCACAAACAATACAGGAATTTTCAAAACCCAAGATAGGTTTTACTTACAACTCTTACTTTCATAATTTTCTTTTACTTTTCAAGATAAGTCTTTTTTACAACACGTAATTTCATACCTATTTTTTTCTCAAGGATAAACATTTTCTTCAAACAAAGAAACTTTTTCAATAGGCTTTCTAAAAGGATACTTCTTCTCTTATCATTTTCATAAAAGTTATTTCTCACGTCTAGGACAAACCCCTTTTTCATTATTAATACAAAGTAAAATACCGTTTTCATTGCATCTCATGTCTTTTGAATGCTAAAGAGAACACATAACTAATATGTGTTTTCGGGTAAATTCATTTAAGCAACAATGAATTAGGAGCACTCGGGTTATCTCACATAATAGTATGCTTTTTTCACTTCTAGTCTATTTTTCTTTTTCTTTTTAGGAATCGAGATAACCGCAACTCCAAATGGTTTGCATATAGGCACACACTAGTCACAAATATTTCCTAAAGGAAAATTTCAAGCTGCCTAAGTCACCAGTACCACGGATCCCAGCATTAACGCTGGACGGTTCCCTCAAGGGAAGGATCCGTGGGATCCGTGAGACAGAAGCTGAATTTCTCTTCTATTTTTCTCACTTTGGCTAAAAACCTCTATATTTTCATCATTTTACCTTTTTTTTTTTTTTTTTTTTTTTTTTTTTACTAATGAGTATGTTACTTAATGCTTGTGTTCTCATGATCACATGCCTTAAATTCATATCTAATCATTAGATTTTAGTCCAGATTTTTGGTCAAGCATTCATTAGTCATTACAATGCATTATTTTTTTTTCTATAAAGAGGGTTCCCAAAATGCTTGCATCCTCATCACTCTCAACCTCACAAAACAACCATCATCATGTCATCCAAAATATCTTCCAACATAGAAGAATCACCTAGTGCAAACAATCTTTTTCAAAAAATTCAAAATTTTGTCCTACCACCTTCCGTAGTACCACCATCCAAATCTAGAAAAACCGCACGAATTAGCATCCGGCCTTGTTGTTTAGCCAAACCATTGTCAAATAGTTCATCACCAACTACTCTTTCACCACCAAATAGTTCCATAGTAGCACCTCCCTCATCTCCAACAAGTACACCACCATCATCACCTATCAAGTCTCCACCTAAAGTTACTCTATTGGAACTCCTTAAGAATCCAACAATGTCTCAACAAACCAACCCAAAAGAACTAGTCTTTTTAACACCTCCCACATCTCCAAACACAATTTACAATGATCTTGTAACTTCACCACCTTTAGCTCCCATTCTCTTACAAGAACATCTAGGTTCTCTTCCACCATCACTTCCAAACATTACGGACTTTTATCCGTATTTTCCAACTTTTCCACCACAACTTCCGCATATCACAAATCAAACTAACACGGAAAACTTCCGCACACATTACCCACATCATTTACATTGTGAACATTGCCAATCCACTAGGGATCTTGCAATACAAATTAGGGAAGAGATGTGACTCATACTTAACCTCATCCTTGATCGCATCAACATCATCACTCACCAAAACCTCCATCCATAACCTTATGCAAGCATGGAAGGAGTCATTTTACTATTTTCTCTAGTATTTTCTTTTGAGTCACTTTCGTTTGAACAAATCTTGTTCTTAGTTTTACATGCTTGTATGTGGCATAAATACCACTACATTTTGTTATTTTATTACAAGGCTTTGTTTACATACCTTGGATCCCAATCTTGTCTCTCGTCAATCACAAGATTATTTATGCATGTTACTAATTTTTTCTTTATAGGTTTTTATATTTTCTCACTTGACGCCCTATTATAGGGGGAGCTACCGTCAAGGGGGAGTTAGAGATACGTGGATTATTTTTCCACACTTTATTTCTTCATTGGGGTCACTTTTTGTTTCGACAAAAAGGGGGAGAAGAAGTAAAACTTATTCTTTCAAAACATACATCTAATCTTAAGTTTTACTCATCATAACATTATGTTTTGTCATCAATAAAAAGGGGGAGATTGTTAATACAAATAAACCGTAAAAACGTTTATTAATATTTAGCAATCTCTTTGTGTTTTGTTGATAACAAATATAATGTTATCTTAAGTATAATTATAAGGATACATGTTATTTTTGTAAAGCCTCTACATATATAGTCATTTGATATAAATTGTTGTAATAATTCATTTATTGTAATAGTTTATTAGGATGGGTAAAAACCACAACCCATACCCATGGAGCATATCCATAACCCATGGAGTTAACCCATAACCCATTGTCTAGATGCATTGCATCTTTTAGATACATTGTATCTATTTACATACCCATGGTCCAGAGTCTAGGACCCATAACCCAAAAACCCATGGGCAAACAGGAGCGTCTCACGGATCCCTCAAGTTACACTAGACAGATCCCTCTGGCAAGAGATCTGTGGGATCCATGCAATAGTGGAAAGAATTTGCCTATAAATAGAGAGCCATTTCTTCATTGTAACTTACCCCTCTTCTTACAAACTCTCTCATATATTCTTACATTCTTCTAACCTAAGATCACTTGATCTAGAGAGTAGTTCTTCTTTCTTTGTGATTCTCATATAGGTCCTTCTCTAAGGCAAGATCACGAGCATTCTACAAGTCATCCAAGCAAGGGGTCCTTGATTGATTTGTTCCTCCACAAAATTTCTGTAGCAAAGATCTTGTATTTCATATTTCACATATTTGTTGTGTTATAGTAGTGTTGGTTTGGTCCTTCATGTTACGGACTCGGTATTTAGCTTTGTACCGGAAAAAGTGTAAGCGACGTTGTGAAGACTTCTCCGCCAAGTTGAAGGAGTTTGTTGACATACCGCTTGAACTCTCGAGTAGGTGACTCAGGGAGTGGAGTAGGGAAAGGACGGTGTCCTTGTAGCCGAACCACTATAAATCGGTTGTGTCATTTCTATCCTTTACTTTACTTGCTTTCTTTACTCGCACTACTTTTAGATCTATACTTTCTCTTCATCCATACGATTTCACATAACATCGAATCTAAAGTTTTTGAAACTAACTTAAAATCAGCAAAACTATTCACCCCCCCCCCTTCTAGTTTTCTACAAAACCCTCAGGTTGGTTCATGTAGATTTCTTCTTCTAAATCTCCGTTTAGAAATGCCATTTTCACATCCATTTGGTGAACTTCCAAATTTTTTAAAGCGGCAAGAGCAAGTATCATTCTAATCGAGGTTATTCGCGTAACAGGAGAATATGTATTTAAGTAATCTAGACCTTCTCGTTGTCTAAATCCTTTGACTACCGATCTTGCTTTGTACTTGTCAATTGTGCCATCGGTTTTCATCTTCTTCTTGAAGATCCACTTATAGCCTAGTGGTTTACAAACAAGAGGTAAATTCACGAGCTCCCAAGTATGATTTCGTAAAATAGAATCTATTTCACTTTTAATCCCTTCATTCCATTGAGGACCTTTTGAGGAAGTAATAGCTTCTCGGTATGACGTAGGTTCATTTTCAACTATAAAAGAAACAAAATCAGGTCCAAACAATTTCTCGGTTCTTGCCCTTTTGCTTTTTCTAAGTTAAACCTCTTCTTCCTCAGTTTGGTCTTGTCTCTCATCTTGGAGATCATAATCATCTCGTTGTCTCTTATCTTGGAAAACTTCGCCATCTATTCTATATGAACTTCCAGCTTCCTTTGTTAAAAACGGAAATATATTTGCAAAGAACGAAGCATTCCTTGATTCCATTATTGTACCTTTTTGTATATCCGGATTTTTAGAATCATGTACAATGAAATAATAAGCACTGATATTCTTAGCATATCTGATGAATATACAATCCACAGATTTAGGTCCAATCTTTTGTGCCTTGGTAGTCGGTATAGCTACCTTTGCTAGAGACCCCCACACTCGTAAGTACTGATATGATGGTTTTCTTCCCATCCATAATTCATAAGGGGTGTCTTCTTTTTCCTTACGAGGTATCTTATTTAAAAGATAAGTAGCCGTTACAATGGCTTCCACCCATATGTCCTGGCTTATACCAGAACTTATCAACATGTCATTAACCATTTCTTTCAAGGTACAGTTCTTCCTTTCGGCAATAAGGTTATGTTGTGGTGAATAGGGAGAAGTAAACTCGTGTCTGATTCCATGTTTCACACATAGATCAGCGAATGGAGACACATATTCGCCTCCTCTATCACTTCGTACCACCTTGATTTTCTAACTAAGTTGATTCTCAACTTTGTTTTTGTATAAAACAAACTTCTCTATAGCTTCATCTTTACTTTTCAGTAATTAAACATAGCAATAGTTTGTACAATCATCAATAAACGTGATAAAGTACTTATTGCCACCTTTTGTGGGTAGTGAGTTCAAATCGCATATGTCAGTGTGTATCATATCAAGTGGTTCGGTTTTTCATTCAACCGATTTGAAAGATGATCTTGTAAGTTTGGCTTCAACACAAGTTTCACATTTGTATTTTGAATCAATATGCAGATTGGGTATGCAATTAAATTTAATCCAACAACGAATTGAATTAAACTTTACATGTCCAAGACCGCGATGCCACACATTAGAAGACTCAATCAAGTAAGCAGAAGAATTCATTTTATTGATATCATTCTTAACAACCATTACATTCTTAGAAAGCAAAAACTTATCAGACTAAAAAACAAGACGAAAAACAAACTTGTTCAACAACCAACCAGACACAAGATTATTGCGAATCTCTGGAACATACAAGACATTAGTCAACTTGAGCTCTTTCTCGGAGGTCATCTTCAAGATTACATCTCCTTCGCCCTTGAAATCAGTAGTTTCAGAGTTGCCCATGTACAGCTTCTCTCCACTATCAACCGCTCTGAAAGAGTGAAACATACTCTTATCAGTACACACATAACGGGTAGCCCCAGTATCAACCCACCATTCCCTGTTGTTGGAACCTACTAGGTTAACTTCATAGATCATGGCAATGACGTCAGACAAACATAGCAATCATTCCCATATTATCATTCACCATATTATCATGGCGTGGAGTCACCTGCTTCGGCATCTTACAGATAACAGCACGATGACTCAGCTAGTCACAACTGAAACACACCCCTTGGAACTTCTGTTTCACAATTGCAGCTTTAGGAGCAAGGTACTCAGACTTCCTTTTGAACTTCTTGTCATTCTTACCTTTTCCTTTGCCATTGGACTTTGAAGATGACAAAACATGCTCAACCATATTTGCCTTGGCAAAATCAGGCATATAAGTGTTTTTCTGAGCCAGCTTGTTGTCCTCTTAAATACGAAGACGAACAACCAAGTTTTTAACACTCATCTTATTTCACTTATGCTTCAGGTAGTTCTTAAATTCTACCTATCTTGGGTGTAACTTTTCAATGATAGCAGCAACTTGAAAAGTTTCACTCAAAGTCATTCCCTCCAAATGAATGTCGTGTAGCAAAACCTGCAGATCTTGAACCTGACTCATCACATTCTTTGAATTATCCATCTTGTAATCCAAAAAATGAGCTACCACAAACTTCTTTATACCAGCATCCTCAGTTTTGTACTTGTGTTCCATTAACTCCCATAATTCTTTGGCAGTATTGGTCTTGCAGTACATGTTGTACAAAGAGTCTACCAAACCATTCAGAACATAGATGTGACACAAAAAGTCTAAATGTTTCCATGCTTCCATGGCTTGAACAACCTATTGATTAGAGGATCCACCTTTCGTAGGAGGTTCCACGTGAGGTAGATTCTCTTTTAAAAATTGCGCAAGGTTCAAAATAGTGAGATAGAAGAACATCTTCTGTTGCCACCTCTTAAAATTCTCTCCATTGAATTTCTCTTGTTTCTCAGCATGATTAGCAACCGTGTTAGTGACTGGTGCACCAGTTACGTTCACAGAAGGGGTAGTGGTGTTTGTCATCCTGAAAAATTACCGAACACAAACAGTTAAGTCAATTGTTATAAAACCGGTATCTAGAAAATTCAATCGTGATTTCTTTTAAATTGTACCGAATCTGCTTTAAAGAGACTCAATCTTAGTTTCAATGAATCTAGATTTAAATTAACCAAATAAATAACCAAATTAAATAGATCAGTTTAATAGATACTCAATCTTGGTTTCAATATAAACTGATAATAATAAATGCTTAAAAAACATTTTATATCTGAAATCCAAATTTGTAAATAAGATTTTGTTTAAAAACTGGTTTTTCAAAGAAACTCAATCCTGGTTTTGACAGAAAAATAGTTTGTATATAAATATGTTAATTAAAATTAATCCGGTTTGACAAAAAGTGTTTTATTTCTATTACACGAAATCTGTTTTAAGACTATGGGAAACAGTGAACACTTTATAATAAATCAGATTATTAAGAACAATAATAAAATTAACAACAATCGAATAACAGAAAATTAAGTCAGACGAAAAGGGGTAGAAGCAGAAGACAGACACTATCGTGACATGAGGCTCGTGTTTAACACGATTCCCTTAAAATAGATTCGTCGTCTGTTTCCCAGGGTACACTGTCCAAAGCTGTTGTACAGCAGCCCAGCAAGACCTGACAACTTGCCTGAAAGATCACTGAAGCGTATGTTGTTTCTGATCGATGGACTGCTGGAACTCGGATGGTATGAATTGCGTTTTCTGGATGATGATAGAATGAGACATATGGCCTTTATTTATAGTGAAGACAAATATTGTCCTCTAAGAAAATATTTCTGCCATATTAAAATCAAATATGTTGTTCTTAAAACCGATTCGCAAATCTTTTTAATACATAAAACAGATTCGCATATCTTTTAATATACAAAACAAATTTATGTAAACTTAATTATTAAGTTTATATCTATTTCCTAAAATAGATTTACAGATTCTGGAAAAGGAACTCGAATCTAGAAGCAAAATGATATGTGCACTGACGAATTTTCAGAGTTGCATTCATGTCCACAGGTCGCATGAGTTCAGAATCTGGCAGCAAAAAGACACGATATCTCATTCATATTAACTTCATTTGAACATACTTTAACTCGTTGCGAAGCTCTCTTCAAAGAGAACGCAAAGCTGTCAAGAAATATAAATATATATAACATATACCTATATTAAATAATATCCAAATTTTGCAAAAACTCATTTTGTAAAAACCATTTTTCCAACACTTGTGTCTTCTCTGATATACCGATTACAGTCACGCCTTCAAGTTAATTGATAGCTTTGTGGAATAGTGAATACATGTCTCATACTCATATTTACCTTTTAGTGGTTGTGTTTTCTAGCGATGATAGATCTGTAAGTGACATCCTTTCAAGTTCTCTATGATGAAGTTCTAGCTCTATCATTAATCACGCAACGTAAACCTTATATAATCGCAAATCAAAGCAACAAAGAAATTATAACGTGGACTTTGTAACTGAGTATGGTGTATTCACACCTGCTATAGCACTATGCAATGTCATGCCATGATTATGAACTGGAACCATTCCAGTTTATCAAATATACATGTACAATAGTGACTTTTCTTATTAGCTACAAATTGTAAAAATAAATACAAATTTAACAACAACATCAGCAAAAATAGTGTCGATCTTTGTATGTTAACCTTTGCAACTTTGAAACACAACAAAAATGTCTACTATTTAGTTGAGCATATTTGATACGAGTATATATGAAGTTATATACCTCATGATTTTTAAGAAAAAATTCTAGTTTACGCTTTTTGAATTCTTAACATTCCATGAACACTGAAAGTATTAATTAATATATTAAGGGAGTAGCTATTTGTTGGGGGAATTGCATATATACCCACTAAAACTTAAAAACTTGCATATTTTCCCATAATACAAGTTTTTATTGCATGGTGTACAATGCATTTTAAGCATGTTTTGGGTATATATACAAATATGCAAGTTTTAGTGTGTATATATGCAATTGACCATTTTCTGAATATGTCTTACAAATCTAAGGTGGTCCGCAGTCACGAGTCAAAGACCTTAGAAAAGTATTGCTTAATCAAAATAACGTACTACTTAAGTAGGTACGTATTAATTTCATAATTTGCCAATATATAATGCCAAATTAAGGCCCACAACATAAGGAAAGGACCGACAATCCATGTCCACATTGTAATGTTATCACTTATCAGCTCATTTAGATCCAGCCAATAGATTGTAGTAAGTCATTTGTCTATAAACTAGCACGAGTTTGGTGGAAATAATACAAAGGTGAGTGCCAAACCGAAATGGATCATAAATAAAACACCAATGATAGAACCCATTTTGTCTAAAGTTTAAGCAATTCATACTCATGCAACTCCATATAGAGGCTACCACACTTTTAGTCATATAGTCGATTTAAATGCTGATGTTAGGTTATCGCGTACCGCTCATAATGTCTCTCGTGTTTGATCTTGACTTCCAAGGATTCCACCTTCGTGTTCTCAAGCGTAGACAACCTCATTCACGTGTGTAAAAAAATGTATTACCATTGTCGTTGCCATATCTCCATTTATCCAATCTTGCGTTAAGTGCATTGATTACGATATAGTAGCACTTTATGACTCTAAGGCCTTGTTTGTTTTTTCAAATAAGCTCTTTTTTTCTCTTATGTCTGCAGGCGCGCAGACAATTTCCTTGAAGACCGTTTGTTTTTTTTCAGACATAAGAGGGTAAATTCACTTCTTTCCTCTTCTACTATGCAGACATAAATTTCCTCTTTTTTCCACTTATTTCAATCACTTCTTTTTTCCACTTCTTTCAACAAAAAAAAAATAAAAATGAAAGAAGTACTTTAATAGTACAAAAAATAAACGGTCTTCTTCTTGCAGATGAAGTGCTTAAATGTACCTCTTCTTCTGCAGACATGGTTTGCAGATAAAGAGGTAAAAGCTCTGAAAAAACAAATGACACCTAAAGCTAATCTACTTCTTCAGTTTTCTTAAAAGAAACAACAATGCTTAAATAAGAATTGACATGAAATATTTGTACTTGTATTTAACTATAAATGATTTGTCTAGCAATTTTTCTTTTTCTTTTTTTTTAACGGCGAAATATATAAAAAACAAATCTCCACTAAAAAGCTATAAACAATTACAAAGGAAGTCTAACAAGTTTTAACACCTTTAAACTTTAAGAAAAAAAAATGGTATGTTATCGAAGATGTTACACTGCTTCATGGATTGAGAGCAAAATGTAACATTGATAACGCCAAAGCAACCAAATAGAAGCAGAAGAAATCACATACATCCGATCTTTTCTTGCGTTTGAAGTGTTCTAGTTTTCAAGCCACTCGATCCATTTCCGTATTATAGCACAAGCGCGGCAAAGAAACATCACTCCAACTACAAATTTGACGCCAAATATTTGCAGCCTAATCACAAGTAAAGAAAATGTGATAAGTAGTTTCCACACATGCATTACAAACCGCACATAAAATCGAAGGAATTTCTAACCCACGATACGACAGGTTTAAATGATGAGAGAGTATATCCAACAGTAAACGCCAAATGAAAATGTTTACCTTCCGAGGAAATATTTGTTCCATCTTTTTACCTGGGATCATCGACGGCAAAATTATATCATCAATATGTTTCCTAGTCACCCCAACATAAAATGAACCATCACTGTGTAAACCCCATTTCCAAGAATCTTCACCTTATCCAACCTCAGTATTATTGATCTCAACCAACAACAAATTCAACGCTTCTGAATTACGACCCCCCAAAACTTGTCTACTCCAATTCCAAGGCCACTCTCCATTTGAAATCTGATCTCTAATATAATAATCTTCGTTACGATCCAACCGAAACAACCTGTTATATCGCAGATTTTAACGTGTCATCCCCAAGCAAGTATCTTTCCAAAATCGAACCCTACATCCACAGCCCACTATGAACATCAATGTACCCAGTGGAATAATACCGGTAGAATGAAGATGATTAAGGGACCCAACAATCTTTGTGTAACACCCCAACCCGGCAAGGGTAGAAGTATCACATTCTGGTGTCATATCAGAACATACAAATAAAATTTGTAAGCGGAAACCTTATAAAATAAAATACCAAGTCACATAAACAAATGACTTATAATGAAAAATACAAAATCCAATATAACAAAATGAAATGAAATATCAGAACAATAGCTCTTCAAAATAAGTCCAAAATAATAAGGGGAAACTAGGGTTGGATCACTCAAAAGCTCCTACTCTCAGCCCAATAAAGCCCAGCATCCTACTTGGTACCTGCCGCATGGAAAAGAAATGCGGCTGAGCTTAAAAAGCCCAGTGAACAAAGGAAACTAATAACAAGTCGCAACGAAATGAGTACAATGAGTCAATGAGGAACCTGCAGAACACAATAATGACAGATATCCAGAAGAAACAGAAATCAAAGGAGACCAAAGCAAAGCAACGCATCGATGACATATATATAAGCACATATAAACAATCAGACATACCAGTACCGAAACATAATCAAGCATAGCAGACGGCGTATCCACTAAACATAAATATGGCATACAATTAAATCAGGTAATCAGAATACATAAGCCAAACGGAAATCTAAAAGCAAGCGGAAGCAATTAATTAGAAAGTGAGTATAGCAATCACACAAGTCAAATAACCCACAGTTAAATAACATAACAAGTACCATAAACAGCGGAAGTACTAACAGCAGTAAAAACATGGTAGCGACATGTATCAGGTAGGAATACAGAACAACATCATAACTGAATGAATTATCTAAACAAGGACATAGCATGGCAACTAAATAAGTTAACTAGACAGACAACATAAGTTGAACCATTTACATCATCAAACAGTAGCATAAACAGAAGTGTAAACATGGCAGGTCAATAATTAGCAGATAAGAATACTAACGGATAATCATAGCCCATGAAAATAACTGAACGAAGGTATACATGATAAACAGATAATTCAATTGATTACACACTAGCATGGTCACCAGATAAATCAAAGGGTCACATAACAACATGATAAACGGATGGTCAGATATTAGCATGACAACAGGTGAATCAGATAATCACATATTAGTCATATAGAAGCAGGGTAAACGGTAGTCACATAAATCATGTAGTAGCATAATCAACACATGAATCCAATAATCATATAATGGTTCGGTACGTGAATGGAATGATAGTCTGAAGTATAAGCTTGACAGTCAATCAAAAACGAAATAAGGGTATGACAATCAAATGAAATAGAGTATAGTATGGTAGTAGAATGAGTCACATAAGGATACTGAATAAATGAACAATCAACGGAAATTAAAGATGAGGAATACAGAATATGGTGCGTTGGGGGATAACAGAAGGTACAATATAAGTGTATCAAAAGTGTAAAGGTTGTTAGAAATCTACCACGAGCCAACAATACAATAGTAGCAATAGTAACCTTAGTAACCAATAGTAGCCTATAGTAACCATAGAGGAGCGACCTCTCAATATGTGAAGGACGTGTATTGCACACAACATCGCATCACCAAACCAATGTAGCAATATCAATACAATAACAAATCTAGGATGCATCCATACGCTCCTGCAGAAATCATAGTGGCCAAACATATATTTGAGCTCATAATCATGTAACAGAAAAGGGACGGTGTGGCACATCACTCGACCACACTGGAGTCATGTCATTGGTGCATCAATGACACAGACTTAGAACCCCCATGCCTAGTTAATGGCTCGGGTATCAAACTGACAGGTCAAAAGCAAAGTCCAAAGTGTAGCAATATATAAGTCATCATAATTAAAGGTTCAATATCAATGGTTCACAATTCAAAGGTTCATAACAATGGTTCAATAACAAGGTTCAATAACAAGGGTTCAATAGCAAAGGTTCAATAGCATGGTTCAATAACAAAGGTTCAATAGTAAGGGAACAAGGTTCAATTCAAATTAGCAAGAGGTCAAAAGATGCATAGAGATCATGAGAAACCTTATAAGAAAGGTCAGAATATCTATACTTGATTCAATAGCAAAGACATACACAAATAAATGAGACACAAGACACGAAAGATTACTCCTTCTTCGAGGGATCTACAGAAGTGAAAGGATATTCATTTATCAGACGTAGTTAAGGTGCTTTACTCCGGGTAAGTCTTTAGGGTTTATAAGTATATTTCCGGTTTTAGCAAGTTTCCAAATATAGTAACTTTCCTTGTTTAGTAAGTTTCCACTTTAAGTAATTTAGCCATTTTAGGTACTTTCTATTTTAGGCAGGTTTCTATTTTAAGTAACTTTCCAAAAATAGCATGTTTTCATAATGAGCAGGTTTAGTCATTTATAATATAATATTTGTTAAATTAGGTTAAAATGATGAAAATAAGTATTATCATAGTTTAAGGGTCAATTATGACAAGTTACAAAAGTTTAGGGTTTAAAGTGTCATTTTTCAAAGTGTAGGGTCATAAGTGTAAATATTGTAAGTCTACTGATTTTACTCATTTGGTCCATTCTATTCCCATTCTAACGAATTAAACCTTCAAGTCTTATTAATTTCAAAATCAACCTTTAACTTTATTAAATCGTGTAATACAAAACCCTAGTTTTAGATTATGATTCACGTATACGTCTTAAACCATTTCGAATCCAATATACACACAATTATATGATTTCCTTGTGTTTACCATTCTGGTCGTGGCCTATCCCTCCCCCATACTTAATTTAATATGCCCCAAATAGAAATTCAAACGAGACCCTTAAACAATTTGTTATCGATTCAATTTACAAGAGACGTACTCGTTTAGCTCGTCATTTAACCATGTAGGTGTCGTGTATAAAGGGTCCAAAAACAGATTTACATCAAAGTTTTCATGGCCATATTCCATTCGATATTTACAAGACAAATATCATGATTTTATGTAATAAAAGGTTATCATTTTATGTGTAATATAGTTATCATTACATGTGTTTATATAATTCAATATATGCATTCGTTGGAGGCCATAACCACACGACATAGATCAAAGAAAATGAAAAAGAGATGGAATGAGACACATGATACGTTACCCTTGAAGCGTGAACGAAAGAGGAAACAAGATCAGGGCACCAAACCCCACGACAAAGCCTCCTTCTTGGCTTAGAAACCTACGACAGAACACCCACAAATTAACCTCCTTCGAATCAAATGGAACACGACCAATACCCACGTCTATAGCCTCCTTGCAACACCTTACGAAATATCCTTGAGCCTTCAATTCGAATGGAAGGGAGGAATGAACTCCTTGCCGTTACTTTTGATGTAGAGAATTAGGGTTGTGTGTTTTTATTTTTGAATTAGTAAATGGTGATTAAAATGGGATTAAATGGAAAATTAAATGGGTGATTTTGGCGTGATATTAGGCCGATTACGGGGGGGGGGGGGGGGGGTTTCTTGACTCCATCAATGCTAATTAACTTACTCTAATTATAATGATGTAAATTTTATTTAGATTAAATGTGTTAGTAAAGTTATACATAGAAATGGTCCAAGTAACTTCTTAATGTGTGATTTTTATCTTAAAAGACATGTAGTGAGAGTAGGCTAATAATTAACTTGTATAAGTCATTTACGAGTTAAGAGTTTAACTTATTTGACGAGTTTTGACGTATTTACGAATTTCATAATCATTTAGTTGAGGGGCAAAATAGTCTTTTACACGTTTAATATTTTCAGGGTTTTACAACTCTTCCCCTCTAAAAGAAAAAATTTCGTCCTCGAAAATTGAAGTCGCAGAAGTACACGGAGACGTCCAAGTTTAAGGCAGACGTAGCAATCCATACATTCGCATAGATCAGAATGATTTCGGATCCAAAGCATACAAAACTTATACGTAACAGATGTCAGTGAGAATCTCGCAAGGAGGTACAGAATTTCAAACGAATATGAAAGTTGAAAAATAACGGATATGAGTCTTAAACCATCCAACGTACCAACCTCAGGCATTTCCCAAGACGTTGTATGATTCCAATAAGTTTAAATTATATGATCTCGGTATTATCATGTTGATCAGGCGTCATAATACTTGCATCACATAACAAGTCCTTATTGTCATCATATTCTGTCTCAGGTCATGACGAACCACATAACTAACATCACAACAAAACAGATACACATACAGGTAGCAAGTAACATACCAAAACATACCAGATTCACATACATGCAACATATAATACATCAAACAAACTTACCATACCACAAAGGAGAGAAGGACACCAACTTGCTCGAAACGGTTCCTCATGACTCATTACTGACGATCCGAAAATAACCTTAGGTGCACAAATAGTGTCAAATATCACAAATCTGATCTCGCTGGTACGAATTACCTAAACAAAATAGATGACATTCGAAATCACTCTAATAGAGATATGAGATATGACACAAAGCTGAAATATTACGAAAATGCTAAATCATAAAACTTCACAATTCGAACCGAGTTCTGAACAAATTAAAGAAAAGTAATACCGATCAAAATCACATAACAAAATATCAAACCGCCTCAAAACGCGTGACAAACAAATCAGAGTAACAGAAGTCGTGCCCAATCATATAAAGTAGATGAATCTTCTCAGCATCTCAACGGTTGGACTGTTGACCACAATATGCCCGAATCTTGGTAGTAGTTTCTCCGCACGTCTAAAGTACGACGGTCATACTTCTTCTGCTCATACGTCTTCCAAGTGTCCACGAGATGAATCTTGTCTCCGTCTTTGTGCCTCTGGTTGATCCGTCCAGCTCCCTCTAGCAGCATCCTCATGTCTCCAGCAGCATTCCAGTCGGGTGCGGCTTCTGCTTTACGAACCCCTCCAGTTCAGAAACTGCTGCAGCAACGCAGGGTCGGCACCATCATCTTCGACCCTATGAGTAGAATCCAACTAACGATCGACAAACGGATGTGCAAAAATAAAGCAAACAAAATCAAATATGAAAAAAAGAAGGTCAAATCAGTGAAGACAAAAGAATTTCGAAGTCAAATCCAAACGAAAATCAAAAGAATCGGAAAAGATCAAAGCAGACGGAAGCCTAATGTCTACCCAAGTCCTCACATATCAATCCTAAGGTCAACAAGACAAAACCTGGGCTCTGATACCATAATTGTAACACCCCAACCCGGCAAGGGTAGAAGTATCACATTCTGGTGTCATACCAGAACATACAAATAAAATTTGTAAGCGGAAGCCTTATAAAATAAAATACCAAGTCACATAAACAAATGACTTATAATAAAAAAATACAAAATCCAATATATCAAAATGAAATGAAATATCAGAATAATAGCTCTTCAAAATAAGTCCAAAATAATAAGGGGAAACTAGGGTTGGATCACTCAAAAGCTCCTACTCTCAGCCCAATAAAGCCCAGCATCCTACTTGGTACCTGCCGCATGGAAAAGAAATGCGGCTGAGCTTAAAAGCCCAGTGAACAGATATAACAAAACGAAAGCTAAACAAAATCAGAAATACAAAATGAAACAAAGGAAACTGATAACAAGTCACAACGAAATGAGTACAATGAGTCAATAAGGAACCTGCAGAACACAAAAATGACAGATATCCAGAAGAAACAGAAATCAAAAGAGACCAAAGCAAAGACATGCATCGATGACATATATATAAGCACATATAAACAACTAGACATACCAGTACCGAAACATAGTCAAGTATAGCAGACGGTGTATCCACTAAAGATAAATATGGCATACAATTAAATCAGGTAATCAGAATACATAAGCAAAACGGAAATCTAAAAGCAAGCGGAAGCAATTAATTAGAAAGTGAGTATAGCAATCACACAAGTCAGATAACCCACAGTTAAATAACATAACAAGTACCATAAACAGCGGAAGTACTAACAGCAATAAAAACATGGTAGCCACATGTATCAGGTAGGAATACAGAACAACATCATAACTGAATGAATTATCTAAACAAGGACATATCATGGCAACTAAACAAGTTAACTAGACAGACAACATAAGTTGAACCATTTACATCATCAAACAGTAGCATAAACAGAAGTGTAAATATTGGATCGATATACTCTAACCAAACTAACTTAAATAGCTTGTTAAGGTTTAATAACCTCGGATAAATCCTAAGTTATTAACAGAGAAACACTGAGCAAACTCTATTAAGTATGCGGAATTTACTTAACAAAGCTAAGAAGAATAACTTTAACTTTGAACGATTTTATTAATAACTCTTACTCTGGTTATTATGCGGATCTTTAACAACTCTAATAATATCGAACTTCTCTCTAAAACTCTAATAAAATCACGTATATCTTATGCCAATCTAGGGATCCTTTTATAGGCTCAAGGATAACCCTAGTCGGTTTACAATTTGTAACCTTGTACGACAAGTAATCCAATAAAGAATATTCTAGAATTACAAGACTTTCTACAAACAAATATAACAGTTCTTTGTTCTTACAGTACTTTGACTTCAACAACAGTACTTTGACTTTATCTTTAGCAGTACTTTGACTCTTTGACTTTTCCAGTACTTTATAGTTTATAGTACTTTATCTTTCTGTAGTACTCTGTCAATCTTCAGCACTTTCATATCCCAACAATCCTCCCCTAACTTGAATTCTATTAGCTTGACTTCAAGTTCCTTTGTGAATTTATCTTTAACAGCTCCATCTTTAAGGAAAGATTATGTCTTAGTCTTTGGATTGTATCTCTGTAGATTCTGTGTTGGTATCAATATAATAAAAGTATCTCTAGAATTATTCTTTTACAGCATCATCCAGCAATCTCCATCTTTTCAGCAACACAGCAACATATGACAATTTGTACATTAATTCAGTTTAAGTTGCAGTCTATTCTCATCACTTCCAGGTGTGTTAACTCCTGCGAAAGGTGAATCATTGAAAATTTAATGGATTTAGATCTCTTTACCGAAGCCATTAACACTGGAGTAGCCAAATATTTTGGTGTGTAAGACCATGGTACATTGATAACCATATGATTTTCAGCAAATCATCAGCTATCAACAGATTTGATTTGTCTTTACCAAAAGTTGTACCCTTCTAGACTAGTTAGTTCTTTCATCATGGTGAACTAATTATCATATAATGGTTTTTCCACAGCCTTTACCACAAGCCATTTTCTTGTGGGCTAGCCAACTCTTCACATTACTGATATGGTGAGTTGATTACCATCCAACTTATTAGCAAGTTGTCAACTAAAAACGGATTTGAAATATCTTTACCAGAGCCGTTTGCTCATGGATTAGTCAATCCTTTTGTAACCATGGTGGATTGATAACCTATTGATGTTACCATCTCAAAAACCATTTATTCAACCTTTGTTTCAAAATATTTGTTACTTAACAAAAGGTTTCTTCCAAAAATCATTTAACTGGTTAAAAGCTGCAAGCAGTACTTTGATTAAAGTACTGTTTGATCAGCAGTACTTTGAATAAAGTACTGATTTATCAAAAATAATTTATTCAATTAAGTCTCATACCAGTTATTCATTATCATCAGCAATAGTAGTCCAGTTGATAAACAAATTGATGACCATACTAGCAATTTCATTGTCTTCTTCAACTTCCACTCCATGCTCTAGCATCCTCCTCATAAGATCTACTGTAAGAGGATATCTTCTATCTGCAAACATGTGAATCATTGTACCATTTTCCAGATCTAGAACATGAACTCCAGATTCTTCAAAGAATCTCCAGCAAACAATTTCCCAGTTCTCTTGATTCTTCCAAATTTCATCACTGCTCTGTTCTTCAGTTTCCCATGCAGTTGTGAGATCTCCAAGTAAAACTAAACCAATTCCTTCTGATGGATGATATTCAAAATAATCTTTCACCACATGATATAAATAGAATAGATCCACTCTATCTATGATATGCAATAAATCCCATAGCCTGTTGAACACTCTGAAGCTTTCATCTTCTCTATGAAACATCAGATAGCTTCAATCTTTAGATTCCACAACTTCAAAAGCAATAATCTGAGATCTGTTCATCTTCATGTCATCATCTTCTTTGGAATATTCAAAATCTACTATTCTGAGATAATTTTTAATTCATCCCTAGTTTTAGATCTTAACTCAACTTTTTCTTTCTTTGAAAACTGTATATCTACAACTTCAGTTTTCCTTTTTCTTTTGAAACTTTTCTTTCTTTCTGCTTCAGTCCAAGTAGCTTCATCTTTATAATCTTTGATGCTTGCAACGTCCTTCTTATAAGCCTCTGTCTCAGCATCATATAATCTTTTCATATCAACATATTTCAGCTTCTGCAATCCTTTATATCCTCGACTTTTCAAATAAGCCATCATTGCATTCCTTTCTTTAGCAAGATTTGGTTTTCTAGGTAGAAAAGAAACAGGAATAGGTGACTCTAATTGTTCACTAGCTTCAGCATTCAATTCCTCTTGCAACTTCTTAGCTGCTTCTCTATTCTGAGCTTCTTCAGCTTCCTTAGCTTCTATATCTTTAGCATTTAATTCCTCTTGAATCTTTCTAGCTGCTTGTTCATTCAAAGCATCTTGAGCAGCTCTTATCTGTGCTAAAGTTGGTTTCTTCTTCTTTACTTCTACCAAAACACCTTTTCCTTTATCCTTAGGATCAATAGCAGGTTGAGAAACTCTTGATTGTTCCTTTTCTTGCACTCCTGGAATAGTAACACCTCTTGGTTTAAATAAATCTTGCAAAATCTCAGCAATTGTATCATCATCACTTGCAGTGTGTATTCTTTGAGGTGTATCAGCTTCCTCTGGTATGACTTCAGATGGACCAGCTTCTTGTTCATGTGGAATAGTTGAAGGACCAGCTTCCTCTTCAAAGTCTAATACCCTTGGTGTAACCAATTCTTGTCTGTGAGTTCCAGTGAAAGCAGTACTTTGATCAATAGTACCTTGATCATCAGTACTTTGAACTTGAACATCAATAACTTGTTCCTCAGTTTCTTGAATAACTTGTTCTTCAGTCTTTCATGTTCTTCAGTACCTTCAGGTTCATTTTCCTTAACAACATCTTCTTTCAAATTCCTTTCTTCTAAATTCCTCCCCAATTGGACAGAAGATTGTTTGTGAACCTGTTGGCGTTTGGTCTTCCTAGATTGCCTCTGCTCCTTCCTTTTAGATTTGACCCATATACGATGATGTTGAACCAATGGCCAGACAAAATTCTTGAGCCGTCGAAACTTGAGCTTCAATTTTTGAATCTGTTTAGCTTGAGCCTCAGTAGTCTTTTTCAATTTGACCAAATCCCTTGTCAAAACATAATTATCCAATGTTAAGCCTTCAGGGGATATAGTATGTGAATCATCTCCTTGAATTGGTGAATGTTCCTCTGGTTGAGAATCAGGAACAGATCTTTGTGGAGATGGACAAGGTGAAACTGCAACATCTTCTTGAACTTCAGTACTTGGGGAAGCAGTACCTTCTTGAGATGCAGCACTTTAAGAAGCAGTACTTGCAGATGCAGTACTTACAGGTGTAGTACCTTCACTATCTTCTTCTTCTTTAGCATCAACTCTAATAGCTTGAACAACTTCCATCATAGAAGTAGTTAAAGGAGTGTCCCTTCCAGTGAATAAATCACTCTTCCTAGCCATAAAGGTGAAAATTTTGGCTTGTTGAACCACAACAGGTAAAAGATTTGTTGGCTTAGGAACATCCGAAAGTTGTTTATTGAGGAACACTTGAACAAATCTTGGATACATTAGCCATTTTGAACCATGAGTGATGTGTGAAAGCATTCCATCTAGAATTAGCCTTGAAAAATTGAAAACACGATCTGTAGCCAATCCCACCATAGCAGATGCTATATTAGATCCAAATTGCTCCAATGAAGTACTTTTAGCACTAATACAATGAAGCAACACATGCACTAAAAACTTTCATTGAGGACAAAATAGTTGTTTCCTAAATGTTTGTTCAGTTAAAGACCCTTCATAACCAATGTGCCCAAAAGTTTCCCAAATCAACTGCTAATCAAAACGAATAGCCCCTTCTTCATCATTAAACAATAAGTCTTCTCGAATAGAGGCTTCAGTAATCTTCACAGTTCTTCCAGCAACTATAGCTCTAATATAAAATTCATCATTCTCCATATTATCCCTAGAAGTAGCCCAAAATTCTTGAATCCAGGGTTCAATTATATCCGGCTCCACTAAAAGAGCATAACTGAGTGGTGATCCAGTAAGATAATCAATTATATCATGAAAAGTGTCATTAGATTCAGTCTTGTCTAAATTCGCCACCATATTGTGCTTTGAAACAGTAGGACGATTCGCCATTGATGATTATGTTATTCACAATAAGAGATATAACGAATAATATAGGTGAAAGTGAGAGAAATATGGAAAAGATATGAGAATATCAAGATGAGAGGGAAAATCGGAGAGTAGTTATTTATAGGTGAGATTTGAAAAATCACAGCCCATAATAACCGTTAGAAGTAATTACCCCTTAATATTACCGTTGGAGCAATACCTTAATAAGACAAACAGTACTTTCCACGTGTGCAGTACTTTCCCAAGCAGTACTTTCCAAGCAGTACTTTCATAAAAAAACAGTACTTTTCCATTCTCTTTCTGACAATAGTAAACAAACATGAATATCCTCCCCTCAAACAATGCATAGGACCAAGTGATTGAATCTTGAAACATCAAAGCCTTTGGTGAGTAAGTCAGCTACATTATCATTCGTGTGAACTTTGACCACATTTATGAGTCTGTGCTCATAACAATCTCTAATAAAGTGATGCCGAATCTGAATGTGCTTGGTCTTGGAATGGTAAACTGGATTTTTCACAATACAAATAGTACTCTCATTATCAATATTGATAGGAGTATTCTTGAAGTTGAAACCATAATCCAAGAGTTGATTCTGCATCCATAGAATTTGTCCACAACAACTTGCAGCAGCTACATATTCAGCTTCAGTAGATGATGTTGCTGCAATTGTTTGCTTTTTACACTGCCATGAAACTAATATTCTTCCAAGATATTGGCATCCACCTGTGGTTGATCGTCTATCATAGTTGTCTCCTGCATAATCACTATCTGAAAAAGCTTCCAAGTGAAAAGGTGAATCCCTGGGATACCACAACCCTAACTTAGGTTGTTGTTTCAAATAACAGAAAATTCTCTTCACTGCATTCATATGAGAAATCTTTGGTGAGACTTGATATCTTGCACATAAACAAACTGCAAACATGATATCAGCCCTTGATGCAGTAAGATACATAAGACAGCCAATCATTGATCTGTATAACTTGACTTCAACTGGTTGTCCATCTTCATCCTTGCCCAATGAGTTAATTGATTTAATAGGTGTAGTAACAGACTTCATGTCATCAAAATTGAACTTCTTAAGTATGTCAGATACATACTTGTCTTGACTTATGAAAATTCCTTCCTTTGACTGCTTACCTTGAAGTCCCAAAAAGAAATTTAACTCACCCATTGAACTCATTTGAAATTCTTTCTGCATCAGCTGCTCAAACTCCTTAACCATAGACTGTTTGGTAGCTCCAAAGATGATATCATCAACATAGACTTGAACTAACATGATATCCTTCTTGTCTCTCTTGATGAAAAAATTCTTGTCAATAGCTCCCCTCCTGTAACCATGTTGTAATAAGAATGTGGAGAGCCTCTCATACCAAGCTCTAGGTGCCTAATGAAGGCCATAAAGAGCCTTAACCACCTTGTAGACTTTGTTAGGATGTTTAGGATCTTCAAAACCAAGAGGTTGTTTTACATAAACTTCTTCTGTTATAGTGCCATAGAGAAAGGCACTCTTGATATCCATCTGGTAAACTTGAAATCCCATATATGAAGCAAATGCAAGAAATATTCAAATAGCTTCAATCCTTGCTACAGGAGCAAATACTTCATCATAATCTAGTCCTTCTGCTTGTTTGTAGCCTTGAGCTACTAACCTTGCCTTGTTCTTGATGACATTACCTCTTTCATCTCTCTTGACTCTGAAAAACCATCTGGTTCCAATAACTTTCTTCCCATCTGGAAGATCACATAATACCCAAACTTCTTGAAGTTTGAATTGTAACAGTTCTTCTTGCATGGCTTCAACCCAAATTTCTTTTGTCAATGCTTGAGCAATATTCTTGGGTTCCTCTTGAGAAATAAAGCAAGTAAATAGACATGTTTGATGGTCCTTATGATTCAGCCTGTTCTGTTTATAGACAAAGCTAAGTAAAGCATTACGAGGTTTAGTAAAACTCTTAGCTTTGTGTCTTGTCATCACTCCAGAAGTAGAAGGACCAATGATTTGATCAGTAGGATGATTCTTATGAATTCTTAAGATTGGAGACTGTGGAACTCCATACGCAGCATCCAAGTTAGTATAATCAGCACCTTCATTGGAATCTGAGAAAATACCTTCATCTTCAAACTCATCATCAGTTTCCTCTAATCCAGGCATGGTAGGATCATCCAAATCATCTAAAGTACTGTCAACTGGTGCAGCAGTACTTTGGTCGAAAGTACTGTCCAAAGTACTGTAAGAATATTCTGCATTATTAGTCTTTTTCTTTGCTTCTTCATAAGGTCTTCTTTGTTCATCAGTGTAAGAATGTGCTAAAACATCTTGAAGAAGCATCTGATTAAGTTCCTCTTGAATAGACTGATCCTCAGCAGATAATGAGGATTTTGGTTCATCAGTACTTTGTTTTGGTGAATCAGTACTTTGTTTTGGACTAACAGGATCTTCATCAGGTCTAAGATGAACTCCATGAACAACATACTATAAGTCTTCTCCATCATGTACAGGTTGATTTTCTTCTCTAACAGGTACATAGTTCGTAGGAGTTAGAACTTCAAGATCAAACATCCAATCAGGACCTTTACCCTTCTAATTGTCTTGATCTTCTAAAAACTCAACATGAAGACAATCTTGAACCTTCTTAGTAACTCTGTTGTACAATCTAAAGCCCTTACTATTGGTACAATAACCCAATAAATATCCTTCTTTTGACTTGCCATCAAACTTTCCCAGATTATCAATTGTGTTTAAAATAGTGAGAGGGCATCCAAAAGGCTTCATAAAACGAATGTTGGGTTTGTTGCCCATCAGCAACTCTTAAGGTGTCTTCATCTGTGGTTTTGTGACTGATACTCTGTTAAGTACATAGCAAGCAGTACTTACAGCTTCAGCCCAGAATTGAATAGGTAGTTGTGAATCTGCAAGCATAGTTCTGGCTGCTTCAATCAAAGTCCTATTCTTCCTCTCTGCAACACCATTCTGCCGTGGTGTTCTTGCAATACTGAACTCCCTCTTGATTCCTTTGTTAGCACAAAATTCATCCATAAGCTTTTTCTTGAATTCAGTTCCATTGTCACATCTAATACCTCTAACCTTGAGTCTCAAATGGTTTTCAAGTGCTATTATGAGAGTCTGAATAGCATCCAAAGTATCATCTTTAAATCCCAAGAAAAATACCCAACTGAATCTACTGCAATCATCTGTAACAACCAAGCAGTACTTTTTCTTGTTTAAACTTGCCACAAAAATAGGTCCAAACAAATCCATATGTAACAGCTCCAAAGGTTCTCTAATTGTCCTCTCCTCAAGCTTCTTGCATGAAGCTTTGTGTTGTTTACCCTTCTTGCATGCTAAGCATGAGTGATCATTCTTGTAAGTCTTTGAAGGTAAACCTCTAACTAAATTGCCTTTGACCAGTTTGTTGATATTCTTGAAATTTACATGTCCCAATCTTCTATGCCACTGATGTGCTTCTTCAGTTGTTGCTTTTGCCACTAAACAGGTGTCTCTTCCATAAGAGTGAAGACTCTTCATGTCCAGACTATACACATCATTGGTTCTTGGTACTCTGAGAACTACCAAGTTATCATCAACAGGCTTGAATTCAGAGGAAAGGATGAGACATTCTGTGTCAGTGAATAACACAGGATGCTTTTTATCACATATTTGAGAGACTGATAATAAGTTGAACTTGAGCTCCTTCAGATATCTAACATTCTCAAAATCTATACGTCCTGCTTTGATGGTTCCTTTCCCAGTAATCCTTCCTCCATTGGGGTCATTCCCAAATAGCTTGTTAAGGTTTAATAGCTTGTTAAGGTTTAATAACCTCTGATAAATCCTAAGTTATTAACAGAGAAACAATGAGCAAACTCTATTAAGTATGCGGAATTTACTTAACAAAGCTAAGAAGAACAACTTTAACTTTGAACGATTTTATTTATAACTCTAACTCTGCTAATAGATCTAAAATCTGACAGAATCTCCTTGTCTCCTGTCATACTTCCAGAGCAACCACTATCTACAATCAAATGATCTTTAAGCTCTTCTTCTGGGTTGCCCTGCACAAAGATTTAGAGAGTTAGTTTCTTTTAGGAACCCAAGCCATTACTGACTTGTGTTCCCTTTGTGGAGTTACAAACTCAAATTCTTTGAGTATGTAATTTCCACTGTTTTTCAAAACATGATCCAGAATTATCTTTTCATTTTTAGCATGTGGATTTTCAAAACTTTCTGGATGTTCAACAGAACTCTCTTTTGCAAATTCATTCTCTTTTTCTTGTATTATAAAAACATCTGATTCACTTTTTCTTGAAAGTACTGTTTGTCCCTCAGCAGTACTTTCTCTCTTAACCCATCCTGTTTTGACACTTGGTTCCTGTGATCTAGATCCCTTATGTGAATTGTAATACCTTCTAGGTTGATAGTAATGAGATCTCCTAGGATTTCTGTTCCAAGTGGTATTCGCAGTACCTTGGTTTGACTGAGCAGTACTTTGAGAAGGTACTGCTTGTGAAGGTACTGGTGGTTTAGAAAAAGGTCTTCTCTGGTGAGGGTACCTATGGTCTGTTGAGAAATTGCTGTGATTAACCCTATTTGAATTATTCCAGACTTGTTTGTTCTTTCTAGGTTTCTGGTTGGCAGACCTGTTCTTTGGAAATTTTCTAAGGTATTCTGAGTGATGTTCACAATCCTTGATTAAATGAGTAGGACTAAAACACACAAAACACAGTTTTTCACCCATACTCCCAAAGTGACTTCTTCTATGTCTATGACCAAAACTATTATTCCTTCTAGATGAATGATTGAACCTGTTTTGGCCAAAGTTATCCCAAAAAGGTTTAGCAGTACTGTTTTGAAAAGGTTTTCCTAAAGGTACTGCTTGTGGAGCAGTACTTTGAGTAGAATGTACTGCTTGACTTTGAAAATTTGTTTCAACAGTTTCTTTTGGGGTTTCAGACCTAGATTGACCAATAAGCTTCTTCCTAAACTCTAGACTGTCTACACCAAAACGTGAAACATCAGGTCTTATGAGTTGATGACTACCAACGGGATGTGGAACAATATGATAACTTTTGTCTTTCTTATACTCAGGAGGTGAATCACTAACTAAATCCTCATTACTATATGTGTCAACATAATTAATGAGTTCATCATCACTAGTGGTTATATCTTCTAAGGCATCCTGATCACTAGATGTGTTTTCTTCTATGTTATCAAAGTCCATACCAAAACCTAAGCCAGTTCTAATGTATGCTCTTCTCTGTTTTTGAACATAAGTAACATGTGACAGACCGGATTCTTTCCAGGCATCAAACTTTGCTAACAGATCATCTCTCTCCTTAGTTAGTTTCTCAATTTCAGCAATTTTACAGTTTAATTTCCATTCACTTAGTTTTAACTGGTAATCCTGTTGTTCATAATTTTCAGCCCAAGCCATTTCATTATTTTCATGTGTTATAATTTTGGCTTCCATAGACTCTAAAGTAATTTGATAACCAGCTACCTCAGACCTAGCCTTAATACAATTATATCTTTCAATCACATAACTATTTAGCAGTTTTTGATAGAAATCATGACAATTTGAGCATACCTCAGAGATAGGGGGTGAACTTGGTGAAGTAGCTACCATTGCAAGTAAAACAGGATCATCTTCACACTCCAAGCTCCAATCAAATCCTCCATACCCATCTCCAGATTCCAAAGCAGCATGATCAGCTTCCTCATCAAAGAGTGTGCTCCAGTCCAATTCTTCTACTGAATCTTCAACTGCTTCTTCCACTGCTACCATACAGTAGGTCACTGGTTCATCATCAAACTCTTCACTCCAGTCAACCTCTGATAAATTCTCTTGAGCGACCAAAGCCTTTGTTTCAGTAATAGGAATTTCTTTTAGCTCCAGCTTTGGTTTCTCAGTCATCCTGTTTGCTTGATACTTAGCAAACCGGCACTCCCTTGCAAAGTGTCAAGTCTTTTGACAATTGAAGCATTCAATTTTGGATTTGTCAAAAGTGATTCCCTGTTTTGGTTTGAAGTCAATGCTCTTTCCTGTTTACTTCATGTACTTCTTGATCCTTGCAGTGATCAAAGCAACTTGCCACATGATATCAATTTCTTTTAAAGCATCCTCGTCAATCTGGGAGAGATCTTCTTCATAAACGACAGGTAAAGAAGCTTGTTGTGCAAAGAAAGAGCACACAACCTCATCTGAGTGCATGGTAGTAGTTGGTGGGGCTTGTTGAGCATAGGTGGGGGGAGTGTAAACAGCAGTACTTTGAGTCACAGTACTTTGAGGAGGAGAAACAGTACTTTTGGTGGAAGTACTGCCCCTCTTTTCAGATGATAGAAAAGCAATACTGTGAGATTTAGAACTAGTTTGACCATTCATCTCATGCTCATACACCTTTAGATGCTTGTAGAGATCATCAAAGTCCATGACATCCAAACCTGGTTGTCCTCTGATCATAGTAGCAATCACATGCCATGTAGATGGCAAACTTCTTAGAAACTTGAGATTAGCATCTTCAACTGAAACTTGTGCTTTGTATAATTCCAACATGTTAAGGAGATTTTGAAATCTATCATATGCAGCATCAAGACTCTCTCTTTCACCAACAGTGAAAGTTTCAAACTGTTGCTTCAGCAAATTTCTGTGCATCTTCTTAGAAGCTTCATTCCCTCCAAATCTTGTCTTGAGTGCAGCCCAGAGCTGCTTAGCATCTTTAGCATCATGGAACTTCAAGAGATGTCCATCAGGTATGGCAGACAAGAGAATGTTGAGAGCCTTCTCTTGATTCCTTAAGGTTGTTGCTGGTAAGACTGCCTTAGGTGCTTTGGTTTGTCCAGGAACATCAATAGTTTCTGGAACTTCTTCATTACCATTAACAATTACATTCCATAGAGCATGGTCTGTAATGGCAATGTACTGCCTCATCTTCACACACCATAGATCGTATTCGCCCTTTTTGATGACAGGAATCCTCATTGAGGTGATGGAAGGTGGTGGAACAGAATCAGTCGACATTTTTAGGTTCTGTTGTAGTAGGTTTTAGGGTTTCTTCTTAGTCAGAGTTTCCACACAAGCTCTGATACCACTTGTTGGATCGATGTACTCTAACCAAACTAACTTAAATAGCTTGTTAAGGTTTAATAACCTCGGATAAATCCTAAGTTATTAACAGAGAAACACTGAGCAAACTCTGTTAAGTATACGAAATTTACTTAACAAAGCTAAGAAGAATAGCTTTAACTTTGAACGATTTTATTAATAACTCTAACTCTGCTTATTATGCAGATCTTTAACAACTCTAATAATATCGAACTTCTCTCTAAAACTATAATAAAATCACGTATATCTTATGCCAATCTAGGGATCCTTTTATAGGCTCAAGGATAACCCTAGTCGGTTTACAATTTGTAACTTTGTACGACAAGTAATCTAATAAAGAATATTCTAGAATTACAAGACTTTCTACAAACAAATATAACAGTTCTTTGTTCTTGCAGTACTTTGACTTCAACAGCAGTACTTTGACTTTATCTTTAGCAGTACTTTGACTCTTTGACTTTTCCAGTACTTTATAGTATACAGTACTTTATCTTTCTGTAGTACTCTGTCAATCTTCAGCACTTTCATATCCCAACAGTAAACATGGCAGGTCAACAATTAGCAGATAAGAATACTAACGGATAATCATAGCCCATGAAAATAACTGAACGAAGGTATACATGATAAACAGATAAATCAATTGATTACACACTAGCATGGTCACCAGACAAATCAAAGGGTCACATGACAGCATGATAAATGGATGGTCAGATATTAGCATGACAACAGGTGAATAAGATAATCACATATTAGTCATATAGTAGCAGGGTAAACGGTAGTCACATAAATCATGTAGTAGCATAATCAACACATGAATCCAATAATCATATAATGGCTCGGTACGTGAATGGAATGATAGTCTGAAGTATAAGCTTGACAGTCAATCAAAAATGGAATAAGGGTATGACAATCAAATGAAATGGAGTATAGTATGGTAGTAGAATGAGTCACATAAGGATACTGAATAAATGAATAATCAACGGAAATTAAAGATGAGGAATACAGAATATGGTGCGTTGGGGGATAACAGAAGGTACAATATAGGTGTATAAAAGTGTAAAGGTTGTCAAATAGTAGCCAATAGTAACCATAGAGGAGCGACCTCTCAATATGTGAAGGACGTGTATTGCACACAACATCACATCACCAAACCAATGTAGCAATATCAATACAATAACAAATCTAGGATGCATCCACACGCCCCTGCAAAAATCATAGTGGCCAAACATATATCTTGAGCTCATAATCATATAGCAGAAAAGGGACGGTGTGGCACATCACTCGACCACACTGGAGTCATGCCATTGGTGCATCAATGACACGGACATGGAACCCCCATGCCTAGTTAATGGCTCGGGAATCAAACTGACGGGTTAAAAGCAAAGTCCAAAGTGTAGCAATATATAATTCATCATAATTAAAGGTTCAATATCAATGGTTCACAATTCAAAGGTTCATAGCAATGGTTCAATATCAATGGTTCACAATTCAAAGGTTCATAGCAATGGTTCAATAACAAGGTTCAATAACAAGGGTTCAATAGCAAAGGTTCAATAGCAGGGTTCAATAACAAAGGTTCAATAGCAAGGTTCAATAGTAAGGGTTCAATAACAAGGTTCAATTCAAATAAACAAGAGGTCAAAAGGTGCATAGAGATCATGAGAAACCTTATAAGAAAGGTCAGAATATCTGTACCTGATTCAATAGCAAAGACATACACAAATAGGTGAAACATAAGACACGGAAGATTACTCCTTCTTCGAGGGATCTACAGAAGTGAAAGGATATGCATTTATCAGACGTAGTTAAGGTGTTTTACTCCTGGTAAGTCTTTAGGGTTTATAAGTATCTTTCCGTTTTTAGAAAGTTTCCAAGTATAGTAACTTTCCTTGTTTAGTAAGTTTCCACTTTAAGTAATTTAGCCATTTTAGGTAACTTTCTATTTTAGGCAGGTTTCTATTTTAGGAAAATAGCATGTTTCCATAATTAGCAGGTTTAGTCATTTATAATATAATAATTGTTAAATTAGGTTAAAATGATGAAAATAAGTATTATCATAGTTTAAGGGTCAATTATGACAAGTTACAAAATTTTAGGGTTTAAAGTGTCATTATTTCAAAGTATAGGGTCATAAGTGTAAATATGGTAAGTCTACTCATTTAACTCATTTGGTCCATTCTATTCCCATTCTAACGAATTAAACCTTCAACTCTTATTAATTTCAAAATCAACCTTTAACTTTATTAAATCGTGTAATACAAAACCCTAGTTTTAGATTATGATTCACGTATACGTCTTAAACCATTTCAAATCCAATATACACACAATTATATGATCTCCTTGTGTTTCCCATTTTGGTCGTGGCCTATCCCTCCCCCATACTTAATTTTATACGCCCCAAATAGAAATTCAAACGAGACCCTTAAACAATTTCTTATCGATTCAATTTACAAGACACGTACTCGTTTAGCTCATCCTTTAACCATGTAGGTGTCATGTATAAAGGGTCCAAAAACAGATTTACATCAAAGTTTTCATGGCCATATTTCATTCGACATTTACAAGACAAATATCATGATTTTATGTAATAAAAGGTTATCATTTTATGTGTAATATAGTTATCATTACATGTGTTTGTATAATTCACTATATGCATTCGTTGGAGGCCAAAACCATACGACATAGATCAAAGAAAATGGAAAGGAGATGGAATGAAACATATGATACGTTACCCTTGAAGCGTGAACGAAAGAGGAAAAAAGATCAGGGCACCAAAACCCACGACAAAGCCTCCTTCTTGGCTTAGAAACCCATGACAGAACACCCACAAAGCAACCTCCTTCGAATCAAATGGAACACGACCAATACCCACGTCTATAGCCTTCTTGCAACCCCTTACGAAATCTCCTTGAGCCTTGAATTCGAATGGAAGGGAGGAATGAACTCCTTGCCGTCACTTTTGATGTAGAGAATTAGGGTTGTGTGTTTTTATTTTTGAATTAGAAAATGATAATTAAAATGGGATTAAATGGAAAATTAAATGGGTGATTTGGCCGTGATATTAAGTCAATTAGGAGGGGGGGTTATTGACTCCATCAATGCTAATTAACTTACTCTAATTATAATGATGTAAATTTTATTTAGATTAAATGTGTTAGTAAAGTTGTACATAGAAATGGTCCAAGTAACCTCTTAATGTATGATTTTTATCTTAAAAGACATGTAGTGAGAGTAGGTTAATAATTAACTTGCATAAGTCATTTACGAGTTAAGAGTTTAACTTATTTGATGAGTTTTGACGTATTTTAAGAATTTCATAATCATTTAGTTGAGGGGCAAAATAGTCTTTTACACGTTTAATATTTTTAGGGTTTTACACTTTGTCCATAAACCTTTAGATTGGTACATTCATTTTGATCAAACCCTGCGTCTCGACCATGGACCGCTTTAATAAGCTGAACCCATAAAGGTGACGGATTGTGCACCAACCGCCAACGCCATTTTTGTAGAAGAGCACGGTTAAATGCTTTGTTACTCCCGACTTCCAATCCACCTTTATCAATCGAAGCTAAGACATTAACCCATTTAATCCAAGCTAATTTATATATTTCTGTTAGGATTTAGTAAATCCAAGTATTAAAGAGTCGGTCACCTCAAGTATATGTAATCGTTAGTAAGCTCGTAGTCGTAGATTATTATAAGTTAAGTAGTATTTAGTTTAAGTAACACCGTGGAGGACGGACGGGTCTTTACCCACTGTATGCCTGATCCACAGCCCGATAGGTGGCGATTTATGTAAAGACTATAAATACTCTCTACCTTCCAAGGTAGAGAGTTGGAGCTCATAATAATATTTTTCTTTCTCTCACTAAAGTTCCCTAAACCTCTAACTTTCTCTCTCTAGAACTATTTGTACGCCTATTTGATCTTATGGTTTAGTATGTTTATGAAATCCAATATGTTACAAATGGTATCAAGAGCCATGGTTTGATCATCTCTTACATATCTTTGGATTTCTAGTGACTTTTAGGTGGTTTTAGAGTTTGAAAACGTTTAGTGGTTTTTGCACCATTTGGATCATTTCTAGTGTTAAAGTTTGAAACTTGAGTGTAGTTTTGTGTTTAGAATCATTGTATGTGCTTGGTTTTTGATTTGTTAAGCTTGAATCATCGTGGTTGGGTTGTTTTTGGATTGAAAAGTGATGTTTATGTGTTTTTCTTGCTAGCGACTTATGCCACGGACAAGTTTTCTTGGTAGCGACTTGCTTTGTATTTTGGTAGCGAGTTGTAGTTGAAGGCCTTAGCGAGTTGAGCTAGCGACTTGTCTATTGAGACAAGCCGACAAACAGTACACTTAGTGGAGTCTCCACTACGGGTATCGACTTGGTGAAAGTTAGCGACTTGTACTTAAGTTTGTTAGCGACTTGGTGTTAGCGATTTGGTGCTTAGCGAGTTGCTCTTTAACGATTTAAGAACTTAGCGACTTGGTGATTCGCGACTTGCTGTCAAAATTTTGCTAGCGATTTGGTTCTTAGCGAGTTGCTCCTTAGCGACTTGACAACTTAGCGATTTGGTGCTTAGCGACTTGCTGTCAAAATTTTACTAGCAACTTGGTGCTTAGCGACTTGGTTCAGTTTTTCTTAGCGACTTGGTTGACTTTGTCTATAATACGGTTTTTCTTGATTTAGTAAAATCCCGTGAAAGAATCAATTTCCCGGTTTAATCAGAGAGTTATAAAATCCCGTTTAATCTGTCATCATGTCTACCAACGTTCCTACAATCATCTCCACTGTTGCCGAGGATGTCCAAGCAGCTGGTTCAGATACTCGTCCTCCTATGCTTGACAGAACTGACTATGACTCTTGGGCTCAACGAATCAGATTGTACTGTCTTGGAAAGGAAAATGGAGTCAACATTCTCAAATCCATTGATGAAGGACCGTATCGGGTTGAGACTACTAGAGACTTAATTGATACAGCTGAAGATGGAACAATGATCTATGGAACTGACAGACCAAATACATATGATGAGCTCGATGATAAAGAGAAAAAGAGATTCGATGCTGATATCAGGGCTTCTAACATCGTACTTCAAGGTCTTCCAAAAGATATCTACAAGCTGATCAATTACAACACCGAAACCAAGGCAGTATGGGATAATGTCAAGATGCTTCTCTCAGGTTCTGAATTAACTATGGAAGACAGAGAATCACAACTCTATGATGAATTTGAACACTTCAAGATGAAACTAGATGAGAGTGTCTATGAGTACTATGTGAGATTCCACAAGCTTGTTAATGATATGAGGAACATCAGAATGACTATGCCAAACATTTAGCTGAATTCAAAGTTTGTAAACAACATGAATCCCGAATGGCACAAGTTTGTCACCTCTGTAAAGCTTACCAAAGGATTGAAGAATACAAACTATGAGAAACTCTATGCCTTCCTCTTTCAGAATGAGAGACATGCTATGTTTGAAAAAAGGATTCTTAATCAGTTCAAAACCAACCAGGGAGAGACAAGCTCATCAAATGATTCAACTGCCTTCTACTCAAACATCGGAATCACAACCAAAGCCTCACAAGTCATACCCATGGGTAATGGTAGTCACAAACTCATTCCTGATCCTATGTTCAAACAAGCTGATGTTGATGCACACGTGGGAAACTTCATTAATCAACTGGCTCTCCTGATTAGTCAAAACATGAACTCTCTTCCACACACCTACAACAATCTCAGAACTGCATCCAATCCACACAATCAAGCCACTGTCAGAGATGGGAAAGTTATGGTGCAGCCAGTTCAAGAAAGACAGTACGAACAAGCAAGAGGTGGAGCTGGTAGAGGTTATGCTGCAAATCAGAATAGGGGAAGGAATGGAAACCAGGGTCAAGCAAAGCCAATCAAATGTTACAATTGTGGAGGTGAGGGACACATTGCAAGGAACTGCACATCGCCAAAACGCCCTCAGAATGCTGAGTACGTCAGGGATAAGATGTTGCTGGTGCAAGCTCAGGATAATGGTGCAGTCTTGGATGAAGAGGAGTTGCTGTTCTTGGCTGAGGGAAATGCTAAGACATATGATGCAGATGTGGATGAGCAACCAATTCAAGAGATATGCCATAATCATCAGAATGCCTTTCAAGTAGCTGATTGTGATGCATACGACTCTGATGTTGATGAAGAACCTACTGCACAAACCATTTTCATGGCTAGCATTTCTCCAATGGTCTCTCCTAAAGTTTCTTCATCACCACAAGCTGGTCCATCCAAAGACAAAATCATTTCTGAGGTATTAAAATTATACGATGAAGTTGATGAGCAAAAGATTCATAACGAAGTACAATCAACTGTAATTATTGAGTCAGATATTGAAAGTATGGGTAATATCAATGTTGTCCCATATGATCAATATGTGAAACAAAGTGAAAGTGTGATTGTACCAAGTGATGTATCTTATGCAGTCAATAATGACTATGTTTTTGACGAATACTCTGCACGTTCCCCTGATGATTTTGTTATTTCTGAAGTTAATGCTTATAAAGAACGTGTTGCTATTTATGAACAACGAGCTAAGTTTGAATTAACCACCCGTGAGCAGGAAATGGATGACCAAATGCGTACAACTATTAGAAAAAGTAGGTTTAGAGAAGAAGTATTAAAACAAGAGTTAAACTCCTTACAAGAAAAACTTTCTAAAACTGCTAAGCAAAAACAAGAACTTCAAGAAAATGTTAAAATGCTTAAGCAAGAATTCAGTGCTAAGGAATCAAAACTTTTGAATGATTTTTCTAATCTAAAAACCTTGAAAAACAAGCTTGAAAATAAGTTGTACGTACAAGGGAATACCATTCAAACTGCTCACATGGTCACTAAGCATAGAGTTTTAAGCGATAAGCATAGTGTTCCCAATATAGATAAACCCAACCCTGAGTACGGGAAGATAGTAAAAGCAGCTCAAAGTGTAATCTATGATGGCAATGAGATTCTTAAACCTAGACAAAAACCTAGTTGCGTTGAGTGCACAGAGGAAGATAAAAAATCAGATGAAGTCACTAGGGAGAAGATGAACAAGAAACTAGATGATCCTAAATGTAAAGAGAAGAAAATAATTATCACACCCCATGACTACAAAAAGGAGAATTGGATCTCCTTGAACATGTTTAAGCCTCAAACGTTGTTGACTCCCGAACAAGTGTTCTGGAAAAAGGATTTAGATAAGCAAAAAGCAGAGAATCTTGTTGTAACAAACCCCCCTTTTAGGAAAATGCCTTCAGCGACTGTGTATCCTCCCAATACACCAATGCATTTAGTTCCAAGGACTATTGCCACTAAAAGCAAGACCTTAATCAGTCAATATGTTATTTTTCAACTATTTGTTGATTTTGAAAAAACTTGTAAGAAAAGGATCACACCCACTGGTATAACTGAAGGGGAAAGGGGTTTTGAGCAAACAAAAGAATGTTATTTAACTGAAGTCATGCCTTTATTTAAACAACTAAAAGATCATTTTGAAAGTCTTAAAAAGGGAATGAATTTAGACATTAAAGAAATGGAAAAGGAATTTGATGCAATGATAGTTGAGGTTAGTGACTATGAGCGAGCACTAAAATATAATGAGATTGAGAGGAAGAACTTGCATACATTGAATGAGACTCTTATTACTGAATGTGTTTCTCAAGATGTGTTTTTCACTGCTAAAAATTGTTCCATTAATACTTCTCAATTTCATGAATTATCTGTTGCCCTGAAAGTCTCCCATGATCGTGTCATTGAGCTTGAAAAGACTAATTCTAAAATAAATGAGAAAATTGAACTGGATGATCACGACAATTTGGTTAAACATTTTTCTAAACTAGAGGTTGAGCATTTTAATTTACAACTAAAATATCAACATCTTAAAGAAAATGTCAAAACTTCAAATTTCAAGACATCCTCAGATGCTCCAGAGTTTGATGCAGTTTTTTCAAATTAACAAACGGGATGAACAGATTCAAGCTCATTGTAACACGATCAGAAAGTTGAAAGCCTAAATATCTCAATTAAAGGGTCAAAAGAACAATGTGACTGGTTCCCAAATGCCTCCTCCTTTAGATTCTCAGAATTCTCAAACGTTTCATCTTCAAAACTTAGTAAATGCATTAAAAAAGGAAAACGAAAGCTTTCTTGAAGAAATTGAAAAGATTAAACGTCATTTCAATGAGTTATTTGAATCAATAAAGGTCACTCGTAACAAAAATACCGAACAAATAGCTTCATTGCAAAAGCAAATTGAGAATCTGAAGAGCCAGGTAAAAGGGAAAATGCCAATGACCAATGGGGAGAATGGTGGATCAAAGGTAAATGTTTGTCATAAATATGCTTTGTCTGTGAAATATGTTCCTCCTCATCTCAGGAATAACAAACTTGCTATTCAAACATATTTCTCATCCCTTAAGGATTGTCTAGAATGTCTCCGTGAGATTGTTGAAGAGGATAAGTTAGAAAAACCACTTGACAATGCAATTGGGCATGCATGCTTATATGCCAAACGATCTCAAGAAATTCTAGAATGCTTAATCACAATATGCCCAAAGTCTTTAGGTGAGCGATTTAATCCTTTGATTCCGTGTTCTATGCCTAGTGCCAAGTATGATATCCATTCGATGCCCGATGCTTTGAATGTGAACTGTAGTATACCTTCAAGTAGTTCAGATTACAGATCTGTTAAAGCTAAGAAATCGAACTCTAGTATGCCTTCTAGGAGTACAAATCCCAGCACTTCTAGTGTTAAGAAAGTGAACCTTAGTGTGCCTGCATGTAATTCAGATCCCAACACATCTAAACAGGAGATGCAAAGAGTAGCAAAACCAACTAATGTTCCCATTCCCTCTACAGGAGTAATCAGTGACATTAAATCGAGCAGGTCAAAGTCTCAAGACAACACAAGGAATGATAGGACCTCGCAAGCTAAGAATGTGCATTGGAAGAGACTAGAAGACCAATCTAGGAACTTTAAGCTTGAGTCGAATAAAACGAATCGTGTTGATTCTAGTATTAGCCATAGGCGTACTGTAATTAATTCAAATTCTGATACTATTTGCAAACCTTGTAATGATGTCTGCTTGAATTCTGATTCTAATCATGAATGTGGTGTGAATGTTTTGTCTAATGCTGTCATAACCCCAGTTAATATTGCTAATGCAAAAATTCATGATAAAAAGGCTAAAAGGCTGAGGCGAAAGAGAGTTAGAAAACCGTGGAAACCCACAGGAAGAACATTTAGTAAGATAGGTTATCAATGGACACCTTTTGGCTATAAGGTTAATGAGTCAATGCCCACTAGAAAATGGATGCCTACTGGTAGAACTATTCCCTTAAGAAGTGAACATACTTTGAATAAGGCAAATATGGACACTAGTAATGCATCTATTCATAATGATTCCATTGCCTCAATTTCTTATATGAATGTTTCTATTTCTGATGTGGGTGTTCCAATCATTGTCACTAACCAAATGGAACCCATTCTTGCATGGGGATCCCAATTATCCAGTTATCCATTCTTGTCTGTGTTCAACTGCAGATCGTTCAAATCGTTCTGTGGTACCTGGACTCAGGCTGTTCCAAGCATATGACTGGCGACCGGTCGCGGCTCATGAACTTCGTGAGTAAATTCATCGGGACAGTTAGATTCAGGAACGACCATTTTGGAGCTATCATGGGTTATGGAGATTATGTGGTTGGTAAAAGTGTAATTTCCAGGGTATATTATGTGGAAGGTCTTGGTCATAATTTGTTTTCTGTTGATCAATTCTGTGATTCCGATCTAGAAGTAGCTTTTAGAAAACATACTTGTTTCGTTAGAAAACTTGATGGTGAAGAATTGTTAAGAGGTACCCAAGGTTCAAACCTATACACCATCTCTATCGATGACATGATGAAGTCCTCTCCAATCTGCTTACTATCAAAGGCTTCTAAAACAAAGTCTTGGTTATGGCATCGTCGTCTCAATCACTTGAACTTCGACACCATAAACAATCTTTCCAGAAAGGATCTTGTCAGAGGCTTACCTAGATTAAAATATGAAAAAGATCATCTTTGTTCAGCTTGCCAATTGGGTAAAAGCACGAAATATGCCCACAAACCAAAACCCACAAAATCTGTAATGGAAGTTCTTCATACCCTTCATATGGATCTGTGTGGTCCAATGAGAGTGCAAACTATTAATGGGAAGAGATATGTGTTAGTAGTGGTTGATGACTACTCCCGATTCACTTGGGTTAAGTTTTTGAGGACAAAGGATGAAACTCCAGATGTCATCATTAAACTTATTAAACAACTTCAGATCAGACTTAACAAAACAGTTCGAATCGTCCGAACTGACAATGGAACTGAGTTTGTTAATAAAGTACTCAATGAATTTTATGAAAATGTTGGAATCAGTCCTCAAAGAAGTGTTCCTCGAACTCCTCAACAGAACGGTGTAGTTGAAAGACGAAACCGAACTCTTGTAGAAGCTGCAAGGACAATGATGATCTACTCAAAGGTTCCAATGTTTCTATGGGCTGAAGCTATTGCCACTGCTTGTTACACTCAAAATAGATCTCTAATTCACACATCTCACGGAAAGACTCCATACGAACTTGTCCACAATCAAAAACCTGATCTATCATACCTTCGTGTGTTTGGTGCTTTATGTTATCCAACTAATGATGGTCAAGATTTAGGAAAACTGAGAGCCAAAGCAGACATTGGAGTATTTGTAGGCTATGCACAAAACAGAAAAGGTTACCGAATCTACAATAAGAGAACCCGAGATATCATGGAAACAATTCACGTTACGTTTGATGAGCTGACCGGTCAAATGGCTCCTGGACAATCCAGTTCAGGACCCGCACTTCAAAACAGTCCCATTGGTTCATCCCTTGTACCAAATTCTTCTCCAGCAACTCCATATGTACCTCCATCTGAAGATGATTTAAAGAAATTGTTTGATCCTATGTTTGATGAACTCTATGAGCCAAGTGCTAATGAACTGTCAATTCCCACAACAGAGGCTGCTCATATCCCTGAGAATGAAGTCAATCCTTCAGTCTCAATATCATTAAGTCAAGAAGCGCCTGCTGCTGATAACTCAGTCTCATCAACAAATCATCAATCTTCGAATGTACATCATGGAACAGTTTCTGGCATCAATGATGAAGTTAATCCCTTTGCTACTCCTGAAGATGCTCCATTTGAAAACATATTTGCTCCTGAATCATCATCAGAACCATCTTCTTCAGGAGACATCGACTCTGCTACCTTAGTCCCTCAACAACTTCCACATGAACACCTTAGAAAATGGACTCACGATCATCCATTAGACAACATCATTGGAAATCCCTCTCGTCCAGTATCAACACGGAAACAACCAGCAACCGATGCCTTATGGTGCTTCTTCAACTCCGTACTCTCTAAGATTGAACCAAAAGATGTTAAAATGCCATGAATGAAGACAGCTGGTTCAATGCCATGCAAGATGAAATTCATGACATTGATCGACTTGATGTATGGGAATTAGTACCTGCTCCAGATTGTGCTATGATCATTGCTCTAAAATGGATCTTCAAAGTGAAACTTGATGAGCATGGTGATGTCCTAAAGAACAAGGCTCGATTGGTTGCTAAAGGATACCGTCAAGAGGAGGGTATTGACTTTGAAGAATCATTTGCTCCTGTTGCTCGTATCGAGGAAATCATAATCTTTTTGGCTAATGCTGCAAGTAAGAACATGGTAGTCTATCAGATGGATGTAAAGACGGCATTTCTGAACGGAGATCTTAAAGAAGTCGTCTACGTCAGCCAACCTAAAGGCTTTGTGAATCCATAGCATCCTACTCACGTCTTTCGTTTGAAGAAACCTCTGTACGGTTTAAAGCAAGCTCCAAGGGCATGGTATGATACGCTATCAAAGTTTCTTCTATCTACCGGTTTCAGCAAAGGAGCAGTTGATCCTACATTGTTCACCAGAAAGTCAGGCAAACATTTAATTCACGTTCAAATTTATGTTGATGATATCATCTTTGCCTCGACTGACCCCAATGAGTGTGACCGTTTTTCAAATGAAATGGGTTCTAAATTTCAAATGTCAATGATGGGACAAATGTCATTTTTCTTGGGATTACAAATTTCACAAAGTCCCGGAGGCATTTTCATTAATCTATCTAAATATGCAAATGAGATTTTAAAGAAATTTGGATTCGATTCTAGTGACCCTGTTGACACTCCCATGATTGAACGTACTAAACTAGATGAGGACCACTCAGGGATCATGGTAGACCAAACGAAATATCGTAGTATGATTGGATCCCTGATGTACCTCACAGCTAGTTGACCAGACATCTTGTTCGCTGTTTGCATGTGTGCTAGATACCAGGCTAAGCCTAATAAAAAGCACCTTGAAGCGGTTAAACGGGTCTTTCGGTATCTCCAAGGAACCATCAATATGGGACTTTGGTACCCGAAGGACACAGGTATGTCACTAACAGCCTATGAAAATGTTGATCATGCAGGATGTCAAGATACTCGTCGAAGTACGTCTGGAGGTGCTCAGTTTTTGGGTGATAAGCTTGTGAGCTGGTCTTCAAAGAAGCAAATGAGTACTTCTATTTCCTCTACAGAGGCGGAATACATAGCCATGTCATCTTGTTGTGCTCAAATCCTATGGATGAGATCCCAACTATCTGACTATGGCTTTGAATTCAATAAAATCCCTCTGTACTATGATAATAAAAGTGTTATTGCTCTCTCATGCAACAACATACAACACTCAAGAGCAAAGCAAATCGACATTCGACATCATTTCATCAGGGATCAAGTTGAAAACGGTGTGGTGGAACTTTACTTTGTGAGGACTGAATACCAGTTAGCAGACATCTTCACCAAAGTTCTTCCAAGAGAACGTTTTGAGTTTATTCTTCCACGACTGGGTCTTAAGAGCCTTCAGCCAGAAACACTCAAACGTCTTCAAGAGGAAGAAGAGGAGTAAAAGGTTTCCTTCATCTATCCCTTGGAAATATCTTTTCGAAAAGCAAAATACAAAATTACAAAACCTTCAAAAAGCGAATAGAATAATATAAAACTTTCAAAAAATCTTTAAAAAAAAAAAAAAAAATCCAAAAATATTGTTTTTTTTGTTTTCCTCGATTCGATAGTATCTACGTTCTTTGTGTTGTCATTCAAAGAATGACATGGTACTTTAGATGTTGTTCGAATGCTTAAAAAAAATAATAAAAAAAATAAAAAAATAATTTTGGGAGAAAGTAAAACAATGGTTTATTGTCATTTCAGGCAGTAACCCGCTTTTCAAAGATAGAATAGAGACATGCTTTATCTTGGTTTTCAAATTTCTTGCTCTGATTCTTTAAACTAATCCTTACTATCTAATGAAAACTAGTTGTTTTGAAAAATAACTCGGACTCTATTTTTGATAATCATCTGGACTTAAAAGTTTGTAAAAATATCTATCTCTCAATCAACAACTTATGTCATTGATTGAGGGGGAGAATGATTTCAATTAAATCAAAAAGTTATATTCCATACAATTATTTTCAAAAGATAATCATGCATGTTTATTCAATGGAGTTTAAAGTCTCAAAATCCGATCCTTATCAGTTAAAACGTTTTCATAATCAAGTCACAATTCTCCTTAAAAGCTTTCAAATTCAATTTAAATCTACAGAGATCACAAATCTCAAATGATTTGATAATTGTGATCGGGGGAGAATTTGTGATTTAATTGGATTTAAACTGATAATTCGGTAAATGGTTTTATAAGGATGTACAAGCTCTCCTTCCCACATGTGCCAAACGATTTCAAATTTTCCATGCACATGTTGAGGGGGAGCATCTATCTTAAACCACAAATATTTGAAACGTGATCAATTTATCTCAATGTGCAGTCTTTTCCTAATATGTGTAAAACATTTTCAAATATCTATGCACATATTGAGGGGGAGCAAGCTTATGAAAACCTCATCCTTCCCCAAAATGCTTTATCTACTTGATTTGATTAGGGAAGTGATGTTGATATTTTTTAGAAAACGATAATCAAAGAAGTTAATTCTTTCTCTTGCCTCCGTGTGCAAAACGATTTCAAACACTTGATGCACATGTTGAGGGGGAGCTCTTGTTCTAAAAATATCAAAAACAATTCAGGTACAAAATGCTTTGATAATAGATCATAAGTATCTGGATTGATTTTCAAATGGTTTTCAATTGGTTCCAATGGCAGATGAACAATACCAAATAGACCGACCAACTTTACTTTATGTATGGTGATATAAGGATGATAAGGTTAGGTATTTGTTCCCATGATCCGCCAGAACTGGAGGGATCTACCCAGGGATAGTCCACTAGATAGTGTAGAAGTCCTTAGGTATATTGAAAAAAAGAGAAAAATGAGATATGGGAAGAGTGCGGACTGAGACTGAGCTAGTACTGGAATAAACCCAACAAGGTTCTAGCTATGAAGTCTCGGTAAGCACTGAAGGGGTTGAAGAATGAAAAAGAATTGAATGAGAAAAGGGTGAAAACAAATAGCCCTCCAATTATTCAACCTTAGGGCAGATACCGGGTTCAATTCATATGCTACTGGTGGTTACCAAGGTAACATCGGTATTGAAGACAAGACGTCATGGATCCAGTGACGTACTGCACTTCATCTTCCCAAACCACTCAAGTTCCTCTTAAAAGGGCTTATTTCATTCTCACGGGGAACCAACATTATCTATCGACTTTCTCTTAGAGATGGTTGATATTGAAGAAGGAGACCCTCTCCCTAGTCTCCGATACAGGATCCAAATATGCACAAATTGAGTTTAGAGCCACGAGATCATCAATAAATCTCATTAGGACACTTTCAATGAAGACTCTCTGTTTCACACAATGTGGAAAGAGAGATTATATCTTGAGTCCTACGTATTATCCTTGTGGTATTGCCAGAACATCCGAGTGATATAATAAAAATATTCACAATGAAGATGGAAAGCCTTCTGGAGCCAACATAGAACAAGCTCCTGGTAGGTGGCATGTGAGATCTATTCAATAGATCAACCATGTGACAACTGAACAGAAACAATGGGGGGATTCAATCCTTTGAATCAATCCTGGTTCAGGTTATGGATTGACGGATACCTTTGAAAAACCGGTCTTTGTGCTTAAAAAACTCTTTTCTTTAGCACTTCGACCGTGTATGAATATTTCAAATCAAAAGGTGTTTATGATTGATAATTGATTTTCATTAAAACCTTCGTTGTATTGCAAAAACAATTTCTATTGTGCGATACACGATTGTTTTTCAAATCTCTTTTCATCAATCAGTGAATCTCTATTCGCTAGTTCACTCACTCCGTGTTGTCTTCTTTGAGATGTTCCGGTTTGAGAACAACTAGAGCAGCTGCGAAACCCTGTCAAGGAAATTCTTCAGAATTATACCTGATCACAGGCAGTACTTGTACTGATCAACGGGGAACCGTGGGCCGTGTACCTCAATTCAACAAAAGTGATCAAAGACACTCTTGTGTGCTTTATTGCTAACTGTTTTATGCAGGAACACTCTACGTTTGCAGCTAATCAGAATGGAGCGGTCAATCCATAGCCGCATGCTCACACAACACATTCATTTTCAAAGAAATCATCATTAGTGCTTCAATGACTCTGATATTATCACTCCATGCTTCTGCTACGCTGCTGCCAATATCATGTATCAACGAAAGCTTCCGCTACTCTGATGAGAATATATCATGATCCAGAATGTGAGCATGTCGGTCTGTTTGTCACAATATCACATAATACCAACACCACAATGGATGAGTCAGAGATTGATGTTTGCCGATGATCTCTAAAGCTGGCTCAACAATTATTATCACGTGTATCAGTAAAAAGACCTCCACTTGGATTAACCAAACATGCAATGAGAAGAATCGATGACTACGAGCTTCGGAGCAAAGTACTACATCAAGAATGCAAGAATAATTTTTAATGTAATATCTGTTTGTATTCAATGTAATTTTAGTATATGTTTGAGGTGACCTCCCTTAGGGGGAGATTGTTAGGATTTAGTAAATCCAAGTATTAAAGAGTCGGTCACCTCAAGTATATGTAATCGTTAGTAAGCTCGTAGTCGTAGATTATTATAAGTTAAGTAGTATTTAGTTTAAGTAACACCGTGGAGGACGGACGGGTCTTTACCCACTGTATGCCTGAACCATAGCCCGGTAGGTGGCGATTTATGTAAAGACTATAAATACTCTCTACCTTCCAAGGTAGAGAGTTGGAGCTCATAATAAGATTTTTATTTCTCTCTCTAAAGTTCCCTAAACCTCTAACTTTCTCTCTCTAGAACTCTTTGTACGCCTATTTGATCTTATGGTTTAGTGTGTTTATGAAATCTAATATGTTACAATTTCTTCATTCCCACCCCAAATAAATGTTGCCCGAAGCCGTTCTAGATATTTAACAATCGTTTCTGGCACTTTGAAAATGGACATGTAATAGACGACAATACTTTCCAATACCGATTTTAATAGAGTTAACCGACCTCTTATAGATAAAGATTAGCTTTCCACGATGATAACTTGGACTGAAAAAGATCTATCAATTTGTTCCAATTAGCAATACGGTGCATGTTTGAACCGATGGGTAACCCAATATATATAAAACGAATAATGCCTGATGCACAACCGTGACTTGAGCCATATTGGTCACCTCTTCTAAAGACACTCCAATGCCATAGCCATTGGAGTTATGGATATTGATTTTAAGACCTGAAGGTAAAAAAAAAAACCCTGCAAAAGTCAAACGGTATATCTCGAGGGCTCCAATCTAAGATAATAACCACATCATCTGTATAATACAAATGAGATACACGAAAACCCGACCCACCAACCTTTGCTCCAGTATTTAAGTTTGATAGGATCGATTTTTTCCAAGATGAAGACCTTCGATAATAAGAATAAATAAGAACGGAGAAAGCGGAGCCCCTTGTCTCAACCCACGTTTAATAGAGAAATCAGAAGAAGGACTTCCATTTAAAAGAATAGACGTCCTAAACACACCTAAATCCACCGTCACCATTTTAAACACACCGGAATCCACCTTCGCCACTTTAAACCAAAGCCGATAGTTTGTAAAATGAAGTCTAAATATTTCCAACTTACCGAGTCGTAGGCTTTCTTAAAGTCGACTTTAAAGATCATGAGCTTCTTATTTCGCTTCCTATACCATTCAGTAAGTTCACTTAACATAAGTGGACCATCAATAATTTGACGACCCGATATAAAGACCGATTGTTCATGACTAACGATTTTATCTACTACTCTTGATATACGATTCACTAGAAGTTTAGGAATTATTTTATTGAACCCCAATTAAAGAAATAGGTCGATAATCTTTAATATGTGACAGATTAGCTACCATCGGATAAGGGTATTTAATGCAGAATTTGCTCACGTAGACATCGAGCATGAATCTAAAAAGTTTGTCACGAACTTTGCCACATCATAAGCGATCAATCCCAATATGTTTTTAAAAAAGGAATGAGAAACCATCTGAACCAGGTGCCTTATTGCTGCCACAAGCCTAAATTGTTGCCTTGATCTCGTCTATGGTCGTCGTATCATCTAAGAAAACACGATCAGAATCATCAAACTGTTATATCCTCGTACTTTAACATTTAAACTCGTCAAGATATATGATGCTCGCGCATATGCACTAGGGAGAAAGTTATTTTTTTTCAACATTTTATTTATAAAATTTGTTTTAGTCTATTATATTTTTTTTAGTAATCTGTTATATGTGGAGTTCCGGATAACTAAAATTAACTAATTGAAATTGTTGAAAACGTGATCCCCTAAAAGTTCTGATAAACAAATTTTTATTCGGCTAATCGTCACGCGGGTTTAAACCAGTGCTACATAAGAATCACAATCAGTATACATTTAACGTAGGGATGGCAACGAGGCGGGTTTGGGGTGAGCAGTTATCCCCATACCCGATTACCAAAGTTCTCCCAAAACCCGCCTGATCCCCATCGAGGATCTAATCGGGGAGCCCGTTGAGGCTCGATGCTCCTCCAAACCTGCTCTATGTTAATCGGGGATCTTATCGCCCTCTTTGGGTGCAATTCTTGACCAAAGCCGCACCCTTTCACATTTTTATTAATTTTAAATTGTACTAATTACTTGAATAATTAAGAACCTAATAATAATCAATTACAAACAAGTCTTATTAAGTTTCAATGATAGTATTATACCTAAATAATGATTAATTACACCACCAAAAATTGAAACTTAAAAATATGATACAAAACGTGTATCTATAATCAGTATTTTGCAATCTTATAAAGATGAAAAAAAACTAATAATATTAGAGTAATATATTTTTATTACATAGATACTAACAAAACAAAATATTATATATGTTTAGATATATTTGTATATTTGTATATATTATTCGGGGAGGGGCGGGGCGGGGCGAGGATTCCTCGCTCCCCGCCTCAAACCTGATTAAAATCCCCGTTTAAGCCCAAACTTGCCCCATAACCCGATTAGCATGCCTCGCCCCGCCTCGATTAGTTAGCATTTTTTTGTCATCCCTAATTTAAAGACTAAAAACACACTTGGTAATAAGTGAAAGTAGAAAGTGAAGTTTTGATTTGAAAAAACTATAATGCCCTAATACCACTATCCATTTCAGAACTTGTTTGCAAATTGATACTCTTTTCATTTCTAAATAAGTGTCAAGTTTTGACTTATTGAAGTTTTTTCTTTTTAAACTTTGACCTTATATATATATATATATATATATATATATATATATATATATATATATATATATATATATATATATATATATATATATGTGTGTGTGTGTGTGTGTGTGTGTGTGTGTGTGTGTAGTTGGATACCTGCGCACAGCGGCGGCAATAAATATAGTTATATTATAAATATACTACCTTCGCAATTCCCTGCCCGCTTAGTGAATTCGTTTCACAACACTCTGAATGTTAGGTCACTAGATTTACAACACAAGCTTATAAGAAAGAGATAAAGGCGATTGAACCATAAACCAAACAAACACACACGTAAAGCTTATAACCGGTTATGCGTAAGGAGTGAATGAAAGGAATAAATTGAACAACCAACCCTCAAGTGAGGGTTATACAAGAGTATTTATAGGAGGGAAGCTAGGGCAACACTCCTAGTTCCCTTCCTTTCATTTATGGGCTTGGGCCTAAGCTCATGGGCCTTCTACATAAGCTTAAGGCTAATAACAAACATAAAGGCCATAATTAAGCTAACTATTACATGTAAATTACTAACACTTGATTTAGGTTTAGGAGTGATTCCAACAATCTCCCCCTAAGTGTTATAGATGAAAGACGGTGAAGGTGTTGATGTAATAGTAGCTTTGACGTCTTCTAACATTCTTCTTTCTTGTGAGAAGAATTGCCTTGATTCGAACAATCTCCCCAGTGTAGAGAAATTGTTTTCTTTAAACGGTTCTGCTTTGACGTCATCATTAACTTTGTTCTTTGATCATTGTTCTTTGTGGTGAAAGTGATAGTATGTTGTTGTCTGTATCAAGTCTGCCTCAGGTCTGCTTCGCTGCTACAGTGTCTCCACGTCATTCTTCAACATGCTCACACGCTCTTTGACGTTTGGAATTAAGTACTGATGAAGTTCTTTAAGTCTTTAACTTTGTGGATTCTTTGATTTGACGAAGAATCATTCTGACTGTTGTGTTGCTTTTGGATATAACTTCCATTAGTGATGATGTTGGCGTGAGCATGAGAAGAATCTGCACGATCATCCCGCTCCGGAGCTTCCATAAGAAGAAAACATTTAAAACGGTTAGTAATAAGCTGATTCCGGCACTTACAGGTTTGAACTTCGAGAGTGTTAACAGCATAGTGTGAAAACACAACTCTAATTCTCACAAAGGCCGTTCCTGAACTGGAGTCCCACAAGTGAGATAACGCGATGTACCGAAGTACACCTACAGTTCAGATGAGTCGCTGAGGTACACCGAAGCATCACCTCACGACTGTAGACCGTTTGAGACACACTAAGCGTAATCCACGGGGAGTTACCGAAGTGACCTGCTGTCAGGGCTGTTTGATGTTGACCCTGGCAGGAGTTTCCATTCAATCACTGAGGATCACAGTTGTGAACCTCTCATAAATGTTCTCGACAGATTGCTATGATCTGTGAAGGACTCGATAACGTACCACTGATGTTCTTATTGTTGAACATCAAGTGATGAAATGTCAAGTGTACCTAAGGGATCTTTTGATGAATCTCGTGGCTCTAGACTTAATAGTGCGTTTTGGTTTTCTTGAGCGAAGACTAGGGAGAGGGTCTCCTTCTTCAATACCAACGATCTCTAAGAGAAAACCAATAGTTTACGTAGGGTTCCCTGTGACAATGAAACAAGCTTCTTTTAAGAGAGAATTGAGTGACTAAGAAGGTATAGTGCATGCGTCACTGGGTCCATGACGACTTTTAATCTTCAATACCGGCGTCACTAAGTGACAACCAGTAGCATATGAATTGAACCCGGTGTCTGCCCTAAGTTGAATAATTTAGAGGGCTATTTCTTTTCACCCTTTTCTTTGCATTTCTATTTAATTCTTCAACTCCTTCTTTCTCCGATTCTCATTTTCTCCTTTTTATCATCGTACCTAAGGACTTCTAAGTACTAACTATTTGTGATGTCCTTGGGTAGATCCCTCCGGCTCTGGCGGATCATAGGACGGATATTCCTAACCTTAGTCACCTTATCACTCCATGACTAACCTATGTTGCCATAAAACCAATTTTCAAGAAAATCTCTCAAAGGGTTTGTAAATGAAAAACATGTTTGAACCACTGTGAGAGTTTTATCTTTTAGCAAAAATACTCCCCCTCCACATGCGCTTTAGAGTTTTGACGGAAATCTACACTGTGTGGGAAGAGCGCGCACTTTTGAATTGATCAACTCAAGATAGACACTCCCCCGCGAGACACGGTTACATTGCATAGTTAAAGAGTTACATTGTCAGCTTTTAGGTGACAACTAGCTCTAATAACTACCTTGAAGGTGTATACAAGCCTCGAAAGGTTGTCATACCCGTTAGAGTTCATGTCTACCAAGAGATTCTCAAATGGTACTTTCTACTCGGACAAGTCCTTTGCGAGACACGTTTACATTACTAGAGAACTAGCTTGAAATTATTACCCGTCCCGGACAAGTCTTTTCGAGTTACTAACAGTTTAGTACCGTCAATTCGTTGGTTAAGTCTATTACACAAATATTCATTTGCATTTACACAACATATTTCTTATCACATAATTTTCTCCCCCTCAAAAATGGCATATAAAATGTTATTTTTGAAAAGTTGAGAATAAATATGACCATTTCGAGTGTTGCGAGAAGATGACCACTATGAACAATTTGTGAACAAAGTTTTAATTCAAATACTCCCCCTCAACAAGTGATATAAACGGTTGAGGTTTTGAAAAATCATACGGGGAAGTACTTGTCCTTTTGAGCAAAACCTTGAAAAATGAAAGGTTTGATAGGTTTTACTCAAAAGTAAGAAGCTTTCGCTCCTTTTATAAGGATTGTGGCACTGAAGCGTACCACAGGGTCCGTTCTTGACAAGAACGGGTTGTACACTGTTATGTGTGCACAAGCCATACACATATATAAATCACACATCCAAATTGATAATGAGAGAAGCAGTTCAAGGGGTACCAGGAAGTGCAGTGATGTTGCCAGGAGTGCGAACAGGGCGTTGATAGCCAGTGATGTTAATCCTGGGTCGACCACCAACAAAGCTTTCCAATGTTCTGAACTGATCCCTTCGAAACAACCTTTCATCAATCATTTTGATGATCCTCCTCACATCCCTTCGATCCTGAGAATTCCATCGCTTAGGAGACCCAATCTTTTGACGTATATCCTTCAACCTATAAGCCAATCCATCCCTAACCATCTTCAAAGTGTGATCCCCAAACTTGTGAAGATCACTACACGCCATTAAGCAATTTCGTTGAAGTTCATTGCGGTAAACGACTCCGAATGGTTTGCTGATGAGTGTATATTGTGAGAGCTGGTTGATGTCGGGAAGATCAAGCTGAGGTGGAGTGAAGTTACCACGAGTCTGATATGATTCGACTACGAGTTGGAGATCTTCTACACGTTCTTTGATGACTATGCGTCTGATGAAGATGAGCAGTGACTTGATGAATTCACGTTGTACTTCAGTTGAAAATTGCCTCATGCGACCCTGTACTTTGGCAAGGTACATGTCTTCGATGTCGTTGATAGACAAATTCTCAAAGTCAGCTTCAGAGAATGCATAATCCCGTTCATCTTGCCTTTTGACCACAATCTTCTTGAGAAAAGTGTAGTCCCATTTGGTCGAAAGATCAACGTGTTTGATGGCAACGATATCCTTAGTACTGAAAACTGCATGTTGAGACTTCTGAACCTGGCAGCTTCTGTAGTTGATTCTTCGGCGTTCCGGCCAATGATGAATCCCGTACATTGCATCTCGGTCGTATGCTTCCACTTTGTTGGAGAACAAGTGATTAGCTCTTTCCTCGATAGCTATGCAGTTTGAGTATATGGCTGCTGGGAATGGAAGTGTCAAAGATGTAGCGTATTTCCTTGATCCATCGCCACCGTGTAGAAGAAATTCCAAGTCTTTGTTGAAGAAATATCTGAATGGAATCCTAGGTTCATCTGGTTGGCCAATTGTTGGTAGAGGTTTTGACCAGTCGGTGTAGTATGGAGCGTTGTCCCGTTTGGTGAAGTCGATGTTTGCTTCTGGGTTGAGCCAATCCATGTTGTTAGACATAGCTCGAGCAATGTTTTCAAGGTGATATTCGACCTCGATTGCACTTTCTGAGCTATCTTTCCACAGTTGAAAAGCTTCATTCTTGATTCGCCTCAACTCGGATTTCGTCATCTTCTTCACCTGGAACTTTTCTTGCAGAATCTTAGCAAGCTCCAAAGTATTACCGTCTACCAGATCTTGACCTTCTTCAGGGTAGGGAGTGGAATTGACAAGTGTAGAAAACCATTCAAATTCCTGTGTTGTATCTTCATCTAGCCATGATACGACGTCAGCCATGGGCGCCTTCTTCTTCTTTTGTTTTGGCCTAGATGAGGATTCTGGTTTCTTAACTTGTTTGGGAGAGGTGGGTTGTTGTAGGGGCTCACGGACTTCCTCATCGTCACCACCCGTATACTCAAAGTGATCACCGGTTTTCTGAGTCTCAGGCGGTAACTCAGAATCCTGAGGTTTATCAGTAGAAGAACGAGGAGGTGATCTTTGTTGTGCAGGAGTCCGTTGTGGTGGAGGTTGCATCGAGTACTGAATAGAGGATGATACATCAGACTTCTTTGTGCGTTTGGGCTCTTTATCCTTATCCTGATCTTTGTCTTCATCATTTCTTGAACGTTTGGGCCTAACAGCTTCTTCTCGAAATGAGGACCTGAGTTGGTATTCCAATAGAGCTTCAAACAGTTTAGCTTCATGCGAGGCAAACGTTGCAGAGCGTGTCGACATTTGCGCTACTAGCCGGTTCACCAATTCATCATCTGAGAAGATTGTAGATTCAACTGGATTGATGCTTAAATTCATCGGAGTTGATTTCATGGCTTGTTTGGCTAGATGCAATAGATTTGGATACAGTTGTCTGGTATACATCTGCTTTGTCAGATTCAGAATGACCTCTATAAGGAACTGTTGAGTGTATCCTTTGATCATTTCATCCATTTTTCCTTGAAGATCATCTTTCATGAGCTTCTGGACATACTCCCTTTCATATTGCATCTTGTCGAGATCATCATGAATATACTGTATCTGATCAGCATAGAAATTCATCTTCTTTTGGAGGATGTCTTTCTTTCTGACTTGTTTGAGAGCATTCCCAATTCTTTTATGAGCATGAGATATCCTAGATCGAGTAAGCTTCTTCACTGATTTGGATGTTGATTTGGTTGATCTTTTAGATTATGGTGGTGAGGAGTGAGATTATGAATCTGATGAGGAGGAGACATGAGGAGGCTCCGGGTCCTTTGGAGGTGCAGAAGTATCCTCCTTGGAACGAGTTGGACTGTTGAGAAGATAATCATCATAATTTTCTTCGTTATCTTGTCCAGATTTAGCCTTTTCTTCCGTCTGAGCCTTAGCTTCTTCATTAGTTTTCTCTTTCTCAGTCTTATCCTTTTCTGGTTCCTCAATGTTATAATCAGTAGATTCCTCCACAAGCGTTTGTTGTTGCACAAGAGTGGTGGCACCAGCTCCCTTATCGGGTTGATTAACCGCATCAGGACCTGGTGAAGAGTGGACACCACCACTCGACCCTCCGGGGCCACCCATTTGTTCTTGTTCAAATTCTTTAGCTTTTTGAAGGTGTCTAACTAATTTAAACTTCTTCCTGTAGGATTTATCCAGTTGCTCTTCATCACTTTCTGAGCTTTCTTCATATGGCACAAGTACAGGAGTCTTTCCTTTTCCTATGTTAGCTGGAGGACTGGGAGGTTTAGATACCGTTGTGGTTTCATCTTTAGCAGTTTCAGAGTATGTAATCTCTTCTTCTGATTCAGTACCTTCTGAGTCCTCGTCAATTAGCTTTCTCTACGGTTCAGGTTTAGGTAAGGGAATGGGAATAGCTTCCTTAGAAGGAACAGTCCTTTTACGAGGAGGATTCCTCTTGGGAAACTTCCTATGACTTTCAGTACTTGCAGCACTTCCTGCACTGCCTCTTCTGGTTCTCCTTATAGGTGTTCAAGAAGACTTGTCATCGAGATGACCAACTTTGCCTTCTTTTACTGCAACTAGATACCTTTTGTATGTCTCGAGCTTTTTGATTTCTTTAGACAGAAGGTGATCAGGTAATACAGCACCCTGTTTCTTTGTAGACGATTCCTTGATTCTGACTGATAGGGTAGGCTCAGTCAACATATCGTGATTGTCTCGGTCATTGAGCCTTAGTGGAATATCGGGATGAAGTCCAAGTGCTCTCTGGATCAACAATTTTGTGTATCTGACATAGGGAATCTTTGAGCCAAGTTTCTTGTGAAATGACATCATGTCTTCCCATAACAGTGCTTCAATTTCGATGTCCTTTTTGTTGATTAATGACCAGAAAATTTGTAGTTCCATGAGCTTGGGATGCTCATATCCACTATCACGACCAGAGACCGATTTGGTGATGATGATGTAGAGGGTTCTCCACGGTTGAGGTATGTTCTTAAGCTCCACATGAGAATGCTTAGAGATAGTTCCTGAAGCTTCATCATAGCCAATATCAATCAGGAATTGAAGAACTGTCTCCTCAGTAGGTGTGGCAAAGAAGCCGGTTGCCTCGATTTCAGGAATGAGAAGAACAGCCCGTAAGTCTGCATGAGTGATGGTGACTTGTTTGTGATTGAGCGTCACTGTCACTGCACTTTGACCTGTGATCCTCTGCATTGAATTCCAGAATTGCTGAATGTAGATTTCCGGTACTGTAGCAGAGTGTGAGAGCATGTTCTAGTAGGGATGATTCTTTAGAATATCCACAGCAATGAGACAAGAAGATTCTGAGCATGTGAGGGTTTCAAAGTCAACCCTAAGGTTGTTCTTTCCAATCTTTCTAGGATAGCCATTAGGGAAGATATCAGCAATTGTGAGAACTTCTGGTGCATCCACATTCATTTGAGCAGCCATGTCGTGATCTGAAATAACATTAGCCAACAGAACCAACATATCGAAAGACATAATGTTAGTCAACAGAAGGTTTTATTGTCTGATTATTGAATGTACAGTGTTAAAGATTGTTACGAGTCCAAAGTCACTTGTTTGTTCAATAGTCCAATGTCGTCGTGATAAGTTTCGTGAGTTAGTTAACTTTAAGTTTTAAAGTTTATGTTATCACATATTTAAAACAACATATTTAACGATTAAGTTTATTAGTGACATTATTGGTTTCGTGACGATATGATTTGTTTATTAACAAGTTTGTACACGTAACAATTCATAATGAAGGTCTATCAAGGCTTAGGCGTAGATTTGGCAAAGTTACGCGTAAACAGAAGTGATATACGCGTAGACGAAAGCTTATGCGTAGGATCCTAACTTACGCGTAAGAAATGTTACGCGTAGGAAAAGGGCACCTTATGCGTAGAGCTTACGCGTAGGCGTATAAAGACCTTACGCGTAAGGCTTACTCGTAAGAGTAGACCTTATGCGTAGAGGTCACTGTTTACGCATATCCTTCACAGGATACGCGTAGTCCCATTGTAGAACCTTATGCGTAGAAGTTACGCGTAGGATTTCTCTTACGCATAATTGTCTACGCGTAAGGTGATCCTTATGCGTAGAGTAACAATCGACCTTGATTCTGAATTTTACGAGTAGCAAGCCTGAAATAAAATCATTATATCATCAATCTTAACATGTATAGTCATATTAAAACAGATTATGGCATGAAACATATTACACAGTTTACACGTAGAAACACATACGCGTAAGTCAAAAACCCTAATAGTTCAAGAATTACGCATAACAATTCTAACCATGGAATTTGCACCAAACTTTTTCTGGTAGGTCTTAGGTGTTGTGAGAGTCTATAAATCAAGTTTTAACACCCAATTCTCAGTGAATCAAAAATACCCAAACTCAATAACATTAAACCCTAATTTCTAATTCTGACTTAATTAGTGTTCCTGGGTTGTTATAGGGCATGGATATCATCAATTTAACATAATATAAACATCACACAACAATCTTTTTGACCTAAAGCCTTCACATTTGAAAACGCCCAATTCGACTCAAGAACCCTAATTTTGAAAAACCATCATTTTGTGTTTCTGGGTGGATTCAGAGGGTAACAATAGTATCCTTGATGTTAAAGAACCGTTTTGACCCATTTATCTTAACCTCAAACACATAAGTATGATCATCTGTCCTTACGCGTATGCGTATAACACAAAATCAACCATACACGTATTTTTAACCGTTGGATTTGTTTGAAAATCAAAACCAATGTTTAGAAACGTGTTACAAACGCAAAAACACTTACAGATTTATGATCAAAACTTCGGATTTCTTGAATGAATTCTATGCGTAGGATTAGTTGGTTCCTGTAATAAATGTGAAGTGAAATGTTAGGTGGAGAGTGTTTTTATTATAATGACTTTAACATTTTGACAGTTTTGTTCCCTCCACCTTTTCCTTTTTCCTACAAAGCCATTTAACTTCCATTTTGGTTACCAAACAAAAATTGTTAAGAGAGAAACTTGACGACACTCCCCCTCGACTTAGGTAAATAATGAAAGGTTATAAATTTTAGTCCGAGGAGTATCATTTAACCAGAAAAATTTACCACCATTGATAAAAGAAACAACCGGGATATAATAACATGCAAGTACACAGATGTTTTGAAACAGTTAAGTGATAATTTTCTCCCCCTCAACAATTGATCAGAAAAATACTTAATTTTGAAAGATTAAAGTGTTGATGGAAGAAATGTACTTGCCATGTTGAAAGAAAATTAGATTAGAAGAATATTTTTGTTGTTTTATCAGGTTTTATATTTTTGTATTTTGTTTTTGAAAATTTATTTACAAAAGATGTTTTTTGGTGTTTGATAGGTTTTTAAGACTGTTTTAGGAGGTCATCCAATTCCTCTTGAGTCAAACACCTCATACCAATCCGGTGGACCAACTCATTAAACCTAGCGGGAGGCAAGGCTTTGGTGAGAAGATCTGCCAATTGGTATTCTGTACCCACGAAGTATAATTCAACTGTACCCTGTTCCATGTGGTCCTTGATGAAATGATAGCGTAGATCGATGTGCTTTGATTTCGAGTGCTGAACTGAGTTGCACGAGATCGCAATGGAACTCCGATTGTCGCAGTACATCGGGATTCCGTCAAATACGTAACCATAGTCTTTGAGTTGTGTTCTCATCCATATGACTTGAGCACAACACGCGGACATGGCTACATATTCTGCTTCGGTTGATGACAGAGATGTACAATTCTGCTTCTTTGATTGCCAAGACACCAGTTTATCAACAAGAAATTGTAGTGCTCCTGAAGTACTTTTCCTTGAGTCTAAGCATCCTGCGTGGTCAGCGTTTGAAAAGGCGATTAGCTCAAAACCAGAATCCTTCGGATACCAGATCCCCAAGTTAATGGTTCCCTTGATGTATCGGAGGATTCTTTTAGCCTCAGAGAGGTGGGTTTCAGTTGGTCGCGACTGATAACGGGAGCATAGATAAACGGCAAATACAATAACAGGTCTGCTAGCTGTTAGATACATGAGAGACCCAATAATACTTCGGTATTTGGTAGGGTCCACTAATTTCCCATGTAAATCAGCGTCTAGCTTCTTGGTATGAGTCATTGGTGTGGCATAAGTATCACAGGTTTTCATTCCAAATTTGTTTAACAATTCAAGGGCATATTTGGACTGAGTCAAGAAAATACCACGGGGTGATTGATGAACTTGCAGTCCTAGAAAGAACGTAAGTTCACCCATCATGGACATTTCAAAATTTTTCTTCATTAGTTTTGCAAAAGCGATTGAAAACTTTTTATGTGTAGACCCAAAAATGATGTCATCCACGTAAATTTGAACTATTAAGATATGTGCCCCGTGATATTGTATAAAGAGAGTTGGGTCAACCGAACCTTTGGTGAAATTATTAGCAATGAGGAAAGATGATAGCTTATCGTACCATGCCCGAGGGGCTTGTTTGAGACCATAAAGAGCTTTGTTCAGTTTTTAGACATGGTTCGGGAACTCAGGATCAACGAATCCTTCGGGTTGGCTGACATAAACCGTTTCTTTCAGTTGTCCGTTGAGAAACGCAGTTTTGACATCCATCTGAAAGACCGTCATATTCATATGAGCCGCGAACGCGAGAAATATCCGAACAGCCTCAAGACGAGCAACCGGAGCAAAAAATTCTTCAAAGTCTATTCCCTCTTCCTGACGATAACCCTTAGCAACTAGACGTGACTTGTTTCGGATGACGTTCCCTTCAGCATCCAATTTGTTTTTCCAAATCCATTTGAGACCATTGACGTAGACCCCTGTTGGTCTTTCAACCAGTTCCCATACTTCAAGACGTTTGAATTGATTGAGTTCTTCTTGCATGGATTCAATCCAGTTGTCTTTTGTCATTGCGTCTTTAATGTTTTTAGGCTCAGATTGGCAGACAGTGAGTGCATAAATGCAATGTTCACCATCTGTGTGAAGACATTGTCTCATAACGACTGGTTGATTCGGGTTGCCAATAATATTAGCCAGAGGATGGTCTTTTGTCCATCGATGTGTAGAGGGTTGATGTTGGTATACATTGTGCAGATTCTGAGGATTCAAATGGTTTTTTGATGATTCCGCGACATCAGGTGCAGCAGTGTCATTAGCAAACGGGTTAAAGAACGCATTTGGATCAAAATCTGTAGGTGGGGGTACTTCATTCAGAATATCATCAGCCGGTTCATCATTGTTGGAAGCGGTTTGTTCAACTGTTGTGGTGGAGTCAACTGGTGGTGCTTCTTCAACAGTAGTTGTTGTAGCAGGTGTATCGGGTATAGGAATATTATCAGGTTGTGCAGCGGAAACAGCGGATACACCTGGAGCACGTTCATCAATATCGTCACTGAACAGCGGAGCAAATAACCTTTGCATTTGTTGACGAGTTAGCTGGGGGCTTTGTTCAGCTGATGATGGGGGTTGAGGGAAGTTTAAACGGTTGTGTCCGGGTTCTAAGCTGTTATACTCAGAAGCCATTTCCGTAAGTTCATCAAAATGAGCATGAATCGTTTCCATCACCTGTTTTGTACGACGATTCCAGATTCGGTAACCTTTAGAATTCTCACAGTATCCAATAAATACTCCAATGTCGGCTTTGGCTTTGAGCTTTCCAAAATCATCACGATCATTATTCGGATAGCAAAGGGATCCAAATACATGAAAGTGTTTGAGATTCGGTTTATGGTTGTGGACAAGCTCGAAAGGTGTTTTGTTGTGGCGTTTTGTGATTATAGAACGGTTTTGAGTATAGCATGCAGTAGATACAGCTTCTGCCCACAAGTAATCTGGAAGTTTAGCATTGATTAACATTGTTCTTGCAGCTTCCACTAACGTTCCGTTTCGTCTTTCAACAACTCCGTTTTGTTCTGGTGTACGTGCAATAGATGTTTGATGCTGAATTCCCACTTTCTCATAAAATTCACGAAGGGTTTGGTTAACAAATTCAGTTCCTTTGTCTGTTCTTATTTGGCGGACGGTGTTCCGGAGCTGAACTTGAATTTTCGTGAGAAAGGTCATGATAATTTGTGGAGCTTGGTCTTTGCTTCGAAGAAAGTAGACCCAAGTCCATCGTGAGTAGTCATCAACAATTACTAAGATGTAGCGTTTGCCATTGATCGTTTGCATGCGCATTGGGCCACACAAATCCATGTGAAGAAGATGAAGCACATACTGAGAGCTGTGTTCCACCTTTGAAGGAAAATGAGCACGAGTGCTTTTTCCTTGTTCACAAGCTGAGCAAAGGTGATCTTTTGAATACCGGAATCGTGGGAGACCTTCAACTAGTTTGTGTCGAGCAAGGTTGGTGATGGTTTGAAAGTTTAGATGTGATAGACGACGGTGCCATAGCCAGGATTTTGTTGATGTTGCCTTTGAAAGTAAGCAGATAGGAGATGAAGCAACCATGTCTTGCATAGAGATAGTGTAGAGACTAGAATTACGCGAGCCAGACATAAGGTCATTTCCTTGTAGATCACGAATGAAACAAGTTTTCTCCCTAAAAGCAACCTCCAAATCTCCATCACAAAACTGACCTACTGAAAACAGATTGTGACCGAGGCCTTCCACATAGTAAACCCTGCTATTTTCGATGTTCCCATTGATATAGTCTCCGTAGCCCATGATAGCTGCGAAGTGATCATTCCCGAATCTGACAGTGCCAATGAACTTTGCAATAAAGTTTGATAACAGTTTAAGGTTGTCTGTCATGTGTCGGGAACATCCACTATCAACAATCCAAAGAATGATCTGTATCACCTGCATTACACACAGACGACACAGATGGAATAGAAGTAGATGTGGAACCCGAAATGTTAGAGGGTTCCGGAGCAGTGATAGGATACATACACACATTAATAACTTTAGGCATCCATTTAAAACCTAATGTGTTATATATCCATTTCTGCCATCTATAACTACTCTTTGCTTTAGTCTTAGTGAATGCACTAGGTGGTACGACATTCTTAGGAGGTGAAACTGGAGCTACAGTGACAGCAAAGTTTGCCTTAGAATCTAAAGAAGGCGGTCTACCAAGCACATACTTAGAATGATTAGTGGGCCTAGAGGTATTCCGGTTCTTAGGATTCCGTAATCGAGAGATGATAGCTTTAGCAACACATTTGTCATGACAATCAGAATTCATACTTTTACGACAAATATCACAAGGTGCATCAGACTGAATATCAAAAGTGCTTAATGGTTTAGCATTCGTTACATCACTATTTCTATTACATTTGCCAGACGCAACATCTATAGTGGAAGCAACATGAGTTTTATTCAGAGTCCTAGGGTGTTCTTCTACTTTAGCATTCCTTATTGATCTTTTCTTAGGTCGGAACTTCCTATTCTTCGATTGAGTGCTCCTAGGCTGTGAAGTGTGGACGTTTGGAAAAGATGCAACTATTCCTGTTTCAGTAGAAGGAAGCACGTTAGCAACTTGTGATTTGGCAGTAGGGATTCTAGGTGCACGATTACTAAGTGTTATTGGTCCTAATCTCTTAATGATGGTTGGCGGAAGTTTTTCATACTTTCCTAACATTTCTCTTAACTTAGAGATAGTGTGAATCAAATCTTGATTTTCAGAACGAATATTACCAGCAAAATTCATAACTTCTCTAGTATGAGCAAGATAGTGATCAACTTCATTTGATGCTTCATGACGAGTCTTATTGAGTAAATCAAATATGACACCATATTCCTGTTTAACTGTTACAAGTTCTTGTTCATATTTTGAGATTTGACTTTTCAAAGACACGTTTTGATCATCCAGTTGCTCAAGTTTAGGATCAAAAGATTTTGTATGCAACTGGGTGATTTTCTTTTGAAAACCAAGTTGTTGATTGTGAATATCTTTTTTACACCAATTAATACGACGTTTTGCATTGTAAAGTTCGTTAAGTAATCGTTCATTTTCAGCTTTTAAAGACTCGATCTGAAGCACATTATCAGTATTCTCAACAGTTACCACAGAGTCAACATTATCAGCAGAGATATAATCAGATGCATGTGGCAAAGAATGGAATAACACAACATTATGGATATCAGCACAGATAACATCTTTCAAGAGTCGATCAACATCTTTTCTCAACATTTTTTTTTACGTTTAGTATTATAAATAGATGTTTCAGTTTTCTCGAAAATGACCTTCATGACTCCAAGTTCCTTATGAAAGTCCCGTTCCCAAGACAATGCACAACTTTTCAAATTTTTAACATTTGGTAAAAGATTTTTCTGAAAAATGTCTCTTTGTTCTCGCGCCAGAGGCGATTGAAAGTGTTGAACTTTGATTTCAGAATGATATTCTATCTCATGTTCTAAATTTTTGAGGTCAGCCATGAAAATATCAAAATATCTAAGAATTTTGGGATTTTCAGGTTTTGAGTTTACTTCACTGATGGAAGGTAAAGGACCATAAATTTGTGCATAATCTGGTTGGGGATTAACATTAGAAGACTCAGGTGTTTTGATGATAACCCTTGGTGTGTTAGAAGAATCCGTTGGTGTGACAAAAGTGACCGGTTTTGAATAATTAAAAGGTTTGTTGTAAACAACAGTTTTTAATTTTGATCGACTCTCGTCTTCTGTATCTAATTCCTCTTGATGATGATATTCAACAACACTCATAACAGAATTATCAATTTTATATTCTGCAGTGGAAACTTCAGGATTTGGTTTGAATGTTTTTAGTGAAAGCTTTGGTTTGTAATCAGCTAGATTTGGTCCATATCCTTTTGGATTGGGTTTTAAAGTAAACTTTTCAATAGCTGTTACTGATTTACCATGTTTGTAAACAACAGTTTTAAACTCTTTAATTTTGTTTTGCAAGCCGATAATTTCTTCAAGAAGTTCATCTACCCGATTCGTTGAATGCTTTTTGTATGCGGAGAACTGTTTTTGACAAGTTAACAACTCAGCCTTAGCTTTTTGATTTTCCAAGGTGAGAGCGTTAATTTGCTTTTTATGTTCATGTTTCAGTTGTTCTATTTCAGACAACAAAGCATTCTTCGAAGCGGCTAGATCACGCATTTGTCTCTCTAAATATTTTTCGTTTGATGAGATTTAGCAAAAGCGGCTTCAAAACCTTTTTCACGGTTTTCTTGAGTTTTGAAAAAGTTGAGTTGCATTTGTAAGCATTCAAAATCCTCGGTTAACAGTGCATTTTTGCTTTTTAAGTCCTTATTTAATGCACAACATTCTTCAATTTAGGATTGCTGGTCTTTAAGTAAGAGAGCAAGATCTGGATGAGGCAAAAGTTCGGCTTGTTCAACAGAAGTTACCACATGATCATTATTTAGATCCTCAAGTATAACCACGGAGTCAATTTGATTATCAAAGGAAACCATAAGGTCATCTTGATCGTCAAATGTAACTACAGGGTCTATTTGAAAATCGTCGGAATGAGATGTAAATGATTCATTTTGAACAGTCTGAGCCTTGCCGGATTCAGATGTTGGCGAAGTTATTAGATCAGAGATAAATATGGTTTGTTCGGGTACCTGAGACAAGCCATCAGTGTCATACACTGGGCCTGTGTCACTCATGTGTAACTCATGCATATTAGCCATCAACATAACTGCTGCATTGGCCTGCAAATCCTCCATATCATCATCTGAGTCTGCATTTGCCATAAAGCTCTGTTCTTTGTCTGTGAGAGATCCACCAGCTTCATCCTTAAGAGCCAAAAGAAGAGCCTCTTTGAAATAAGAACTGCCCCTAGTCCTCGGCTTTGGGCATGCATTAGCCAGGTGTCCCTTCTCATTGCAGTTGTAGCATCGAAGACCATTCAACCCATTCTGAGCATTTCACTGTTCCACCACTGGAGCTCTGTTGTTCTTCCGACCCACAGCATTAAACCCTTGACCACCGCCCATCTGACGACCATAACCACGATTCTGAACTTCAACTCGTCCATTGTTGACAACAGCCTGATTGCGTGTGTTAGATGAGGAACGAATACGATTGTTGGATTTGTTGGTATAATGGCCAAAAGCATTAGCAATCATAACAAATCCTTGTTGCAATGCATCGAACGGATCGATGTCCTCATTAGCTTCACTGACAATTGGTTGAGCATTGTTGTTGTTGTATGGAACCAGTTGATTTTGTTGAGATTGTTGCTGGGAATGATTGTTTTGTGTGAAAGATGTAGTTGGTTGAGTTGCTTGTGGAGGAGGATAACTTTGTTGAGCATATAAGGCAAGTTGTTGATTTTCCGAATGTGTAGGTGGAGCAATTTGAGCACGGAGAATCCTTTCCCGATCAACTTCCTTTTCATGAGGCTTCAAGTAATCGTACAACAATCCATATGTAGAATGATGCATATTCTTCGCTTGACGGAGAAAAATGACATACTTCTCCCATTCAGGACCAAGACTACTCAGGAACTTAGTATTCACTGCAATTCTTGGCATGATGATGTTGTGTTTATCCAAGTCATTGATGATCTCTGAAAATCTATGATGATAAGACTCTAGTGTCTCTCCAGGTTCAATCATGAAGTGTTCATAAGCCAAGTAAATTTTGGATTCCAAATCCTCCTGATTGAGTACAGATCCTTCCATAAGAAGATGAATATGGTCCCACATTTCCTTTGCAGTCTTTTGAGCATCAACACTTCGAAGAATTGGGTTAGGTAATCCTAAAAGGATATATTGCATTGCAAGTTCATCAGCTTCATAGTGTAGAAGTTCTTGAGGATTCAATTCTGCAACAGTAGCAATGTTCGTTTGTTCATCTCTTGGTGGATTAGCATTAGGATCTCCGGGTACAATGACAGTAGGAATCTCAAATGGACCTTCCAAGATAACCTTCTTTAAGAACTTTCCATGTGGCTTCTTCAGATCACAAAACCTAAAGAACCTTATCACCCATTGATCGTAGTTTCCTGGAGTGAGCATTAGGGGTCTATCAAGTGATCCAGCCTCATGAATTGATTGTTGGCTGCTTAAAGCTTCACACATCTTTGCAACCCAAGTGGGTTCCTTCATAGTGTTCCTTGATGGATGTTGATTGAAGTCATTTGTGTAGGGTTCAACTTGAAGACTTGGCGGTGTTTGAACCATTTGTGGTGGAGGAATTGCTCCAAGTTGTGGAGTATGTTGTTGATTAAATTGTTGTTGATAAATTGCTTGTTGTTGATTCCATTGTTGATGTTGTGGACTTAGTTGTTGTTGTCGTTGAGAATAATTGTAAGGGAAATAGTTAGAGTATGGTGGTTGTGACATGTTGAAAACTTGTGTTGGTAAAAATGGATCTTTGTAGTCGAATGAACCTTTGTTGATGAAGTGTCCGTAGGCGTAGAAATCACAAGAAACCAAGTGGAACTTATGCGTAAAAACACCAAAGTTACGCGTAACAATCACTAGTTACGCGTAGAATTTAGCTTACGCGTAAGTAGGGAAAAGACTCTAAAGTTAGGCGTAGGATTACCTTATGCGTAAGACTAGGCTTAGGCGTAAGATTAATCTTATGCGTAGGATTTCTACGCGTAAGCTTTATGCTTATGCGTAAGATTAGGGTTTTATCCCAAATGATATTTTACACTTCACAGTGCAAAAGATAACCAAAGTCGACGTATTTTCAGGCTTATCCAAGCAAGAAAACACGGAGTAAACCACGAAAACGAAGATCAAACCGAGGATAACCTTACGCGTAGTTTTAGGGTTTTGCTACGCGTAGGATTACTCGTAAAAATGATAATGCCTAAATTTGTTTCTAAACCAGATTTTTGTTATGGAATAGCGTTAATAGTACCAAAATACCACAAAAGTGTGAACCTTGATGAACCAAAACGGCTAAACGGGTTACGCGTAGAACTTCACCCACGAACAAAAACAAGCTCAAAAACTTAGATCCACGCGTAAAGTTTGAAACTTTTTGCCAAAAAAAAGTATTTTAACACCTTAAAACGTTGAAAGTACAAGAATCTTTGATTAAAAAGTGTAAAAAACAAGTTTTTAAGCGAACCAAAGAACACGTTATCTTTACGCGTAAGACCAAAACCAAAAAACTTCAAAACAAAAGTGTGCACCCAACTATTTGGCGATTGATACCACTGTTAGGCCACTAGATTTACAATACAAGCTTATAAGAAAGAGATAAAGGCGATTGAACAATAAACCAAACAAACACACACGTAAAGCTTATAACCGGTTATGCGTAAGGAGTGAATGAAAGGAATAAATTGAACAACCAACCCTCAAGTGAGGGTTATATAAGAGTATTTATAGGAGGGAAGCTAGGGCAACACTCCTAGTTCCCTTCCTTTCCTTTATGGGCTTGGGCCTAAGCTCATGGGCCTTCTACATAAGCTTAAGGCTAATAACAAACATAAAGGCCATAATTAAGCTAACTATTACATGTAAATTACTAACACTTGATTTAGGTTTAGGAGTGATTCCAACACTGAACGTATATGTTTTAGTTGTATGTGTTTGTTTGGGCTTCCCGTAGCTTTCCCGTGACATTATTATTCTCGCATATATAAAGACCCTCACAATCTCATACCCGTCAAACACTCTACCAAAAGTATATGATTTTGACGAATTAAGTTTGTATTGATTGAAATAAAGGTTAAAATAAAATAAACCTACCAAAATGTAAAAACTAAAAACTTATAAAAATATATAAAAATATATATTGAATTAAAGATCACAAAATTAAAAAAAATATGGTAAAATTAGATCATAAAATATATATATATATATATATATATATATATATATATATATATATATATATATATATATATATATATATATATATATATATATATATATATATATATATATATATATATTTCAATTTGAAAATAAATATGATTTTTTAGTTGAGAAGTGACACATGTCACTTTATGATTGGAGCTCCCTATCTTAATTTTTAATGGAGCCCACAACTTAAATGCTTTATATAATAGTATATTATATATATATATATATATATATATATATATATATATATATATATATATATATATATATATATATATATATATTACTTGATGTAAAATATATGAATAAATTAAGTTTTAAATATATTTCATTGGTATAATTTTTATCATATATTAAATAAAACAAACAAATATATTTGGAGTTTAAAAAAAATTTAAAAAGTCTATTTATTTACAAAATTTGGAATGTCACCCCTCATATCTCTATCATCGGTTGAAAAATCATCAATTAATAAACATTAAACATTCCATATTTATCAACACATTCTATAAATATAATCACTAAATATGCATAAATTTGAAAATAATGAGTTTATTAAATGCTATCTTTACATTAAGGTAACCTTAATCACAACCCAATAAATTGTGGTTAGCAAAACCCTATAAGTAAATAAAATAAAGATTAAATTACCAAACTAAGCCAAAAAAAAAACCCGGTCCAAAACTTGGTCACGTTTTGCACCCTTTTTCTATTTTGGTCATACTCAATTGCTCAACTGCTCGACTCCACCCATTTAGTGACACGTGTTCGTGTCTTGTACTTTTTTTAAACACCTTTGGTCCACTATAGGTGGAGTTGAGCATGACACGTGTCATTAAAATAGGGAGAGTCGAGCAGTTGAGCATGACCAAAATGAGAAAAATATGCAAAAAGAGACCAACTCCCGAATCAAGAGTGTCGTTTTTGCTTAGTTTGGTAATTTTCTCATAAGAAAAATATCTTCTGAGCATTATAAATATATATTATAGAGCGGACAATACTACCTCGTATCCCTTCAAATAAAATATTCAAAAATTGTTTGGGCTTCATTTGGCTATTGTTAGCCTGCGTTATCTCTTTTCCGATTAAAAACAATGGCTGGTTTAGTGGGTTGCTTATTCTAAAAGGTTACCAAATCTTCTGCACCTGTTTTCTGGAAACTTCATACTTCGTCTTCCACCATCAGTCTTCTACACCTGTCTCCATAGAAAGATTAAGCCTAAAACACGAAAGATTTCAGATTAAACGATTTCAGCTTAAAGGTATTTATGAATTTTTGGCTGATTTGTAAATTAGGGTTTATGTATCTTAATTCTTTGCGATTAATTTTGAAAAATTAGGGGTACTATCGGGAAATTGGGGGTTTTTATGGAATTGGTGTCGTAATGTTAGTTACATAATATTTTTTTACTGTTAATTTTAGCTCTTTGTAGTGTAGCTCAAAGCAACTCAAAGTGGCCTAATGTATAATTTTATAATTAAAATAAGGGGGTGGTCGGGACTTCTTATTAAAAGATGAAAAATGTATAAGGAGTAGTGTTTTACTTTGGTTGTGTTACAATAAGCATAAGTTGTTCTGAAACAGCCAGCTTATATAAGCTTATAAGCATAAGCTTCCAAAGTACTTGAATGTACGGTATTTGATAACTTGTTGAAATAATTATGTGCAGGAAATTACGGGTACATAGCAATTGACTTTGTTCCGGTTCAATATAACTGGCTTAGCCGTGATGGCTATAGGAGTTTAGTGCTACTGACTAGCTAGCGAGCAGATCATTAAGCCTGCAATTAAGCATTGCATAAAGTTTCCTGTTACTGAGGTGTACTTTTTTTTTAAATTACTTTGATCTTATTATCGTTATTATTTGCATATGCCACTTGTGTGATCGTTTTTATTTTCATTGCAGCCTGCAAGGCTAGGGGTTCTGATCTCATATGTCACTACAACGTACAAGGTACGTGACACAATTTTCATGTATAACTGAATGATGTATCTTTAGTAACATATAAACACGATTATCTGACGAAACATATATGTCAATGAGGGAGTTGTTATGTATGGTTGTATGATTTACGTTTGTTTTTTTACTGTGTGTTTGCAGAACACCAGAGAGACCACACGCGGACTCAAGAAGATCCCTTTAGTCATAACGAAATGGAACACACGATGTTGGGTTTTAGGTTCCTTGGATAAAGAATTTCTCTAAGTACTGGAACCACGGACAGGCTTGATGTAACCACGGATTGAAGAGTGTAACCACGGATGAAGACAACCGCGGCTAGTAGTATTATGTAACCGCTGATAGTATATAGTAAGCCTTGCTAGTCTTGTATAGTCGGTTAGTTTATTGTATTAGATAAATATGGAAAAGATATTTATCTTGTAGGTTACGTATTGTATATTGTATATGACTCCTTAGCCTATAAAAGGAGGTCCTAGGTTAGGTTAGATATACGTATGTTTTATATCTAAGGTCGATACACTTCAAGGTTGCAAAACCCTAATACTGTAAGAGTATTCGTATTAATAAATAATATTGAGGTGTTGAATGTTAATTGTTCTTCTTCTTAAGATTAAGTATTAAATTCCGCGTAATACTTGATAAGCTTTTGTTACAAGTCAGTTTCTATATTAGATCGTTTGCTCAACTGGGATCAACAAGTGGTATCAGAGCTTGTGATCTAGAAACTGTAACCAAGAAGAAGTCTGTTAATCTTTACTCAAGTAAGTTAAGATGTCTGAAGAAACTCACATGGTGACTGCTTCAAAAGTGCCCATGCTCAAACATGGTGAGTATCAAATCTGGAGGATGCGAATGAGGCAATACATTCGTATGATTGATTATGCTCTCTGGGATGTCGTTGAAAAAGGAGACTCTCTTCCTAAGAAGGGTGAGGATGGACTGGATATTGCTATTGTTAGTGAACCTGATAAAGCTAAAAGGAAAATGGAGATCAAAGCTCACAGTATTCTCTCCATGGGAATACCTAATGAGTTTGCATTGGACTTTGATCAATATGAGTCTGCTAAAGAATTATTGGATGCTCTTGAACTAAGGTTTGCTGGTAATGAAGCTACTAAGAAGTCAAGGATGAATATGCTCAAGCATCAATTTGAAACCTTCACTGCTCTTAGTGGAGAAAAGATTGATGGTACATACAATAGACTTCAAAAACTTATCAGTCAACTGAAGTCAGTGGGTTACAAGTTTCTTCAAGAAGATATTAATTTGAAGTTCATTAGGAGTTTATCATCTGAATGGGCTATTCATACGATTGTGTGGAGAAATAAGGAGGACTTTGCTACAATGACTCTAGACAATCTCTTCAATAACTTGAAGGTTTATGAGTCTGAGAATAACTTTTCTAACTCGTCTTCTTCTAATCTAAACATTGCTTTTGTATCCACTAATCACAAAAGCCCACAAGATGTATCCACTGCTGCATATGGTATAACCACGGCTATTGCAAACAATACCACTGTTAGTGATAATGTCAGTGATGGTGCAATCTGTGCTTTTCTGGCTGATTTAACTACTAGTGTTACTGTGCTGAATCAAGATCTGGATGAAATTGATCCTGATGATCTTGAAAAGATTAATCTTCAATGGCAAATGGCAATGTTGACTCTCCAAGCAAGGAAGTTTCTGAGGAGGACTGGAAGACAGGTTAAGTATGATGGTCAAAGGAGAGCTGGATTCGACAAAAGCAAGATGGAATGCTTTAACTGCAAGAAGAAAGGTCACTTTGCTAGGGAATGTCGAGCTCCTAAAAGAATTGAAGGCATAAAGAAGACAATAGAAGAGCCTGCTGCTTCTTCAGCTTTGGTTGCTCAGGATGGGATTGGTGATTATGATTGGAGTGATCAGATTGAAGAAGGTCCAAATGCAGCTTTTCTTGCTAGTGAAGCTTCAAAAGAGCATAACTTTGCTCTAATGGCCTATGCTTCATCTTCTGGTTCAGATTCTGAGGTATCTAATGATTCTAAAACATCTATTTGTTCTTTTAAATGATGTTCTGATAACTTAGAATCTCAAAAGGCTATCACTGAGAGTATGAGAAAAGAAGTAGAGAGATTGACTCTAGATAACTTAGGTTATAGAGTTGGTTTAGAGGGTGTGGAAGAGAAGCTAAAATTCTGTATTAAATGTGAGTTTGAGTATGTAGAAAAGATCAATATACTAGGTGGTGAGATTGATCTTAAGAACAGAGAGATTAAAATGCTTAAAGATAAATTAGCAGAGGCAGAAAGTGTAAAAATACAGGCCCTAGATGAAAAAGAAAAACATGTGGTTAGGGTTGCTAAAACACAATATGCTTCTGATCTAGTAAGGAAACCAATAGGTCAAAAACTATTCAAAGATGGTACTGGTTTAGGATACAATGATATGCCACCACCCCCTTTGATGAAACATGCACCACCTGCTAAAGAACTGTCATTTAGTAGTGAATTCAGTTTTAACAAACCTGTTGAAAAGATTGAAACACCTAAGATAAATTCTGATAAGTTATCTGATGCTCCCATAATTGAAGATTGGGAATCAGATTCTGAGGATGATAGAACTGAATCAACTAAGTCTGAAAAGATAGAAACAGTTAAGAAAGTTGATTCTAAGCAAGTCAACCTTGTACCTAGATTTGGAGCTAAAGTTACCAAGAAAGTAGTAGAGTACAGGGAAATTCCTAGGGAACAGATGAAACAATATAAACCTAGGGGTAATCAAAGAAGCTTAAATGGTCTAATTTCTAACAGATTAGGTGATGAGTTTCAATGTGTTAAAAAGGCTTGTTTTGTGTGTGGTAGTTTTGAACACTTACAGAGAAATTGTCACAAAAACATACCACAAGTTTGGAATCATTGGAGGAGGGTAAATCATAAAAACTTTTCAAGAAAAACAAACCCTCATCCTAACAGTAACTTGATTCCAAGAGCAGTGCTGATGAGGAATGGGAATACAAAATCTATTGTCACTGCTTCACATAAATGGGATCCAACCACTGCTAAGCAAAATGTAAACACGGCTAAGCAGTGTCAAACCACTGTTAAGCAAAATATCACCACTGATTCAAAAGAAGTTTTAACAATTCCAAAGGTGATAACTGATACAGTGGTTGGAAATCATTTTTATGCTGTTAAGGCCTCATCAAGTTGGCAGTGGAAGCCTAAGACTAAGGTTTTACCACATGTCAACTGTGCATCAATGGACCTAAAGAAATTTGAATATTTTGATGCACAGGGCAGACCCAAGTCAGTACTGGCTTGGGTCCACAAGAGGAACTAACTTGTGTAATTTTATGTGCAGGGCAATCTTCAAACTGAGCTAAAAGATAAAGGAGTTTTTGATAGTGGTTGCTCTGGGCACATGACTTGGGATGGAAGCAATTTGGAAGATTTTGAAGCTTATGATGGAGGATATGTGGCATTTGGCAATGATCCAAAGGGAGGAAAGATACTTGGCAGAGGCACAATCAGAACAGGGAATCTAGACTTTGAAAAAGTCTATTTGGTACAGGGACTTAAGTACAATTTATTTAGTGTTTCTCAAATGTGTGATAAGAAAAACTGGGTACTTTTTGGGGAAACTGAGTGTGTGGTGTTATCTCCTGAGTTTAAGATGCCTGATGAGAAGTTTATACAACTTAGGGTACTTAGGAAGGAAAATATATATTGTTTTGATCTTAAAAATGTTCTTCCTAATAGGTCCTTATGTTTGTTTGCTAAAGCATCTGTTGATGAGTCAAAACTGTGGCATAGAAGGCTAGGTCATCTCAATTACAAAACAATCAATAAACTGGTAAAAGGAAACTTAGTGAGAGGGTTACCTTCAAAGGTTTTTGAGTGTAAGGAACTGTGTGTGGCCTGTCAAAAAGGAAAACAACATAGAGCTTCTTGTAAGACCAAAACTGTAAACAGCATAACACAACCACTGTTTATGCTTCATATGGACTTATTTGGACCAACCTTTGTTAGAAGTTTGAACCATAAGCAGTATTGCCTAGTTATCACTGATGATTATAGTAGATTTTCTTGGGTATACTTTTTGGCTACTAAGAGTGAGACTAGTGAGATTCTTAAGAGTTTCATTACTAAGATAGAAAATCTAGTAAATCATAAGGTCAAAGTAATCAGATGTGATAATGGAACTGAGTTTAAGAATGATGTGATGAATAAGTTCTGTGTAGCTAAAGGTATTGAAAGACAATTTAGTGTTGCTAGAACACCACAACAGAATGGTGTAGCTGAAAGGAAAAATAGAACACTAATTGAGGCTGCTAGGACAATGTTGTTAGAATCTAAGTTACCAACTACCTTTTGGGCTGAAGCTGTAGGAATTGCATGTTATGTGCAAAACAGAAGTAAGGTAGTGAAGCCTCATAACAAGACCCCCTATGAGCTGTTACATGATAGGAAGCCAATGATTGCATTCCTAAAACCTTTTGGGTGTCCTGTTACCATTTTGAATACCATAGACTACCTAGGCAAGTTTCAAGAAAAAGCAGATGATGGATACTTTTTAGGCTATTCTAAAAATAGTAAAGCCTTTAGAGTATACAATAGGAGGACTAGACTTGTTGAAGAGAATCTACATGTTCAATTCAATGAAAAGACTCCTAGTGTTGAGACCAAAGGACCAGACTGGTTGTTTAACATTGATATGCTAACCAAATCTATGAATTATGAGCCTATCACTGCAGGAACTTCCACTTATGCAGATGCAGGTATACAAAAGGATTCTGAAGTAGATACATCTTCCAAGGAAGCTGATTCTCCAAAGGAGTTCTATTTGGTTGAAAAGTGGAAAGCTGGTTCTGTTCCTTCCGTCATACACAAGCAAGGTCCCTCTGGTCATGATGTACTGAATACTGGAGGCAATGTTGATCCTCATCAAGATAAGGATGAGTTGTTGCAAGATAACTCAGTGTCGGTAGAAGAAATTGAAAAGAAGAAAAAGCAGTCTGCAAGCACTGCTAAGCCTACTGAAAGTGCTGATAGGCCATCTGTAAACGCTGACAAGTCATCTTCTACCATTGATAGTTCAAGTGATATTCCGGCTACAAGTACTGGAGATAGTACTTACTTTAGACCAAATCCAAAGCCATTATTTGGTGATGAGGAGTATCCACATGATCCTGATATGCATGAATTAATAGAGATTGATACTCTTACTGATGATGAAGACCTGGATGAATTCTTCAATGCTAATTTGACTAATTTGGAAACTGTAATTAATGAAAGTCCAATTACTTCTACCAGAATTCACAAGATTCATCCCAAGGAACAGATTCTTGGAAATTTGAATACGCCAGTTCAAACAAGAAGCAGGGTAAAGAACACAGAACCCTTTCCTGAACATGGGTTCTTTGCAAGATCTCTTCACAAAAGAAACAGTCATAAAGATCTGCAAAATTGCTTGTTTGCTTGTTTTCTGTCTCAAAAGGAGCCCAAGAGAGTAGAAGAAGCTTTAACAGAAGAAGGATGGGTAGAATCAATGCAAGAGGAGCTTCTTCAGTTCAAACTTCAAGAGGTTTGGACATTGGTTGATCTTCCTAATGGGAAGAGGGCTATTGGGACTAAATGGGTGTTCAGAAACAAGAGGGATGAAAGAGGAATTGTAGTGAGGAACAAGTCCAGGTTGGTTGCGCAAGGATACACACAAACTGAAGGTTTGGACTATGATGAAGTATTTGCACCAGTTGCAAGGATAGAGGCTATTAGATTGTTTTTGGCTTATGCTTCATTCAAAAGTTTTGTTGTGTATCAGATGGATGTTAAAAGTGCATTTTTATATGGCACTATTGATGAGGAGGTTTATGTTTGTCAACCTCCTGGTTTTGAGGATCCTGATCATCCTGACAAGGTTTACAGGGTGAGGAAGGCTATGTATGGACTGCATCAGGCTCCTAGGGCATGGTATGAATGCCTATCTACTTATTTGATGGACAATGGGTTTAAAACAGGACTGATTGATAAAACTTTGTTCATTAGAAAACACAAAGATGATATTTTACTGGTTCAGGTTTATGTAGATGACATCATCTTTGGGTCTACTAACAAGGAGCTATGCAGAGATTTTGAGAAACTTATGCATGATAAGTTTCAGATGAGTTCTATGGGAGAACTCACTTTCTTTTTGGGGCTACAGGTTCAACAAAGGACTGATGGTATTTTCATTAGTCAAGACAAGTATGTAGCAGATGTGTTGAAGAAATTTGGGTTTCAAGATGTAAAAAGTGCAAGTACACCTATGGAGACTCAAAAACCTATGCTACCAGATGATGGAAGTCCCAAAGTTGATTTGAAGTTGTACAGATCCATGATTGGATCTTTGATGTATCTTACTGCATCTAGGCCAGATATTATGTTCTATGTGTATGTGCAAGATTTCAAGTAACACCAAATACCTCACACATGAATGTTGTTAAGAGGATCTTTAGATATTTGAAAGGTCATCCAAAATTGGGCCTTTGGTACTCTAAGGATTATCCTTTTGATTTGGTGGCCTACACTGATAGTGACTATGCTGGAGCTAGTCTGGATAGGAAGTCTACCACTGGAGGATGTCAGTTCTTGGGAAGCAGATTAATTTATTGGCAGTGTAAAAAGCAAACTATTGTGGCTAATTCTACAACTGAGGCTGAATATGTGGCTGCTGCTAGTTGTTGTGGTCAAGTTCTTTGGATTCAGAATCAATTGCTGGATTTTAGGTACAATTTTATGCATACTAAGATTTACATTGATAATAACAGTACAATTTGCATTATCAAAAATCCTGTTTTACATTCTAGAACTAAACATATTGAGATAAGACATCATTTTATTAGAGATTGTAATGAGAAAAGGTTGATTCAAATGGTAAAAATCCATACTGATTTCAATGTTGCTGATCTTCTCACTAAAGCTTTTGATGTGGGGAGGTTTCAGTATCTTGTTGTCAGTATTGGAATGATAAATCTCTAAAACTCTCAAATTGTTTTGTATAAGTTTGTAAAAGTATTGGACTGTTATTATGTAATCTTAGTATTGCTATTTCTGTTTCTATCCACTGATAGTGTTGTTTCTAATCCTTGATAGAGTTGATCTATCCATTGCTAGTTGTTCTGTGTTTCCACTAACCATTGTGCAGATAAAAGACAAGTCATTATAGAAATTCAAGAAGTACTGAAGTTACATTGTTCATTCAACAAAACAGTTTACAGCTTACAGCTTACAATGCAACTTCAAGTGCTAAATAAAGACTACATCTATACATGATTTCTACTACTACTATCCTTGCTTATATCATTTGAATGCTGGATATGCATTTATCATATGCAAACGAAGCAGCTAAGGATCAAAATGGAAAGGATGGATTGATGCAAACGAAGAAGCTGAAGCTGATTGTGGTAGATAGATGGATGATATGATATTCTTCTTGTGCTCCATCTTCTCTTATCACCATTTAGCAACTTACTCCATCTTCCCTTTTCCCTTCCTGGTTACGATGTGTGAAGAAGCACCATGACTTGGTGCACTAAGACCAAGAACCACCTCTCTGTCATTAGGGAGTGGTGGGTTTCTTGCTCGTGGTCTTGGTTGGGGGTTAGATGATGAAGGTTTGGGGTTTGAAGTTCTCTTCTTAGAAGAGTCATCAGAGTCTTCAGAGGCATCACTTGGATTCACCACACTATCATCTTCAGATGATGGGAGAAATGGAGATTTTCTTGGTCTTGGTTCTAGTGGAGGAAAGTAGGTCAGCCATGGGTTTCCATCTTCACTTGATGATGAAGATGATGAAGAGGATGAGGAGGAGGTTAGATCAACCACTTCTGGTTTGTTCCAACTAGGGTTCCACATTTTGATTGTAGTTGATTGGGGATTTTGGAGCAATTAGGGTTTTAACTTTTGATTGGTTTGGGTGTTATGTGATATTTGGGTTCTTTTTATAAGTGAAGTTTAGGGTTATTGAAGTAAATATGGGGCAGGTTAAATGTGGTTGGAAAGGTAATGAGGTTCTTGGATATTGGACTGAGATACGTTCTAGAAGTTGACTATATTGACTTTCCTGTTTTAACCACGGATAGGTCTTTTGTAACCACTTCTGGCTATTTCTAACCACTGACAACCATAATCTTTGTATCTGTGTTTGTTTTGTGTTTGTCTTGCAGGAAAGAAGGATTTGTGTGCATAAGGAGCTAGTGTGTTTATTGCTTGTGTTTGTGTATAAAAAAAAAAAAAAAAAAAAAAAAAAAAAAAAAAAAAAAAAAAAGATATAGTTTTTGTGTAATCCTTCATATCTTGTGAGATCACTTTTCAATTGGCACAGATTTGCTTGCTCTAATTTGGACCAGTTGGGAGGAGTAATCTTCTGTATCCACTGATGGTTTGTTACAACTGCGGATAGTTGGTGTGAAACAGCGGATAGTATGATCCTCTGTTTTGGATATTACAGGGGTTGTTTTGACACTTTGGCAAAAGTTTATATCTCTCTTCAAAATCACGGATAGATCAATTTATTTGATCTTCTAATCACTTCCCATTGGCAATACACTTAAACCCTAATCACTTTTGTTGATTTCTTCACAAACCCCACTTCATTTACATCCTTAATCACAATGGCTGAGACGTATTCCACTTCACATAACCTTGTTGCTGTACTTACTAAGGATGCTCGATCTGAAGGGTTTCATCAAATGATTGATTTCCTTGTTCACAGTCCCATTCACTATGCTTTAACGGTTGAACCTACCATTCTTCGAGCCTACATACATCAGTTTTGGAGGAATGCTAAACTTGAAGAGGTTAATGGATTGGCGGTTTTTAGTACTAAGGTGGATGAGAATGCTATTTCTGTTTCTGAGGAGATTATTAGAGAAGTTTTGAGGCTTGATGATGCTGATGGTGTTGATAATCTTCCAGATGTTGAGATTGTTGCTGGTTTAGAGAGATTAGGATATACTCACAGAGGTGAAAAGGTACAATTTTTTTAAGAGTTTGTTTTCACAACAATGGATGTTTTTGATTCACACTTTGTTGATGTGTATGAGTAACAAGACCACAGGCTTTAATGATTTTCCTTCAAAAATTGCTACTGCTATTATTTGTTTGTCTGATGGAAGGAAATTTAACTGGTCTAGGATGATATATGAGGGGTTAGTGCAGAATATTAGGAAGAAGGGTAAATATTATTTGTATCCTAGGTTTGTTCAACTGCTTGTGGAACATCAAATAAAGGAACCTATTGAACATGCTAGAGAGTATGATGTACATCGTATGCTTCCTAGAGTTTTTGCACATATGAGGAATCAGCCACAGAATGTTGTCATTAGAGATGTTCCTTTATTTCCTCGCATGCTTACTTTGCCTACTGATTCTGAGTTTAATGAAGGTCTTGCATCATGGACTAGGAGAACACAGGGCACTCAGCTTCCTCAGGCTAGTGTTCGTGGTATGGTTAATGAGGCTGTCACATGGAGTGGAGGTGACATGATTGGAAGGGCTTCCACTACTGATTCATGCTTTAATGCTGGTCAGGATAGTGGAAACATCAATAAGACCCAACCTTTGGCAACTCCTAATGTGGAAAGTTCTTCGGAGCTTAACACAGGTGGAGGTATCCCTAGCCAACTGGCTGCTAAAGGGTACATAGATGATCAGGCTCGGTCTGGTGCTATGTCTTCTATATCCAAGGATTCACCTCTCGGAGCAGTTAACACAGCTCGAAGTGATGAGGATAGATTGGAACCTGACATTGAATTGACGGTTAATGATTTTGTACATGATGACTTTTCCAATGAACCACCTCTCGGACTAGTTCACACAGGTCGAAGTGGGGAGGATATTCTTGAACGTTTAAATGAATTGACGGTTAAGTGTGCTACTTTGGAGGGTACCATTTCAGGTCTACAGGAGTTATCTGTGCTTCAGGGTAAAGATATTCGGAGGTTGAAGCATAGGGTCTTGGTTTTGGAGAAAGTGAAAAGACCTGGAGTTGCTATTTTGAAAGCTCTGAGGCGTAAGAAAAAGAAGGTGGACTCCTCTACTATTCTGAATGTGAATGATGTATCCAAACAGGGGAGGAGTGATGGCATGAATTCAGGGGAGGCTGTGGATGTATCTGTTAGTGTACCTATGGAAGAAGATGTTGATAGTGGAGATCAAGATTTTTTGGTTTCTGATAACGATGGGAATGAGGTTGTTCTTGAAAAATTGAAGAATGTTGAAGTAGTGCAGAACATAACAACTGATAGTATACCTGAAACCATGGTTAGTACTCTTGTAACCACTGATGCAGTTTCAGACTTAGCTATTGTTCCTGCTACTGTCACACCCACTGCTATCATAACCACTTCCACAGTTGTCACAACTCTCTCTATAATACCACCGAAGTCTAAAGAAGTTGAGAAAGAAGCTACAAGTACCTTGATTAATCTGAGCAAAACATCATCTATACCTACAACCATTATTGCACCTGTTTTATCTGTTCAGTCTACTGCTACTAAACCCAGAGGTAAAAGTTTGGTTATTGGTGAACCTTTGAAGAAGAAAGTGGTTAAATCTAATGTTGGAAAAGGTAAAGAAGTAGTGCTGAAGTTTAAAAATAAAGCAGAACAAGAAGCTTATGATGCAGAGTATGCTAAAAGTGTTGAAGCTGAGGATAAAGCAGTTTTGATGAAGAGAAAGCAAGATGAAGAGGAAGCTAGTCAGAAATTGTTAGCAACATGGTATGAATCACAAAACTATCTTAAAGCTTCTGAATTAATAAATGATGAGTATACTGTACAAGAATGGGCTTTGTTTGATGATGAAGAAAAAGCTAGACTTTTGGGTATATTGGCAAGGAAGGTTAGTAAAGAAAAGAAGCGAGTTATAAGAAAGAAACCTCCTACTATTGCTCAACTGAGGAATGTATTGATGAAGATTATCAAGAATTCAGGCATATATGTTTCTGATAATCTTAGTAGCTGTTCATTTGAAAGAATTTTTGAGCTTTATGAGAGATGTATGAGGATTAACAAAGATGACTTCTGTCCAATGAATTCTAAAAAAGGAAGAAGAGTGGATTAAAGAACATGATGAATGGATGCAAAGTAAAAGAAAAAGAAAATCTAAGGTTCAGGTTACATCTGATTCTAAAAGATTGAAAGTTGTTGAAGATGTAAATCAAATCATTTCTTATGAGTTTAAGCTTTTAGATGGAAGTGAAGGAGTTTGGAAAATTCAAAGACTCAACAATGAAGTTTATGAGTATAATAAATTTTCACAAATGCTTCAGTATTTTGATAGAGATGATTTGATGAATCTTTGGATACTTAACAAGAATAAATTTGGTGAAATACATCCAAATGATTATCATGAGAGGCTGATGTATCATAATTTGAAGATTCTATTTGAGCCTACTCATGATGAACCTGAATGGCAAGGACTCTACAATGGTCAAGTTACTAGATGGTTTTTATATCAAACTTGTGGAGTTCATGTTTTAACTGTTTCTGGAAAGGTTATTCATATGCTTGTAGAAGGTGATTATCCAAAATTGAATAAGCATCCAGGAATAATTGCTCAGATGTTGAAGCCTGGTTGTATCAAGATGTTAGTATCCTATGATTGTCAAGCTTATGATTTGTTGAAGAAGTATGAGAAGATACTTAAAGCTAGTAAGTGTTTGGCTACATCCTCCAATTCAGATGTTTTGAGCTTAAAGAAAACTTGAAGAATTATGTTGGAATTTATCAAGTTTAGGGGAGGATTGTTGGGTTTTAGGTTCCTTGGATAAAGAATTTCTCTAAGTACTGGAACCACGGACAGGCTTGATGTAACCATGGACTGAAGAGTGTAACCACGAATGAAGACAACCGCGGCTAGTAGTATTATGTAACTGCTGATAGTATATAGTAAGCACTGCTAGTCTTGTATAGTCGGTTAGTTTATTGTATTAGATAAATATGGAAAAGATATTTATCTTGTAGGTTACGTATTGTATATTGTATAGGACTCCTTAGCCTATAAAAGGAGGTCCTAGGTTAGCTTAGATATACGTATGTTTATATCTAAGGTCGATACACTTCAAGGTTGCAAAACCCTAATACTGTAAGAGTATTCGTATTAATAAATAATATTGAGGTGTTGAATGTTAATTGTTCTTCTTCTTAAGATTAAGTATTAAATTCCGCGTAATACTTGATAAGCTTTTGTTACAAGTCAGTTTCTATATTAGATCGTTTGCTCAACTGGGATCAACACACGACCATAGAATGAAAAGACACCCGCCCCCGCAACAACGCACGGGCTACGCCTATCTCGTTTAATATAAAATCAAGAAGTACTCCATGAATGAAAACTTTAATTTAACAATATTTGTGAAATGGTTATGTGTCAAACAAAAATTTATGAGTTCACGACGTTTAACAGATGACAGTAGTGTTAGGTGACATTCCGCAATATATATTTTTTATATGTCTGTCAGTTTGACTCTAAATTTGTTAGTATTTTTCAATTTGGTATTAGTATGAAAAGATCAAATAAATTGAGAAAATGATAAAAATAATAAATTTTACAAATTACTTCATTAAATACATTTTTTTTATTAAAAAAACGACCATTATTCTTACAAAACTAGCAATATTTGGATTTTTTTTTAAATCGCAAGATTTGATTTTATGAAGTCAAATCTTGCGAAGTTTTAAAAAAAATCGCAAGATTTAACCTTGCTAGGTTTCTCAAATTTTCCGAAAAGCAAAGTCAACTTTGCAAAAATTTTTTAAAAAAATCGGAAAACTTAAGATATTTTGTAGAATACTTGAAAGGCAAAAGTTCCGTATAGAACCAATTTTTACCATAGATCCGCTCAATTAATCTGGACCTCTCATCTACATATCATCCAATGGCTATGATTATTTGTAATTTAAAATTATAAACTTTAATTATACCTCTCAAGGGTGACTTAGTCATTTACCACACCACACTCTTCACACACTCTCAGTATCACTCTCACACACTCTTCACACTCTCATTAGCACGCTTCACTCTCACACCTAATTTTCTCTCATTAAATCACTCACACCAAACCCTAATTTTTTCCCCAAATCATATGAATAATGGATTTACGTGCTGAAATAGTAGCGACTAAGGATAAATCGAAGATCGATTCATCATCTGCTCAAACCGAGTGTGTTGTTGCTGGTAATTTTTTGATTTTTTTTATATTACGGTTTTTTTCAAATGATTATGAGTAGATGCACTTAGATAATGATTATAATTGTTTTATTGTATATTTTGGTTGTTTTTGTTTGATTTTAGTTTCGATGAAGAATCACTTGGATAATGATTATAACTGTTTTGTTTGATTTCTGCATATATGATTATTTTAGTTATATGATTCAGAATCATATATGATCTGTTTATGATGTATTCTGCATAAGTTTTTGGTTGTTTTAAGCAAACTAAAATAATCAATGTAGTTATGTTTTGTTTGGTTATTTTAGTTATATGATTCAGAATCATATATGATCTGTTTATGATACATAAGTTTGCTTAAAACTTATGCAGTTTGAATTTTTTATTTTAGTTATATGATTCAGAATCATATATGATCTGTTTATGTATGTAATTTACTGTCATTTAGCACTTGACATTCACTGTCATTATTGCTATTGTGAGCAGTTAGAAGTTTACACAAGCTCGATTTTCATTTGTATGTTAAATTGAATTAGCATGTCATCATTTGCAAACTAATGTTCTAGACTGATTTGATTAGTTTATCTGCACAGATTAGATCTTAAATGTGTGATTGATTCTGTTTTAGAGTTAGATTTGTTAGATTGTTATAGTTTGGTTTGATAAATAATCAAATATTGTGTTATCAAGGGTGTTTGGATTAGATCAGTTAGCTAAGGTAGAGGTCCATTTAGTGATTAATTTTAGTTGCAATGGTAACTATTAGTTATATTTAGGGGATTTAGGCTGTTGTTTTGCATTGTCATACATAGGATAGTCAACATTTGAGTCTGCACTTCTTTACTGCACATCAGCTTAGTTAAAACTTGCATAAGCCATCATCTAGGTTTAGAGTTAGTCTAGTTAGCTTAATCATGTCTTAAGTTAGCTTAATATATCATTTACAGTGATTTAGAAGTAGTTAAATTTCATAAAAGTGAAAATTCAAAGTTTTCCTTTAAAAGTCAAAAACCACAAAACAGTTTTAACTAGCTTCATTTAGTGATTTTTCATTTCTTCATTTCTAATTCAATTCAACTGAGATTTTGGCAATTTAGTATTTGGTTGGTATTACATAAGCTAGTATTTTTAGATTAATTTTAATATTTTTCTATATTAGCTTATTAGTGGCTTTAAGTGGACAGTTTGGCACTATAGTGCCCTGTGACAACAACTATTAGGCTGAGTGACCCTTTTCAAGGATTACTTAGAAGCTTTCATAAGCCTCTCATAAGTTTTTCTTTCATCTTTTAAGCTCTTGGTTGTACTAATTTGAGATTCCAATTTGTAATTTGCAGAAAACTTTTGAACACAGTCTTGTAGAAAAGCTTAAAAATAGTGGTTTAAGGTTGTTTTGTTCAATACTGTTAGGATTTAGATTAGCATCTTTTGGCTTATAACTTGAGCTTTATTGTTCTTATATTGTTACAATAGGTTGATATCCTTTGGTTTTAGCTTGTTTTAGATTGTTTTAGCTTCTGATAGCTTTTACTTGCTTTTAGCTTATTTCCATTAGCTTATTTACATCAGTTTCAATACAAGTAGCACATGTTAAATGGTAGATTGTTTTCAGGGATTTTAACAATTTAGAGTCATCCACATATATCTATTTTTGTGCATACTTATTTGGGTGAAGAGTTGAAACAGAATTGATGACTTATCTATAGTGCTAGAATCATATACATAATTATCTTAATCATATATGATTCTAGTAGAATCATATATGATTCTAGTAGAATCATATATGATTCTATTAGAATCATAGTAGAATCATATGTTTGAGTTATTAACAATCGTATTGTAGTAGATTATTTGCGGGTTATTAACATTTAAAATTTTGATGCAGGTCAATCAAAACTGGCAATCGAAAGATGACAAAGGGAGAAGTCATGAAGAATAGGACTCCTCCTAAATCAACTGTTGTTAAACCTACTGTCAAACCTACTGTCAAACCTCAAGCTACTGTCAAACCTACTGTCAAACCTGCTGTCAAACCTACTGTCAAACCTTCTGTCAAACCTACTGTCAAACCTCAAGCTTTTGGCAAACAGAAACCTGCCACTGATAAAAATTTAGCGTCTGAGGAGCAAGATAATGAAGACAGTGGTTCTAGTAAAGATGATAGTGGGTCTGGTGGTTCTAGTGAGGATGAGTATGATGGAAAGTGTGAGGATGAGGGTGAGGACGAGGAAGGGGATGCGTCTAATGAAGAAGAGGGAAGTGAAGAGGACAGGGGTGAGGAAAGTGAAGAGGACGAGCAGTTAATTAAGAATTTAAAATCAAAGAGTGTTAAGGGAAAGAGTACAAACGTTAAGAAAGAGATTTCTAAATCTGATAGCGACTCAAAAGATCAAAGGGCTAAGAAATGTGTCAAGAAAATGAAGGATGTTCCAGAGACTAAGAAAAGGAAGCGTTTTCTAAGTCAGAAGAAGAAAATGTCTCGAAGCCTAAGAAATCTTTGAAGAAGGCTGTAGTTTTATTGAAGCCTAAGAAGGAGCATTTGTTAAAGGCAGAAGATAAGGTTAAAGTGAAGAAGGAGCGTGTATTGAAGTCAGATTCAAATAAGGAGAAGAAGAAGAAACCTCTTACTGCCGAACAGATTCAGAGGAACGAGTATTTGAGTAAATTTAATGTTCTCTTTTCTAGGACAATTCCTTCTAGCTTGTTTTCTACAATCCGTGATGCGAGAGTTGACATGGGATCTTTCTTGTCGGATATTGGTTTTTCTTCATTGCACTTGGTTTCTATTTACACACTTCCATCTCGTTTGGCAAGGTTTGTGGTGTCAAAGTTTAATAACAAAACTTACGAGTTCGTGTTGGAGAAGGGGACGATTCTTGTCACTCGTGAGAAAATCCACGAGATCTTAGGAATTCCTCTTGGTGAAATTTCTTTATTTGATTTACCCGAGAGATCTCTTGATGATCCTTTTGTGAAGTTGTGGTTGAAGCAATTTTATCCAATGAAGTTGAAGGATATCCGAGCTAGTCATATTGCTTCAAAGTTGGTCATCACAGAGCGAGTTGACTTTATGTTTAAAGTCAACTTCCTTATGTTATTTGCCAATGTGATGGGTAAAGCTGATACAATGAAGGCAATTGTTAATTTGACTGTGGTTAGACGTATTACCGAAGATACTAACATTGCCCAAATTGATTGGTGTGGTTACTTTTACGACTGTCTTAAATATAGTGAACTCCTAAAGACTTTTGGCGACTACTATATTGGTCCATTGTGCTTCTTGATTGTAAGTTTATACTTTTTATGTTTACTGTTTTTGTGTATGCTTTTTTATGATCTCATTGTGAATTTTCTTACTTTTAACAGCTCCTGTATCTTGATTCCACAAAATTTGAGCGTTTTAATGTTATCCGTTATCGTCCTGCTATCCGAAACTGGAGCACAACTTCGATGAATCTACGGCAAAAGCTTGAAATTGAAGAACAAGTCATAGGAAAATTGAATTTGCATGGAGATTGGAGTGAATCTGAAGTACATGAAACCGAAGGTTTTTATGATGGTGGGGTGAATGTGAGCAACGCTCGTACTTCCTGTGTGCCTCCTACTGATAAACAGGTTCGACTCTTTTCTTGTCTTTTTTGAATTATTTTTTTGAACTACAATCACATATGATTCAAACAGAATCACATGTGATTCAGAGAGAATCATATTTGATTCTGATAGAATCATATGTGATTCAGAAAGAATCATATGTGATTCTGATTGAATCATATGTGATTCTGATTGAATCATATGTGATTCACAGAGAATCATATGTGATTCAGAGTAAAATCATATGTGATTCTGACAGAATCATATGTGATTCTGACAGAATCATATGTGATTCTAACAGAATCATATGTGATTCTAACTGAATCATATGTGATTTTGACTGAATCATATGTGATTCAGAGAGAATCATATGTGATTTAGAGTAAAATCATATGTGATTCTGACAGAATCATATGTGATTCAAACAGAATCACATATAATTATGTTTGAATCATATGTGATTCTTACTTGAATCATATGAGATTATGTTTGAATCACATATGATTCTATCAGAATCACATATGATTCTATCAGAATCACATATGATTCTATCAGAATCACATATGACTAAAGACTAATTGACATGTTATCCAATATTTTCACTTCAGTTCTATGTGACATGTCTTATATGATTTTGTTTTTATCTTCAGTGTTTTTGCAAGATGATTAAAAACAAGCTTTCAAACATATCTCGTGAAAAGGTTGAACTTGAAGATCTTCTGAAAAAGGCTAATATCGGGTTTTCGAATGGCGAAGAAGTTCTTGAATTATACGAGAAATATGGAGGAGTATTTAAAGATGTTATATTATTTGAAGATGTTAATGTTGATGATTTTAATTCAGGAGATGGAGGAGGATCTGATAATGGTGAGAACGTTGATGGTGACTGATAAGGTTTTAAAAGGTACCATTTTGAGGGGTCGTTTAAGTCCTTATTTGACCACTTTTGTATCCGTTATTGCTTAATATCGTTCCTTTTCACTTTTTAGGTCTCGTGAAGGCAAAATGCTGGAATGACACTTATTTGGACAGAAAGGCGCGAATATATGAAGAAAATGGCCAAAGTCGAAATCAGACACTCACAGTCGCTGAATGTAGAAGGCGACGGCGTCAGGTTCTATTTGCGACGCCGTCGGAGAATTATTGTGACGGGTCAGAACGCAAAACTCGTGTTTTCAAGAGACGGCGTCTAGTTGTGAAAGAGTAGGCCGTCGCTACTCAGACGGCCTAGATGCGATCCAGACGACGTCAGAAGCTGAAGAGGACGGCGTCACGGACATAAGGTGACGCCGTCGCAAGGTTAACGTGGCCAAGACGAAACCCTAATGGCGGCGACACGACGGCGTCACTAAACATAAGGTGACGCCGTCGCAATTGTAATCTTATATATAGAATCTGAATTTTTCAGTATTGTGGTGGAGAGTCTTTGGAGTAAAAACCTAAAACCGAACCTAAGGTGTCTTGTACAGTATTTTAGGGTTTTTAACCCTATCTTACACCAAGATAAGTCTTTGCTTCATTAATTCAATTATGTCTTTGATTATTTGTGTGTATGCTTGCATGTTCTCCATGTCCGGCTAATTTATTTGTGTGTTTGCTTAGGAAGTATGAAACTTAATTATTGAATATTGATTGGTTGTTTCTTATCTTAGTTGACTAATGATCTAGTAATGCGATAGGTCATTCGTTGTGTACTTAATGCTTGATTCATCTTTGTGAACCTTAGAGTATGATTACCTGAGTGATTGTAGGCTAAAACATCCGAAGAGTGCCTTAGAGTAGGAGTCTATAATCTCTACGTGGATTTGTAGACAAGACCCTTTGGTAATTTCAAAGAGTTAGGGAGAAACGCATACCCTACAACTTTAGAAACACAACGCAACTAGGAATAAGACGTGACACTCAACCATCAATAGGAGATAATTAAGGAGTAATACAAAGTAAGTAAACACATCTTTAAACTATCATACGAGCACACATTAATTAGACATAGACTCCCACAACCTTAGTTTAGATAATTAGATAATAGTAGAGTAATCGGTAGAAATACCAACCCCCCAAATCCAATACCCGAGATTCGTACTTTTCCATTTTCATAAAATATAAAAAGATAAAAAATAATCTTCCTCAACCTTAACCTTAGCGTAGTAACTCCCTACTAGCATTCCTATTCCCCTAGAGAACGATTTCAATACCCGTGGCTTACCCTAATTACTACACTACAACGATTAGGTTCACTGCCTAGGGTGTTATAAAACTTGCTCGAAGAAAAGGAAGTTTCCTTGACCCCGAACGACGCGTGTAGCGTTATCAGTGACAATAAAGATGTTGAGGAAGATAATTTGGAAAGCGAGACTGTTGCTTGCGAGGTTGTTGTTGAAGATGAACAGGAAGTACCAATAATTACTGAAGAAACGTATACGCAGTGGCTTGAAACAAATATTGATTGGGTCGGAGAGGTGATTGACTGTATTTGCGATGCCTATTATGATGTACTTTGTTTAACCCTTCTCAGCAGTTTGATCTTACAAGTTTCAAGTCGAGTAACACAGCAAAACAAAAATTTCATCTTTTAATCTTTTTATAATTTGTTCTTTTAATCTTTTGTAACTAAATTTTTTTTTTATTCAGGATGCTATTAACTGGCCTCGGGTTGTTCAGCCGGTTAACATTGCGTGTCCTCACACTCCTGAACGAGTGGTTACTCGTTCATTTCCTAAGAAAAGAGTTCCTAAGCCATCTTATTACCTGTCATCACCATACATGAATTAGAAGACGACAGTTATCGCTCTTCTTAAGAGGGTTGAGTTTGAGTTGGGGAATAGCTTGTTTTCAATGCAGGGCGATAAGTTGTAAGTTTACTTTATTTTTATTTGTTTTGGTCTTTATTTTTATTTCTGTAATAACATTTCTAATTCACTTTTTTTTTGTTTTTTAATTTAGTGAAACGGTTTTTCAAACTCGTTCTGGTAACCATGAGGTATCATCTATACGTTTAAACATGGAGACGTTGGCACCAAGTTTGTGGATAGATGTAAATGTTGTTGACTCTTGGGGAGCAGTGCTCAATTATGAAGAATCGCTTAAAAAGGATCCGTCACCAAAAAGGCATTTTTTTCCCACGAATTGTATTGTAAGCTATTTTATTTTATTTTATTTTATTTTAATTCAACTTTTTCAATCGGTTTTTACTCATATGTTATCTAAGTGAATCATATTTGATGAGAATCATATGTTATTCTGATGAGAATCATATATGATTTGGAATAATCATATATGATTCTTATTAATCATATATGATTCTGAGTGAATCATATAAGATTTTGTATAATCATATATGATTCTGAGTGAATCACATATGATCTTGAGTAATCATATATGATTCTCATCAGAATAATCATATATGATTCACACAAATTCATATCTGATCCTGAGTAATCATACATGATTCACACAGATTCATATCTGATTTTGAGTGAATCATATATGATTCTGATATTTTACACATAAACATGATTTAGTTCAGGGATTAAAATAGCATATGATTTTTTGTTTGATACAGACAGAAGTTATGCTTAAAAAACTTATTGATGAAGATGAGCAGTGGAATATGTTTTCAGCGGAGATTTTGGCTCATTTTAAAAATGACGATGACAATGCCTCTATGTCTCTTGCAGATATTGAATTGGTAACTTCTCATTCCATTAGAAATTTAATTTTGTTAATACAAATAAGCCGTAAAAACGTTTATTTATATTTTATGATTTTCTAATGTTTTGTCGATAACAAACGTAAAATCATTTTAATGAAACTAATAAAATACGTAAATGGTTTGAACTAATAGTTTCTAACACACTTACGTTCTCACATAAAACACTAAAACAAGTATAAGTGATTTTATGATTTAGTATTACATATGTACAACAACTAGTGTTTACATATTTGGGTAAAATATACACATAACTAGTATGTAGTATATTGGGTAATATAAATGGGTAAAAACTTAAGTATCATAACCCATTGACCAAATACATTGAATGTAGTCGGATACAACCCAAAGTCCATGACCCATATCCATGGAGCTTGACCCATAACCCATTGCATGACATCATGCTTATGTCATATATGGATATTATCCATAACCCATGGTATTGACCCATACCCATTTGACTAGGTGCATTGCACTCATGAGATACATTGTATCTAATAAAAGACCCATGGATCAACCCATAACCCATGACCAATAACCAAAATACCCATGGGCAAAGAGGAGCGTCCCACGGATCCCTAGCTTTACGCTAGACGGATCCCTTAAGGGAGGGATCTGTGGGATCCGGGGAATAGTAGGCATTTTCTCTCTATAAATAGTGAGCCATTTCTTCATTGTTTCTCACCCCTTTCTCACATACTTTCTCCTTGAGTTAAAAACTCTCTAACCCCAGATCCAAGTGATCTATGTTTGTAGTTTTGTTTTTGTGTGATCCTCTAGGTTCCTCTTAAAGGCGAGATCACCACCTTTTCAAGTCCATGAGTTTCCATGCTTCCTCATCATCAAGACTACTGAAGTCCTCTTGTTGATGGTTCTTTTATTTCTTCTAAGAAGTGTAGTGTTGAAGACATTAGTGAAAGATGTCTCAAATGTCAAGACGAAGACATTAGTGAAAGGTGTCGATCGTCTATAGTGTAGGCATTAGTGAAGGGTGCCTAGAAGTCAAGTCACAAGACATTAGTGAAGAGTGTCTTGAAGATCTAGTCAAAGGCATCAGTGAAAGGTGCCTAAGATGTACATTCGATATGGTGTGTTTCGATGTACAAGATAGATTAGTATTGGATCCAAGGATATTGATATCCTTGAAGATGTTGTAATAAGGAGTTGGTCTCCTTTGGGGTTAGTCGTTGCTGTAGTGTTGGGTAGTAGTTCCTCCATTGTAATGGAACTCGGTATTTAGCCTAGTACCGGCTAAAGGGTAGGCGACGTTGTGGTAGGTGTGGTTCACCTTGGTGTGAAAGAACCCGGTGGTTAGCCTAGTACCGGAAAAAGAGTAGGCAACGTTGTGAAGGTTTCTCCACCATAAGGAGTCGGTGTTGTGTAGTGATTACGAACTATCGAGTAGGTGACTCAGGGAGTGGAGTACGGCAAGGAAGGTGTCCTTGTAGCCGAACCACTATAAATACTCGCGTTGTGGTTTTGTGCCTCTTACTCTTTATCTTTTCATTACATGTTTATATTTCTATATGCTTGTTTGTCAACATCCAACACACATCCAAATAGATTGACATAAGTCGATCTAAATAGTTTAAAACGAGTTTTAATTGGTAAAACTATCCCAAAGGTTGTGCTATACGGATCCCTACTCTTAGGGAACCGTGGGATCCGGCAAACAGTAAATGCAATTGCAATCATTTTATTTCAAACATGTCCTTAGAACACTTCACACTAAGCTAGACATAATGCCTTAAGACAAATTAAAGTCCTTATCAAGTTAAGTAGATCTTTCCTACTCACACATAACTCGCTTAGATCACACTCAAGACGATTGTAGATCTATCGTTTCACTTAAACCCATTACTCTTCCGCTCTTAAGATCACTCATCATTTCTCACATAATCCCTCATATCTAGCTTTGGAAATCTTTCAATTACGGCAAAATTAATCATAATCATCCTTACCTCAAAATTGGTCAAAATTGATCAAATTTTAGTTTTTTCCATCTTAAAGCCTTTAGGATATTCTCCAAAACATTATCCTAAGTCACTATCTGATCTCTAGAATCATTTAGCTCCACTTGACACTCTCATAATCTTTAGTGTCATCTTTGTTCATTCATTTGTACTCATGGAAGTTCTAATTTCTTCCATAAAATGCAATCATTAGCTACATCACTCATTACCCTTAAGTATTTGAGCATCTCTTAATTTAAGACACTTAGATAAACTGAAACATTCAAAAAGAAATAGGCATTAGACCTTACAAACATCATTGCTATCTTTTCTTAGCTGCTGATAGACGGATCCCTAGGATTAGCCTAGGCGGATCCCTCAAAGGAGGGAACCGTGGGATCCGTATGACAGATTTATGTCAACTCTAGCCAAAACAATCATTTCAAGCTCATCTTGCTAACTTGAACACTCCATCTCATCTTAAATGAGTTCCTAGATTAGTACAACTCTGAAGTTGACTCTTGTGCATGTTAATCATCACATTCCAATGAATTCTAGTGGCTTAAGTCTTAAATGCACTAGCCAAATCCTTTGCTTTATAAACCACATTGTTAGGACTCCTAAAGTCATCATCTTCATCCTCATTTTTAGCACTTAGAAATCTTTACAAACCTCTTAAAATCATCTCATCATGAGGAAAGCTCCAAGTGGTTTCTCATCCACCAAAGAACCACCCAAGAAAATTGCTCGTGTTGTACACAGAATCTCTTCAACCGAATCATCTCCGGTCAAGTCCACTAATGCAAGGATTTCCCCTCCACCAATCAAACCAATCTCTAAAAGGATAGTACCCACAAAACTACTTATGCCAAACACCATTGTTAATACAATAAAGCCGTAAAAATGTTTATTTATATTTTACGGTCTTCTAATGTTTTGTCGATAACAAACGTAAGATCATTTTAACGAAACAAATAAAATACGTAAATGGTTTGAACTAATAGTTTCTAACATATTCACATCTTCACACAAAACACTAAAACAAGTATAAGTGATTTTATGATTTAATATTACATATGTACAACAATTAGTGTTTACATATTTGGGTAAAATATACACATAACTAGTATGTAGTATATTGGGTAATATAAATGGGTAGAAACTTAAGTATCATAACCCATTGGGCAAATACATTGAATGTAGTTGGGTACAACCCAAAGCCCATGGCCCATGGAGCTTGACCCATAACCCATTGCATGACATCATGCTTATATCATACATGGATAATATCCATAACCCGTGGATCAACCCATACCCAAGTGACTAAGTGCATTGCACTCAAGAGATACATTGTATCTAGCCAAAGATCCATGGATCAACCCATGACCCATGATCCATAACCAAAATACCCATGGGTAAAGGGGAGCGTCCCACGGATCCCTAGCTTTACGCTAAATGGATCCCTTGTGGAAGGGATCCGTGGGATCCGGGGAACAGTAGATTTTTTCCTCTATAAATAGTGAGCCATTTATTCATTATTTCTCACCCCTTTCTAACATACTTTCCCCTAGAGTTGAAAACTCTCTAACCTCATATCCAAGAGATCTATGTTTGTAGTTTTGTTTTTGTGTGATCTTCTAGGTTCCTCTTAAAGGCGAGATCACCACCTTTGAAGTCGAACAAGCTCAAGTCCATGAGTGGCCATGCTTCCTCATCATCAAGACTACTGAAGTCTTCTTGTTGATGATTGTTTATCTTTTCCTAAGAAGTGTTGAAGAAATTTGTGAAAGGTGTCTCAAGTGTCAAGACGAAGATATTAGTGAAGGGTATCTATCGTCCACATCATTAGCACTTGTGGTAGGTGCTTAGAAGTCAAGACAAGAAGCATTAGTGATAGGTTCTTAGAAGTCAAGACAAGAAGCATTAGTTAAAGGTGCTTAGAAGTCAAGGCACAAGACATTAGTGAAGGGTGTCTTGAAAATCTAGTTAAAGGCATTAGTGAAAGTGCCTTAGATGTACATTTGATATGGTGTGTTTCGATGTACAAGATAGATTAGTACTAGATCCAAGGATATTGATATCCTTGATGATGTTGTAGAAAGGAGTTGATCTCCTTTGGGATTAGTTGTTGGTGTAGTGTTGGGTAGTAGTTCTTCCATTTCAATGGAACTAGGTGCTTAGCCTAGTACCTAATAAAGGGTAGGCGACGTTGTGTAGGTGTGGTTCACCTTGGTGTGAAAGAACTAGGTACTTAGCCTAGTACCTTATAAAGGGTAGGCGACGTTGTGTAGGTGTGGTTCACCTTGGAGTGAAAGAACTCGGTGGTTAGCCTAGCACCGGAAAAAGGGTAGGCGACGTTGTGAAGGCTTATCCGCCATAAGGAGATTGGTGTAGTGATTACGAACTCTCGAGTAGGTGACTCAGGGAGTGGAGTATGGCAAGGAAGGTGTCCTTGTAGCCGAACCACTATAAATACTCGCGTTGTGGTTTTGTGCTTCTTACTCTTATCTTTTCATTACATACCTTTATATGCTTGTTTATTAACATCCAACACACACGTCTAAATAGATTGACATAAGTCGATCTAAATAGTTTAAAAGGAAGTTTTAATTGGCAAAACTATTCAACCCCCCCCTTCTAGTTTTCTACAATTGGTATCAGAGCTTCGTTACCAAGTTTCCTAAAGTATATTGTACTTTAAAAACTTGATACGATCCATGGTTAATTGAAAACTACAAATAAAGTTTTTCATAAAAACAAACACCATGTCTTTTAAAACTATTTGTTTGGATGTTGATTTGATAACAACATTTTTTTTACTGTTTCATTTAATTGAACTAATCCTCTTTGTCATGTTGATTAGTCAAAGCTCACATCTATCAAGCCATAGGATTTGCTTGATAATAAAGATTACCTTCCCTAAGAAGGTATCTTAAGCATAAAGGAGTTGGAATTGTCTTCTGACACTTGTTGTGTCATTTGTAAAGACATTCCTAAGTGCATTTGAGGTATGACTTTCCACTTATCTCTAAATGATATTAGTTTAATAAAGAAGTGTGATTACTTAGGTATTTACTTGAGTAGATTTTGTGTATACACATGTAGCCTCATTAGGAAGCTTTTTCTCACATACGTGTCACTCTTTCGTCTAAAAATCATGGTTTATAAAATTTGTGTTTTGTCTCATTTAATCCAAAAATCATATCTTTCAAATAATAAAACAAAACACAAATCTCAAAAATTCCTCCTTCCCCATAAATAAACCCACCATATTCCACTCAATCAAATCCTCACTTTTTCAAATCTTCCAATTTCAAAAATTTCCTCTCATTCAAAACTTCATCTTCATCTCCATTTCATCCCAACCGAAACCAAGAAGGATCATCTTCAACATGGTTTACATCGCCCTCGTGCTCATCGTCTTAACACTCATCGCACTTGTGTTCCCTATGATGAAGTTCACATACGGAGACATTTACTTTGTGTTGTTAATCTACATTGGGGTTATATACCCAATCCTTTGTATCATTGTAAGTATTGAAATGAAATATTATTAATAGTCTAGTTTATCTAGGTTATTATTATCATAATGTGTTTGTCATTTCTTTTGTTTCATATGTTCCGTACTCTTTCATGATACATTAGAAGTCATGTATGCATGCTAAAAGAAAATGTAGGCTAAATCACATATCTTGGTACAAAACTGTAAAACCTATGTTTTTATCAAATCTATTTCTGTTACTGCAGATCTACGGATCCCGGAAGATATACTAGCCGGATCCCTTTTTTAAAGGAACCGTGGGATCCGTCCTACTAGAAAACAGTTTTCATGCAAAATAAAAACCACTTTCTCTCTAAAAGAAATATTCCACTAGAATGTCAAAACCATAAGTGAGTTAAGTGTCATTGTTGTTAAAATCCATTGTTAATAAAAATCTAGTAAAAACATTAGATAATCATAGGTTGAACACAAACATCACTTTCTTTTAACTCTTCATTTCTATAGGTTCAACTATGACGCATGAATATGAGTTTGATTTTTCACTCACTAGCGTCTACTCTCCGAACATCTCCCATGAACCCAACACACCTGGCATTCATGTCCGTTGGTTCAATAACCTTGAAAACTGTCACTTCCACGAAGGACGTATTGTAGACACCTCTCTACAATTCGAAGAAGGTATCAATACCTCCTTCCGAGCCATAGGACTAGAATGTCTTCTTGAAATCAACGAGAAGATATGTCCAAGGTTCATAATGGAATTCTTCCGTCAAGTTGAACTCGTTCGTAACGAGGATCGCTCTCTATCTCTTTGGTTTTATATCAAAAACCAAATGTTCACTTTAACCCTTGGGCATTTTGCTCACATCCTCCGAATTCCAAATCATGGACAATGTGCCTTCACCGAAGATTGGTCACTTGATTCTCTCTTCAACTTTCGTGAAGAAAATAGTCCATATTGTTCTCAAATACCCTCCCCGGAAGACTTACATCGCATAATATGCAAACCTCGACCATATTACTCTGACCCAAACATTATCTTCACACGGGACATCCGAGAAGAGTACAAGCCCCTTGCACTCATCCTATGTGAAAATGTTTGGAGTGTTAGGGGAAATCGAGAAATCCTTCCCGCTTGTTGTGCTCACATATTGTATTGTTTGCTAACACAACAACCATACAATCTCGCCTACTTCTTCGCAAGGCGAATTGTAAATCTTCAAGGCTCCAAGAATAAACTCATCCCTTATGGAATGTTCTTGACATGCCTCTATCATAACGTTATGCACTTTCATCCTCAATTTCAAAGTCCGTTGTACGTACTTGTGAACAAGATGATGGAACCGCTAAACATATCTCTCATGAAGACTTTCTTCATTCTTGATTCCACCAACACTCATCAACAACATGATGATCCTCCTAGCGAAAACCCTCAAGGAACCTAGTAGTATTTCAAATAGGATCAATCCTCTTGTACTCGTGCTTTATCATTGTAATCCTATTTCCTTCATGAAATAAAACATCTTACATTTGATATCTTAGTGTTAGAACCCCTTTAAACTAAACTTGGAATATAATGCATTTTCAAGATCATTGCATTCCTTTAGTAAAGGTTCTGCTGAGCAGATGGACGGATCCCAAAGTTTGTGCTAGACGGATCGCTACACTTAGGGAACCGTGGGATCCGGCAAACAGAAAATACAATTGCAAGCATTGTATTTAAAACATATCCTTAGAACACCTCAAACTAAGCCAAACATAGTGTCTTAAGGCAAGTTAAGCCCTTATCAAGTTAATTAGATCCTTCCTACTCACACTCAACTCACCTAGATCATACTCAAGACGCGTTTTCACTTAAACCCATTACTCTTCCGCTCTCTAGATCACTCATCATTCTCACATGATCCCTCACATCTAGTCTTAGAAATCTCTCGATTATGGCAAAATTGATCATAAATCATCCTTACCTCAAAATTGATCAAAGTTGATCAAATTCTACTTTTCCCATCTCAAAGCCTTTAGCATATTTTCCAAAACACTATCCTAAGTCACAACCTGATCTCTAGGATCATTTACCTTCAGTTGACACTCTCATCTTTAGTGTCATCCTTTCTTATTCATTGGTACTCATGAAAGTTCCAAATCCTTCCATAAAAGGCAATCATTAGCTACATCACTCATTACCTTCATGTACTTAAGCACCCCTTCATTTAAGACACTTAGGAGGACTAAAACACTCAAGGTGATATAGATCTTAGATCTTAGAAACATCAATTCTACTCTTTCATAGCTGCTGAGAGTCGGATCCCTAGGATTATCCTAGACGGATCCCTATGAGGAGGGAACCGTAGGATCCGGATGACAGTCTATGTCAAAACTTGCTAAAACAATCATTTTAACTCATCTTTCTAACTCAAACACTCCATCTCATCTTAAATGAGTTCCTTGATTAGTACAAACTCTGAAGTAGACTCTTGTGCATGTTAATCATCACATTCCAATGAATCTTAGTGGCTTAAGGCTTAAATGCACTTGCCAAATCTCTTGCTTTATAAACCACATTGTTAGGACTTCCATAGTCATCACCTTCATCCTAACTTTCAGCACTTTAGAAACCCTTACAAACCTCTTGAAATCATCTCATCATGAGGAAAACCCCAAGTAGTAACTTATCCACCAAAGAACCACCCAAGAAAAAGGCTCGTGTTATACACGAAATCTCTTCAACCGAATCATCTCCGGTCAAGAAAACAAATGCTAGGATCTCTTCTCAACCAATCAAACCAATTCCTAAAAAGATAGTACCCACAAAACTACCTATGACAAACACCACCATACCTCCTAGGCCAAACAATATTATCTCCACTAAACCATCATCATTGGTTCCTAGAGCTATCTCCTTTACATCTCCACTATCATCACCAACCTCTACAATTTAGAGGACTTGCCTCCTAGGCCGTCTCATCCGCCTCCGCCGACAGCATTTTCCTCATTAGGAGGAATAATGGTACAAAATCAAAGTGTTGAGTCAACACTAGCTCTGGCTTTCTTTTCGCCGTTTCCATCATATAATCCCATTTGGATTATGAGAAATCATCAAAGTCAACCTCCCGACCATATGGAAGTTGACACTTCTCTACCACCACCATCATTCTTGGTCGAGCCATTCTCAAATGCGCCTCCACCAATCCCTCCATCGTTTGAAGCTCCACAAGCCGCTTAACTTGACCCTTCGCATCAAGCCATTTTATTTCTTCCACCACCACTAACTAGCCATGACAAAGATTGCTATCATTGTCAACATGTTGAAAGTTTGATACATGAAGTACGAGAAGACCAACGTTTCATGTTCTATCATCTCCTCGAACGTTTCGACGAGATTAAACCTAAACAAAACTTGAGCTAGAAGATTTTAGTGGTGTCCTAGCATCAAGCGATAGTTGGTCTAGAAATTCCTAGTCATGTATTTTTTATTTTCTTAGTTTTTAGAGTCATGTATATCATAACTCTATTTTTATTAAATGAAATTACATGCTACTTGTTATATTTCTGAGTATATGATTACGTTGTATTCATATCTCATTTTTGTGATAACATTACTTGTTATATCACCATTGCTGAAATTGATCATCAGCTATACGGATCCCTCATAATTGCCTAGACGAATCCCTACTAGGAGGGAACCGTGGGATCCGTAAGACATAAAACTATTTTCCACTAACTTGGACCACATTTGCAGAAAATTGTAAATTATACTCGTTTTCTAACCTTTGTTTTGTAGTTATTCAATTTACACATGAAAACTTTGACATCCTAAAGCTAGGGGGAGCTTTATGTCAAAGCAATACATTGCAAATTACTTGCAATATTAGGATTATATTTCTTGACATCCCATTGCAAAATTGCAATCATCAAGGGGGAGCACATTCGTCACTTAGACGAAATCTTTTGCAAACTTACTTGCAAACAAACTAGATTAGTACTACTTTCTTGACGCCCTTAAATAGGGATGGACTCGTCAAGGGGGAGTAAAGACGAGATTCTTTCCCGTTACTTGCTCTCTATTTATTTCTTTCACATGTTTTTTCTAAAAACAATGTGTTAGTTTCCTCTCGAAGCTCTTTTTGTTTCGACAAAAAGGGGGAGATGAAAGTAAAAACTACAAATTCAAACTTTTATGAATTTTAGCTTTTCCTTAAAATAATCTTATGTTTTGTCATCAACAAAAAGGGGGAGATTGTTAATACAAATAAGCAGTAAAAACATTTATTTATATTTTACGATCTTCTAATGTTTTGTCGATAACAAACGTAAGATCATTTTAACGAAACAAATAAAATATGTAAATGGTTTGAACTAATAGTTTCTAACATATTCACATCTTCACATAAAACACTAAAACAAGTATAAGTGATTTTATGATTTAATATTACATATGTACAACAACTAGTGTTTACATATTTGGGTAAAATATACACATATCTAGTATGTAGTATATTGGGTAATATAAATGGGTAGAAACTTAAGTATCATAACCCATTGGGCAAATACATTGAATGTAGTTGGGTACAACCCAAAGCCCATGACCCATGGCGCTTGACCCATAACCCATTGCATGACATCATGCTTATATCATACATGGATAATATCCATAACCCGTGGATCAACTCATACCCAAATGACTAAGTGCATTGCACTCAAGAGATACATTGTATCTAGCCAAAGATCCATGGATCAACCCATGACCCATAACCAAAATACCTGTTAGGATTTAGTAAATCCAGTTATTAAAGAGTCGGTCACCTCAAGTATATGTAATCATTAGAAAGCTCGTAGTCATAGATTAGTTAATGTTTAGTAGTATTTAGTTAAGTAACACCGTGGAGGACGGACGGGTCTTTACCCACTGTATGCCTGATCCACAGCCCGTAGGTGGCGACTTATGTAAGAACTATAAATACTCTCTACCTTCCAAGGTAGAGAGTTGGAGCTCATAATAAGATTTTTCTTTCTCTCACTAAAGTTCCCAACCTCTAACTTTCTCTCTCTAAAACCTCATTTATACGCCTATTTGATATTGTGGTTTAGTGTGTTTATGAAATCCAATATGTTACAAATGGTATCAAGAGCCATCGTTTGATCATCTCTCTTACATATACTTGGATTTCTAGTGGTTTTAGATGGCTTTTGAGTTTGAAAAAGTTTAGTCGTTTTTGCATCATTTGGTTCATTTCTAGTGTTAAAGTTTGAATTTTGGGTGTACTTTTGTGCTTAGAATCATTGTATGTGCTTGGGTTTTGATTTGGTAAGCTTGAATCACTGTGGTTGAGCTTGTTTTGGATTGAAAAGTGTGTTTTTGAAGTTTTTCTTGGTAACGACTTGGTTCTCGTAGTGAATTTCATTATAGCGACTTGCTTCAGAAAAAGGTAGCGAGTTGTAGTGCTTTTTAGTAGCGACTTGGTCCTAGCGAGTTGTCTATTGAGACAAGCCGACAAATAGTACAACTTAGTGGATTCTCCACTACAGCTAGCGACTTGGTGAAGGTTGCGACTTGATTTCAACTTTGTTAGCGACTTGTACCTAAGATTCTTAGCGACTTGGTTTTAGTGACTTAGACCTTAGCGAGTTGCTCTTTAGCGACTTGACTGCTTAGCGACTTGGTGTTAGCGACTTGGACCGTAGCGAGTTGCTCTTTAGCGACTTGACTGTGTAGCGACTTGGTGCACTAGCGACTTGTTACTTAGCGACTTGGTGATTAGCGACTTGGTTCAAGAACTCGTAGCGACTTGGTTGATTTTTGGTTGTAATACGGTTTTCTCTTGATTTAGTAAAATCCCGTGAAAGAATCTATTTCCCGGTTTAATCATAGATTTATAAAATCCCGTGTAATATGTTAACATGTCTACCAACGTATCTACAATCATCTCCACTGTTGCTGAGGATGTTCAAGCAGCTGGTTCAGATACTCGTCCACCCATGCTTGACAGAACTGACTACGACTCTTGGGCACAACGAATCAGATTGTACTGTCTTGGAAAGGAAAACGGAGTCAACATTCTCAAGTCTATTGATGAAGGACCTTATCAGATTGAGACTACAAGAGACTTAATTGATACAGCTGCAGATGGAACAATGATCTATGGAATTGACAGACCAAAGACGTATGATGAGCTCAATGATAAGGAGAAAAAGAGATTTGATGCTGACATCAGGGCTTCTAACATTATACTTCAGGGTCTTCCAAAAGATATCTACAAGCTTATCAATCACAATACTGAAGCCAAGGCAGTTTGGGATAATGTCAAGATGCTTCTCTCAGGTTCTGAATTAACAAAGGAAGAAAGAGAATCACAGCTGTATGATGAATTTGAGCACTTTAAGATGAAGCCAGAAGAAAGTGTCTATGAGTATTACGTGAGATTCCACAAACTTGTGAATGATATGAGGAATATCAAAATGACCATGCCAAATATTCAGCTGAATTCAAAGTTTGTGAACAACATGAATCCTGAATGGCATAAGTTTGTCACATCTGTGAAGCTAACCAAAGGATTGAAGAATACCAACTATGAGCAACTTTATGCATTCCTTCTTCAGAATGAGAGAAATGCTATGTTTGAAAAAAGGATTCTTGATCAGTTCAAAACCAACCAGGGAGAAACAAGCTCATCAAATGATTCAACAGCGTTTTACACAAATATTGGAGTAACTACCAAAGCTTCGCAAGTTATTCCAGATCCAAGTTTCAAACAACCTGATGCCAATGCAGTCATGGAACACTTTATCAATCAACTGGCTCTTATGGTTAAACAAAACTTAACCTTCACTCCACATACTAACAGACTTCTCACTAACAATGAAATCAGGACTGCATCCAATCTACACAATCATGCTTTAGTCAGAGATGGAAAGGTTACAGTGCAACCAGCTCAAGGAAGACAATATGAACAAAGAAGAGGTGGAGTAGGAGGAGGGTATGTGTAAAATCAGGATAGGGGAAGGAATGGAAATCAAGGACAAGCAAAGCCAATTAAGTTCTACAACTGTGGTGGTGATGGACACATAGCAAGAAACTGCACTTCTCCAAAACGCCCTCAAAATGCAGAGTACTTCAAAGACAAGATGTTACTTGTGCAAGCTCAGGATAATGGAGCTTTGTTGGATGAATAGGAGCTGTTGTTTCTTGCTTAGGGCAATGCCAAGACATATGATGTAGATGTGGATGAGCAGCCAATTCAGGAGATAGGTCATAATCATCAGAATCCCTTTCAAGTTGCAGACTGTGATGCATACGACTCTGATGTCGATGATGAACCTACAGCACAGACCATTTTCATGGCTAGCATTTCTCCAATGGTCTCTCCAAAGGTCCCCTCACCACAGCAAGCTAGTCCATCCAAAGAATCAATCATCTCAGAGGTATTAAAACTATACGATGATGTTGATGAGCAAAAGATACATGACAAAGTACAATCAACTGAAATTTTTGAGTCAGATATTGAAAATATGGGTAATATCAATGTTGTCCCATATGATCAATATGTGAAACAAAGTGAAAGTGAGACTGTACCAAGTGATGCATCTTCTGCAGTCAATGATGACTATATTTTTGATGAATACACTGCATGTGCCCATGATGATTCTGTTGTTTCTGAACTGAATGCCTATAAAGAACAAGTTGCTATTTATGAACAGCGTGCTAAGTTTGAGTTAACCACCCGTGAGCAGGAAATGGATGACCAAATGCGTACAACTATTAGAAAAAGTAAGTTTAGAGAAGAAGTATTAAAACAAGAGTTAAACTCCTTACAAGAAAAGCTTTCTAAAACTGCTAAGCAAAAACAAGAACTTCAAGAAAATGTTAAAATGCTTAAGCAAGAATTCAGTGCTAAGGAATCAAAACTTTTGAATGATTTTTCTAATCTAAAAACTTTGAAAAACAAGCTTGAAAATAAGTTGTACGTACAAGGGAATACCATTCAAACTGCTCACATGATCACTAAGCATAGAGTTGTCAGCGATAAGCATAGTATCCCAATTATAAAGGAATCCAACCCTGAGTATGGTAAGATAGCAAAAGCTGCTCAAAATGTAATCTATGATGGCAATGAGATTCTTAAACCTAGACAGAAACCTAGTTGCATTGAGTGCACTGAGGAAGATAGAAAACTAGATGATGCATCTAGGGAGAAAATGAATAAGAAGCTTAACGATCCTGCGTGTAAAGATAAAAACATAACGATCAAACCCCATGATTACACTAAGGAAAATTGGATATCCTTGAACATGTTTAAGCCTCAAATTCAATTAACCCCTGAACAGATCTTTTGGAAGAAAGACACGGATAAGCTAAAAGTTAATGTACATGTTGAAACAAACACTCCCCTTAGGAAAATGCCTGTAGCTACTGTGTATCCTCCAAATACACCAATGCATCTAGTTCCTAGATCTATTGCCAGTAATAGCAAGACCTTAATCAGCCTATATGTTGTTTATCAGCTGTTTGTTGATTTTGAGAAAACTTGTAAGAGGAGAATCACACCTACTGGGATAACTGAGGGGGAAAGGGGTTTTGAGCAAACTAAAGAATGTTATTTAACTGAGGTCATGCCTTTCTTCAAACAATTAAAAGGTCAATTTGAGAGTCTTCAAAAAAGGATAAATTCAGATATTAAAGAAATGGAAAAGGAATTTGATGCAATGATAGTTGAAGTCAATGATTATGAACAGGAACTCAAATATAATGAAGTTGAAAGAAAGAACTTGCACATCTTAAATGAGAATTTGATTTCGAGTTGTGTTGCTCAAGATTTGTTTTATACTATTACTAAGCACTCTATTACTACTTCTCGATTTCATGAATTATCTATTGCATTGAAAGTTTCCCATGATCGTGTCATTGAGCTTGAAAACAAAAACTCATAACTAAGTGAGAAAATTGATCAGGATGATCACGATAATTTGGTAAAACATCTTTCTAAACTAGATGTTGAACATTGTGATTTACAACTAAAATATCAATATCTTAAAGAAAATGTCAAAACCTCAAATATCAAGACATCCTCAGATGTTCCAGAGTTTGATGCAGTTTTTCAGATAAACAAACGTGACAAACAGATTCAAGCTCATTGTAACACGATCAGAAAGTTGAAAGCCCAAATCTCTCAATTAAAGGGTGAAAAGAACAATGTGACTGGCTCCCAAATGCCTCCTCCTTTAGATTCTCAGTATTCTCAAATTTTTCATCTTCAAAACTTAGTTAATGCTTTACAAAAAGAAAACGAAAGTTTTCTAGAAGAAAATGAAAAAGTTAAACGGCACTTTAAAGAGTTATATGATTCAATGAAAGTCACTCGTGACAAAAACAACGAAAAAATAACGTCTTTACAAAAGGAAATTGAGAATCTGAGGAGTCAGGAAACAAGGAAACTGCCACTTGTTTTTAATGAGAATGTTGCATCAAAGTCATCCTCAGACTGCAAATATACTGTGACTGTTAAATACATTCCTCCTCATCGTAGGAATAATGAACCTGTGTTTCACAACTATTGTGCTCACCTTAAGGATAGTTTAGAATGTCTCCGTGAGATCGTGGAAGAGGATTTCTTAAATAAGCCTCTTGATAGAGAAATTAGGTTTGCTTGCATTCAGGCCAAACGATCTCAAGAGCTGCTAGAATGTTTAATAGCAACATGTCCTAAATCCTTAGGTGCGAAAGGTAAAGTTGTGATGCCTTGTTCTATGCCTAGTGCCAAGTATACAAATCATTCTATGCCCAGTTTTAAGAAAGTGAACACTAATGTGCCTTCAAGTAGTTCAGATCCCTGCACGTCTAGTTCATGAATGCAAAAAGTAGATCAACCAACTAATGTTCCCATAATTCCCTCTACAGGAGTAATCATTGACATTAAAGCAAGCGGGTCAAAGCCTCAAGGCAACACAAAGAATGATAGGACCTTGCATGCTAGGAATGTTCAATGGAAGAAAGTAGAAGATCACCTTAGGGAGAATTTGAATAAGACGAATCGTGTTGATTCTAGTGTTAGCTCTAAGCGTACTGTAATTAATGCGAATTCTACTACTTTTGGCAAAACTTGTAATGATGATTGCGTGGTTTCTGTTACTAATCTTGAATGTGGTGTGAATGATTTATCTAATGTTGTTAAATGCCCAGCTAAAATTGTTAATGTTAAAATTCAAGCTAAAAAGGAAAAAAACCAAAGGCGAAAGAAAGTTAGAAAACAGTGGAAACCGACAAGAAGGAAATTTAGTAATATAGGTTATCAATGGATACCCACTGACCATAAGATTAATGTGCTGTGCCCTAAATTTGCTGAATCATTGCCCACTAGAAAATGGATGCCTACTGGTAGAACTATTCCCTTAAGAAGTGAACATACTTTGAATAGGTCAAATATGGACACTAGCACTGCATCTATTTCTAATGATTCCATTGCTTCTACTTCAGATGTGGGTGTTCCAATCACTGTTACTAACCAAATGGAACCCATTCTTGCATGGGGATCCCAATTATCCAGTTATCCATTCTTTTCTGTGTTCAACTGCAGATCGTTCAAATCGTTCTATGGTACCTGGACTCAGGCTGTTCCAAGCATATGAATGGAGACCGGTCACGGCTCATGAACTTCGTGAGCAAATTCATCGGAACTGTGAGATTCGGAAATGATCATTTTGGTGCTATTATGGGTTATGGAGATTACGTGGTTGGAGATAGTGTGATTTCTAGGGTATATTATGTTGAAGGTCTTGGACATAATCTATTTTTTGTCGGACAATTTTGTGACTCAGATTTAGAAGTGGCCTTCAGAAAACATACTTGCTTTTTTAGAGAACTTGATGGTGTGGAACTTCTCAAAGGAACTCGTGGTTCAAACCTATACACCATCTCTATCGAAGATATGATGAAATCTTCACCCATCTGCTTGCTGTCAAAGGCTTCCAAAACTAAGTCATGGCTATGGCACCGTCGTCTCAATCACTTGAACTTTGGTACCATAAATATTCTTTCCAGAAAGGACTTAGTAAGAGGATTGCCCAGATTAAAGTATGAAAAAGATCATCTTTGTTCAGCTTGCCAATTGGGAAAAAGCACAAAATATGCCCACAAACCAAAACCCACAAACTCAGTTATGGAAGTTCTTCATACCCATCATATGGATTTATGCGGACCAATGAGAGTTCAAACTATTAATGGGAAGAAATATATTTTAGTCGTTGTCGATGACTACTCTCGATTCACTTGGGTAAAGTTTTTGAGGACAAAGGATAAAACTCCAGATGTCATCATTAAACTTATCAAGCAACTTCAGGTTCGACTCAACAATATTGTTAGAATTGTTCGAACAAACAATGGCACAGAGTTTGTTAACAAAGACTTAATCCAGTTTTATGAAAGTGTTGGAATCAGTCATCAAAGAAGTGTTCCACGAACTCCTCAACAGAACGGTGTAGTTGAAAGACGAAATCGAACTCTTGTGGAAGCCGCAAGAACAATGCTAATTTATTCAAAGGTTCCAATGTTTCTATGGGCTGAAACCATTGCCACTGCTTGCTACACCCAAAATCGTTCCTTTATTCACACCTCTCATGGAAAAACTCTATATGAACTTGTCCATAAACGAAAACCTGATCTATCATGCCTTCGTGTGTTTGGTGCTTTATGTTACCCAACTAATGACGGTCAAGATTTAGGTAAACTAAAAGCTAAAGTAGACATTGGAGTATTTGTAGGTTATGCACCAAACAGAAAAGGATACCGAATCTACAACAAGAGAACCCGAAATATCATGGAAACAATTCACGTTACGTTCGATGAGCTGACCGGTCAAATGGCTCCAGGACAGTCCAGTTCTGGACCCGCATTTCAACCTTTATCAAGTAGTCCTATCATTTCTACTCTTGTGTCTAATCCCTCACCAGTAACTCCTTATGTACCTCCTTCAGAAGATGATTTGAAGAAATTATTTGATCCAATGTTTGATGAACATTATGAACCAAGTGCTAATGATATGTCAGTTCCATCAACAGAGGCTGCCTCTATCCCTGTAAATGAAGTTAACCCTTCAGTTTCAATGTCATTAAGTCAAGAAGCGCCTGCTGCTGATCACTCTGTCTCATCAACAAATCATCAATCATCGAGTGTACATAATGGAAATGTTGTTGCTGTTACAGATGATGAAAACCCTTTTGCTCCTCCAGAAGATGAACCCTTTGAGAACATATTTGCTCCTGAATCATCATCAGAACCATCGTCATCAGGTGATATAGACTCTGCTACTTCAGTTCCTCAACAACAACCACATGAACACCTTAAGAAATGGACACATGATCATCCATTGGACAACATCATTGGAAACCCCTCTTGTCCAGTATCAACACAGAAACAACTTGCAACCGATGCCTTATGGTTCTTCTTCAACTTTGTACTCTCTAAGGTCGAACCAAAAGATGTTAAAACTGCCATGAATGAAGACAGCTGGTTCAATGCCATGCAAGATGAAATTCATGAGTTTGATCGATTAGATGTATGGGAATTAGTACCTGCTCCATATTGTGCTATGATTATTGCTCTAAAGTGGATCTTCAAAGTGAAACTTGATGAGCATGGTGATGTTTTAAAGAACAAGGCTCGATTGGTTGGAAAAGGATACCGTCAAGAGGAGGGTATTGACTTTGAAGAATCATTTGCTCAAGTTGCTCGTATCGAGGCAATCAGAATCTTCTTGGCTAATGCTGCAAGTAAGAACATGGTAGTCTATCAGATGGATGTAAAGACGGCGTTTCTTAATGGAGATCTTAAAGAAGTCGTTTACGTCAGCCAGCCTGAAGGCTTTGTGAATCTAGGGCACCCTACTCACGTCTTTCGTTTGAAGAAGGCTCTTTACGGTCTGAAGCAAGCTCCAAGGGCATGGTATGATACGCTATCAAAGTTTCTTCTATCTACTGGACTCAGCAAAGGAGCAGTTGATCCGACATTGTTCACCAGAAAGTCAGGCAAACATTTAATTCACGTTCAAATATATGTTGATGATATCATTTTTGCCTCGACTGACCCCAATGAATGTGACTGTTTTTCAAGTGAAATGGGTTCTAAATTTCAAATGTCAATGATGGGACAAATGTCATTTTTCTTGGGATTACAAATTTCACAAAGTCCCGGAGGCATTTTTATAAATCAATCTAAATATGCAAATGAGATTTTAAAGAAATTTGGATTTGATTCTAGTGAACCTGTTGACACTCCCATGATAGAGCGTACTAAACTGGATGAGGACCACTCAGGGATCATGGTAGACAAAACAAAATATCGTAGTATGATTGGATCCCTGATGTACCTCACAGCCAGTAGACCAGACATTTTGTTAGTTGTTTGCATGTGTGCAAGATATCAGGCTAAGCCTACCAAAAAGCACCTTGAAGCGGTTAAACGGGTCTTTCGGTATCTCCAAGGAACCATCAATATGGGACTTTGGTACCCGAAGGACACCGGTATGTCACTAACAGCCTATGCATATGCTGATCATGCAGGATGTCAAGATACACGTCGAAGTACGTCTGGATGTGCTCAGTTATTGGGTGATAAGCTTGTGAGCTGGTCTTCAAAGAAGCAAATGAGTACTTCTATTTCCTCTACAGAGGCTGAATACATAGCCATGTCATCTTGTTGTGCTCAAATCCTATGGATGAGATCTCAATTATCTAACTATGGCTTTGAATTCAACAAAATCCCTCTGTACTGTGATAATAAAAGTGCTATTGCTCTCTCATGCAACAACGTACAACACTCAAGAGCAAAGCACATCGACATTCAACATCATTTCATTAGGGAGCAAGTAGAAAATGGTGTGGTGGAACTCTATTTTGTAAGGACTGAATACCAGTTAGCAGACATCTTCACCAAAGCTCTTCCTAGAGAACGTTTTGAGTTTATCCTCCCACGACTTGGTCTAAAGAGTCTACAACCGGAAACACTCAAACGTCTTCAAGAGGAAGACGAGGAGTAAAGGTCTTTCTTCATCCATCTCTTGTAAATATCTTTTTGAAAAGAAAAATACAAAATTACAAAACCTTCAAAAAGCAAATAGAAAAATATAAAACTTTCAAAAATCCATAAAAATTTGAAAAATCTTGAAAAATTCCAAAAAATTATTGTCATTTTGTCATGATTTTCTCGATTCGATAAATATCTACGATCTTTGTGCTGTCATTCGAAGAATGACACGGGACTTTAGATGTTGTTCGAATATTAAATATATATATATATATATATATATATATATATATATATATATATATATATATATATATATATATATATATATATATATATATATATATATGGGAGAAAGTGAAATAAATGGTTTATTGTCATTTCAGGCAATAACTCGCTTTTCAAAGAAAGAACAGAGCCATGCTTTATCTTGTTTTTCAAAACTCATGCTCTGATTCTATAAACAATCACTTACTATCTAATAAAAACTAATTGCTTTGAAAAATAACTCGGACTCTATTTTTGAAAATCATCTGGACTTAATGTTTGTCAAAAATATCTATCTCTCAATCAACAACTTATGTCATTGATTGAGGGGGAGAATGATCTCAATTAAATCAAAAGGTTATTTGTCATACAATTGTTTTCAAATATTTAATCATGCATGTTTAATCAATGGAGTTTAAAGTCTCATAATCCGATCCTTATCAGTTAAAATGTTTTCATAATCAAGTCACAATTCACCTCAAAAGCTTTCAAAATCAATTTAAATCTACAGAGATCACAAATATCTAATGATTAGAAAATTGTGATTGGGGGAGAATTTGTGATTTAAATTAGATTTAAACTGATGATTCGATAAATGGTTTCACAAGTGGTTTGCAAGCATTCCTACCCACATGTGCCAAACGATTTCAAATTTTCCATGCACAAGTTGAGGGGGAGCATCTATCTTAAACCACAAAGATTTGAAACGTGATTAATTTATTCCAATGTGCAGTTTTTTCCTAATATGTGCAAAACATTTTTCAAATATCTATGCACATATTGAGGGGGATCAACTATTTTGAAAACCACATTCTTTATATAACTACTCTTAGATGCAAGCCAACCCCTCAAAGATGAAAATTAGTTCTATTACAAGGATGCTTGATGCAAATGTTGAGGGGGAGCTCTTGTTCTAAAAATATCAAAAACAGTTCAGGTACAAAATGCTTTGATAATATATCACAAGTATCTGGATTGATTTTCAAATGGTTTTCAATTGGTTCCAATGGCAGATGAACAATACCAAATATACCGACCAACTTTACTTTATGTATGGTGATATAAGGACGATAAGGTTAGGTATTTGTTCCCATGATTCGCCAGAACCGGAGGGATCTACCCAGGGACAATCCACTAGATAGTGTAGAAGTCCTTAGGTATATTGAAAAAAGGAGAAAAATGAGATATGGGAAGAGTGCAGACTAAGACTGAGCTAGTACTGGAATAAACCCAACAAGGTTCTAGTTATGAAGTCTCGGTAAGCACTGAAGGGGTTGAAGAATAAAAAAGAATTGAATGGGAAAAGGGTGAAAATAAATAGCCCTCCAATTATTCAACCTTAGGGCAGAAACCGGGTTCAATTCATATGCTACTGGTGGTTACCAAGGTAACATCGGTATTGAAGACAAGACGTCATGGACCCAGTGACGCACTGCACTTCAACTTCCCAAACCACTCAAGTTCCTCTTAAAGGGACTTCTTTCATTCTCACGGGGAACCGACATAATCTATCGACTTTCTCTTAGAGATTGTTGATATTGAAGAAGGAGACCCTCTCCCTAGTCTCCGAAATAGGATCCAAATATGCACAATTGAGTCTAGAGCCACGAGATCATCAATAAATCTCATTAGGACACTTTCAATGAAGACTCTCTGTTTCACACAATGTGGAAAGAGAGATTATATCTTATGAGTCCTACGCATTATCCTTGTGGTATTGCCAGAACATCTGAGTGATATGCAAACATATTCACAATGAAGATGGAAAGCCTTCTGGAGCCAACATCAAACAAGCTCCTGGTGGGTGGCATGTGAGATCTATTCAATAGATCAACTATGTGACAACTGAGCAGAAACAATGGGGCGATTCAATCTTTTGAATCAATCCTGGTTCAGGTTATGGATTGACGGATACCTTTGAAAAACCGGTCGTTGTACTTAAAAACCCTTTTCTTTAGCACATCGACTGTGTACAAATATTTCAAAATAAAAGGTGTTTATGATTGATAATTGATTTTCATTAAAACCTTCGTCGTATTGCAAAAACAATTTCTATTGAGCAATACACGATTTTTTTTGCAAATCTCTTTTTATCAATCAGTGAATCTCAATTCGCTGGTTCACTCACTCCGTGTTGTCGTCTTTGAGACATTCCGGTTTGAGAACAGCTAGACCAGCTGTGAAACCCTGTCAAGGAAATTCTTCGGAATTATACCTGATCACAGGCAGTACTTGTACTGATCAACGGGGAACCGTGGGCCGTGTACCTCAATTCAACGAAAGTGATCAAAGACACCTTCGTTGATAAGGTTTTAAAAGGTACCTTTTTGAGGGGTCGTTTAAGCCCTTATTTGATCACTTTTGTATCCGTTATTGCTTAATATCGTTCCTTTTCACTTTTTAGGTCTCTTGAAGGCAAAATGCTGGAATGGCACTTATTTGGACGAAAAGGCGTGAATATACAAAGAAAATGACCAAAGTCAGAATCGAGACACTCAAAGCTGCTGAAAACATAAGGTGACGGCGTTAGGTGTTAAATTGCGACGCCGTCGGAGGATTTTGTGACGGGACAGAAGCCAAAACTCCTATTTTCAAGTGACGACGTCAAGTTATAAAAGAGTAGGCCGTCGCAACTCAGACGGCCTAGATGCAACCCAGACGGCGTCAGAAGCTGAAGAGGACGGCGTCACAAGCATAAGGTGACGCCGTCGCAAGTCTAACGTGGCCAAGACGAAACCCTAATGACGGCGACCCGACGGCGTCACAAAACATAAGGTGACGTCATCGCAGATGTAATCTTATATATAGAATCCGAATTTTTCAGTTTTAGTGTGTAGTCTTTTGGAGTAAAAACCTAAACCGAACCAACGCTGTCTTGTACAGTATTTTAGGATTCCAAACCCTATCTTACACCAAGATAAGTGTTTTACTTCATTAATACAATTATGTCTTTGATTATTTGTGTGTATGCTTGCATGTTTTTCATGTCCGGCTAATTTACTTGTGTGTTTGCTTAGGGAATATGAAACTTAATTATTGAATATTGATTGGTTGTCTCTTATCTTAGTTGATTAATGATCTAGTAATGCGATAGGTCATTCGTTGTGTACTTAATGCTTGATTAAATCTTTGTGAACCTTATAATATGACTCCTTGAGTAGTTGTAAGCTAAACCATCTAAAGAGTGCCTTAGAGTAAGAGTTTATTATCCCTAGTGGGTTTTGTAGACGAGACCCTTTGGTAAGTTCAAAGAGTTAGGGAGAAACGCATACCCTACAACTTTAGACACACAACGCAACTAGGAATACGGACGTGAGAATTCAACCACCAATAGGAGATAATTAAGGAGTAGTAAAACCTAAGTAAACACATCTTTAAACTATCATACGAGCACACATTAATTAGACATAGACTACATACACCTTAGATTAGATAATTAGGTAAGTAGAGTAATCGGTAGAAATACCAACCCCCCAAATTCAAACCCCGAGATTCGTACCTTTCCTTTCCTTAAAAAATATAAAAAGATAAAAAATAATCTTCCTCAACCCCAACCTTAGCGTAGTAACTTCTCACTAGCATTCCTATTCCCCTAGAGAACGATATCAATACCCGTGGCATACCCTAATACTACACTACAACGATTAGGTTCACTGCCTAGGGTGTTGAAAAACTTGCTCGACGAAAAGGAAGTTCCTTTGACCCCGAACAACGCGTGTAGCGTTATCAAGTTTTTGGCGCCGCTGCCGGGAATAGAATAGCTAGTTAGTAGTCCACCTCGTTTAGGTTTCCTTTGCTTGATTCCTATCAAGTAAATTTTTCTCATTTTTTAGCTTTCTCATAGTCTATCCCCCTTCTTCGTGACCTTTGTTCGTAATTCCATCACTTTTCATCATGGAAGGTGATAACCACCCACCATTCATCAACCCACCACCAATTGACCCGCCAAGAGCCCGTACTCTTGGTGAATACTCAAGACCAAGCCATCTAGGCTATAGGAACACCATTGAGCTTCCCGACCAAGCCCAAACTACGGCCCTGCGATCCGACACCATCCGGTTGGTGCAAAATGGATGTGCATTCCATGGACTTTGTTCCGAAGATACAAATCAGCATCTAAGGGATTTCCTTAAAATTGTCGACTCCATCGACCTTGATGCTACTACTCGGGAGACTACGCGCCTGCGTCTCTTCCAATTCTCTCTACGGGACCAAGCTAGTAATTGGCTTGACCGACTTCCTGCCGGATCCATCTCAAGCTGGGATGATCTCACCACTCGTTTCCTCGCCTAATTTTTCCCACCGGAGAGAACTACCAAACTTAGGAATGACATCTTGATGTTCCAACAACGTCAAGACGAAACTCTGTACGAGGCGTGGACTCGATTTAAGGACTTGCTCCACAAACTCCCTCATCACGACATCGATCTTTGGCTTCAAGTCCAAATCTTTTACGATCGTGTCAAATTCTCAACTAAGAAATCCATCGACCAAGCGGCCGGTGGTAAACTTAGTAAACTCACCGTGGAAGAATCGTGGGGTATAATAGAGGACCTTACTTGCCCTCTATGAAAACGAATGTTGGAATGACCCCCGTGAGTTGTCCAAAACGGATAAGGCAGTCTCTTTGCATCCCATTGACTCACAACCTTCCAATCGTAGGATGCTCGAACTTGAAGATCAAGTCAAATTCCTAATGAGCTCCTACGAGACTCCTAAGATCGAGCCAAATAACTTAGGAAAATCCTACAACAACCCTCCAAACACCGGAACTTCTACTAGTCTTGAGGGAATGGTGTCCAAATTCATGTCATCTCAAGAAGCTCGATTGACGCAACTTGAAGCCAATTTCAAGCAACGACAAAGCAAGATGACAACCAAGCTTGACACCCTCTTAAAAGCCATCAATGGATAAAGGGATGAAATACAGGAAAAATGGCGGAGATGATGGACTTAGTGAAAGAGCACACTAAGAAGAAGATTCCCCAGAAGGTGCTAATGAGGAACGATGAGCACGCCACCCCCACTTTGTCTGTTAACGCCATTTCCATTGCTTCTGATGAGGATGGAGAAGTTGAGAAGAAGGAGTCTGAGAGCAGCAAGGATAGTAAGGATAAGAATGAGGCTCGGACTGATGATGAACCCAAATTCATCAAGCATTACCTTAAGCATGAGATCAATAAGAAAACAATCGTTAACCAAGTGAAAAACTTTAGGTGCAATGATGTTCTTAGAAAAGCCCTCTTAGGTGAAATAGGAGAAGAAGAGTATGACACCATGCCTATTGGACCTATGTACGAATCGATTCTGAGAAAGCCAGTAACTAAGAAGAAAGAGATCTCTGGGAACTTTGTAATTCCATGTAGCATAGGTGACTTAGAGAACCTAAATGCCTTGGCCGACCAGGGATCCGATGTAAACATAATGCTGCTGTCAGTCTATAATAAGTTGACTAAGGAGGAACCGACCAAGACCAATCTTAGACTTTCCTTAGCAAATCATTCATATGTTTATCCCATAGGAATAGCGGAGGATGTCTTAATTGAGGTTGCCAATATTGTCTATCCGGTGGACTTCGCAATTGTAGACATTGAGGAGGATAAAAACCTGCCATTAATCCTAGGAACACCTTTCCTGACCACCGCCAAGGCAACCATCAAATGCGGTGAAGGGATTATGATACTCAAAAGTGGAAAAGGACAAGTTAGGATACCTATTGTTCCGAGATATCCTTTGAAGATTATGGAGAAGGTAAAAGATAAGAATTCGCAGGTCTCTAATAATGCCGTTAAGAAGAAAATGGCTGAATGGGAAAAAGGGCTTAGAGAATTCATGGTTCAAGGGTTAAATGCGACATTGTGGAAACGTGATAAAAAGTTAGGAAATAACTATACCAAAATACCACAAACTCAAAAGAACCCTAAGGAATTTTTGAATGGAGAAAAGGTGCTTTTGTATAAATCAAGAATAAAAGCATTATGGGGAAGGAATAAGCCAAGATGGTTTGGACCTTATACGGTGAAAGAAACTAATCTAAAAAATAAAACCGTTATCATAATAGACGATGTTGGAAGAGAATTCACGGTGAGCATACAACGTCTACAACCTTATGATGAAGACTTAGTGGAAGAAAGGAAGGATGGCAATGAAGTCACGTAGGGGCACGACTTCGAGTCTAGCTACAAGAGTCATAAATAAAGAAAAGCGCTTCGTGGGAGGCAACCCATGCTTAATTGTTTGCTTGTTAGTGTCATATGTCTTTTATTGATTGTTTATTCTCATGTTTAAATTTGTAAAAATGCTTTATTTTGTTTTTAACCTCGTCTTAATTGCATATAAAGGTATTTTACATAAGGGATAAGTGTAGGGAGGATTACACACGTTTTCAAAGAAACGTAAACATGAGAATAACAATTCATTAAAAGATATATATGTGTGTTTGTTCGAGTCAAATGCTTATATCGAGTCATAATGGATGTTTTGCAGAAATTTTTCCAGATTCTAAAGATGTAAATTTTCCAGAATTTTTTCCAGAAAATCGCAGACCAGTTTTTGTTAGGATAACTTGACGGAGTCAGGATCGCAACCTGACGGCGTCAGGAAGGAGTAAAAACAACAGATTACTTTTTTCTCGTTTTCTGAGCTACTTAAAAAAAAATTGGAATTTCCATGTCTTAATTTTCCAGAAATTCTGTAAACATCCATTCCACAAGCATTATATCCTAGTTTAAATCGAGTCTTATATATATTATTACCGCCGATTTTACGCGAAGGTTTCGTTTGTTTTCTTCAAGTGTGCAGGTTTAATTTATCAAGAACAAGTTACATAAGATTGGAAGGAGATTTTCACGCATAAATTCTTCTTGGAAAGGATTTAATCACTACTTCACACACGGATCCTACCGAGCTAATCTGGGGAGTACTAGTTTCTTTCGTTTTTAATTACCTTCCATTATCATAACTTTGATACTTTCGGGGAACATTGGGGACAATGTTCAGTTTAAGTGTAGGGAGGGAAAATAAAACGGGAACTTTGAAACTATGCTTATCCTTGAATATTTGCTTTGTCCAATTGTATTTGTGTAATAAACCATGAGAAAATGTCGGTTAGGGTACTTTTGGCACCAAATTTAAAATTTTTCATGACAAATAGGAGTGGGCCATTAGTCTTAACAAAAGCGTCTCACGGATAGGAAGTTGCATGACTAGCACAAAAACCCTTTACCACCTAAATTCCACCCAAAATGTGAGGATCGCCCTTAGATTAGTAGGAATTAAAAGCATTCATCTTCAATGCTTAGAGTGTGAACCGGTAGTATATTAGATTCTAGAACTTGTTTTGTGATGCATTCCGAGATCGCTAGTAAGACTACACTTGTGTAGTTAGGAATAACTAAATGATAAGAGGCATTAGGATAACCCTTGTTTGATACCCGTAATATAATTACTTCTTCCACATTGGTTGAGTAATTCCCCCACACTCTTTGCGTTGTACTCATCTTTAGTACACGATACCCCTAGTTAACCCCTCAGAGCCTATCTTTTTCGCAGTTCTCGTGATGTTTCGGTTTTTCCGGAATATCAATGAAGAGCATTGTTTACACCCCACCCCCAAATATACACCCAAATCGCCTTAGCCTACCTTGTATGCACTCACTTTTAGTGCATTATTGTTATCACCCTAAACCCTTAGTTCAATTATCTGGTTGCTTGCATGAGTTGCTAAGTCGAGTCATATCCTTTGTATACAGTTTTGGGACGATTGGGATTCATGGGAAAAGTTAAAGTTTATGAAATGACGGGAAGAGAACGTTAAATTCAAATTCCCTTTGTTTGCATAATAATGTACCCCAACTGTTTTGATCTTTTCAATTCGGGTCAAATTAGTGTTAGAGTAATAAAAACTCAAGTGTAGGGATGTGCCTATAAATCCCTATCATTTTGATGTTACCGTAGAGGATGGTAGAGTAAAAGTGTATGAAAAAAAAAATCGAAAAAAAAAAAAAAAAAAAAAAAAAAAAAAAAAAAAAAAAAAAAACATACGGGCTACCATCCTACATATATCCTTTAAATTTATGTTTGTTTATTTCAGTTAGCTAGAGTCTAGAGTGTCGAGTCTTGGCTTAGCAACGCCATTCTTCGTATGCATTTAACATGGAGATTTTTGACTTACCACCACTATATAGCCTATCCCACCAAACCCTTTGTTTCCCTACCGTAAGCCTAACGTTACAACCCTTTAAAGACCTCTTTGATAGTCTTTCCTAGGTGCTTACGCCAAAGCGATGGAGGTTTGATCTATTCTCAAGCCTATGGTAATCTATGTACTAGGACCGGTTAATGAGTGTTTATCTTCCATTTCCAATTTGTTATATTTCATTTACACCCGAGAGAGATGTGAGTATCCAAACACCCCATGTGAGGTGCTAGTATGTAATTTCCGTGCTTGTTATGACTTTTGCGGGGCTTATATGTGTTGTGGACTGTTTTAAACCAATGCTTCATGACCTCTAACTTATAAATTAATTGGCTAAAAGCACATTTGCTTGAGGACAAGCAAATACCAAGTGTAGGGATATTTGATAAGGTTTTAAAAGGTACCTTTTTGAGGGGTCGTTTAAGCCCTTATTTGATCACTTTTGTATCCGTTATTGCTTAATATCGTTCCTTTTCACTTTTTAGGTCTCTTGAAGGCAAAATACTGGAATGGCACTTATTTAGACGAAAAGGCGCGAATATACGAAGAAAATGGCCAAAGTCAGAATCGAGACACTCAAAGCTGCTGAAAACATAAGGTGACGGCATCAGGTGTTAAATTGCGACGCCGTCGGAGGATTTTGTGATGGGACAGAAGCCAAAACTCCTATTTTCAAGTGACGACGTCAAGTTATAAAAGAGTAGGCCGTCGCAACTCAGACGGCCTAGATGCAACCCAGACGGCGTCAGAAGCTAAAGAGGACGGCGTCACAAGCATAAGGTGACGCCGTCGCAAGTCTAACGTGGCCAAGACGAAACCCTAATGACGGCGACCCGACGGCGTCACAAAACATAAGGTGACGCCGTCGCAGATGTAATCTTATATATAGAATCCGAATTTTTCAGTTTTAGTGTGTAGTCTTTTGGAGTAAAAACCTAAACCGAACCAAGGCTGTCTTGTACTATTTTAGGGTTCCAAACCCTATCTTACACCAAGATAAGTGTTTTACTTCATTAATACAATTATGTCTTTGATTATTTGTGTGTATGCTTGAATGTTTTTCATGTCCGGCTAATTTACTTGTGTGTTTGCTTAGGGAATGTTGAAACCACAAAGACCTTGATAGATCTTAAGCACTCGGAGATCGTTAGTGTTGCCTATGTAATCACAAGCAAACTAATAGAAGATCTCTACAACTCGTATTCTTTAGCGGAATGTAAATACAAGTTATAATAACTAAGAACTCTTAGATCCTCTATGGATCTTTTGATTATAGAAACTCTATGTTTCGGATATTTTACAAGACTTGAAAGACTTAGAAAAACTTATCTAATACAAACTATTATGGTTTCTTTTATAGATAAGAAACCCTAATGACTCACGAGCGTTTACAACGTACGCTCCTAATACAAACATAGACAAAGCATGCATCTAGACAAGTATGCAACTAATCATATTGTTTTGCTAATCATATTGTTTATTCTGAGTAAACTCTATATAATACGGCACCAACCTATCTTTCATACGGCGCTGACTTTTCCTATATATGGCGCTTATCTCTCCTACGTGGATTCGCACTTTCAGCAGAATCACGATTTCTGCTTTAACACTTCTGCTGAAGTATAACTTCAGCAGAATCCATTCTTCTTCGGCAGAAACTCTTTGGCAGATACTCCAGCAGATCCAGTAGTTTACCGTAATTCCCAACAATCCTCCCCTAAACTGGAATTTGACTAGGTTAAGTTCCAGTTTCCTTGATAGATCGTTTATACTGTTGAGGATTGTACCATCTTATGAAAAAATTTCCAAACAATATCCTTCCCATTGTGTAAACACTTCTGAGCTAGGAAGGTCCATTCAAACATCAGCAGCAAGATTCAGAAGAAGAACATCTCGATGATGACTGAACTGTTATACACCAGATCTTTGCAGCAACATATGACATGAGGTACATCAAAACATATAAGTTTCATACTATTCTCATCACTTCCAGGTGTGTTAACTCCTGTGAGAGGTGAATCATTGAAAATAATGGGTTTGATGTCTCTTTACCAATAGCCATCACTACTGGAGTAGCCACATGTTTGAGTTCGAAAACTATGGTACATTGATAACCATCTGATTTATTGGCAAACCAGCAACCATTTAAACGGATTTGACTTGTCTTTACCTGTAGCCGTTTGCTCAGGACTAGTCAATTCTTAGTATTGGTGAATTGAGAACCAAATATGGATTCAGTTGCCTTTACCACATGCCATATACATGTGGGCTAGCCAATTCTTGGATTCCAAAAAGGAATAGACCATGGTGAATTGATGACCATACAACACTCAGCAGTTAAGCATGGGTGGTTGTAGACCCTATGATTTTGAGCAAACCATTACAGCTATCAACAGATTTGTTGTGTCTTTACCAAAGCTGTACCCTTTGGACTAGCCAACTCTTTGACATACACATGGTATATCTGGTGAGTTAAAAACCATCAGAATTGTACAACAAACAAACCTGCATAAAAGTTAGTTTTTTTTTTTTTTTTTTTTTTTTTTTAATTAAGAAATGAAAAATAACACAGAAATAGATAAATAACATAAATAACATAAACTAAAGGCAACAAAACAAGGTAATGCAGAGAGTACCAAGTACCATGATAAGGATGAGGCCTATTGCTGTTGTTGAAGTTGAGTCTTGATCAAACCCACCAATGTTAAAGCAGACAGTCTTTCATTGCCCACGGGTTCTGGAGGAATCTCCAATTTCTGACTAAGCATCCTTTCCATAAGTCTCTTGGGCAATGGATACTTTCTTTTAGCAAACATGCAGACAGTTATTCCACCCTTAGTCTCAAGTACATGCACACGAGGTAGAGGATAGAATCTCCAGGACGCAACCTTCCACCGATGTGAGTTCTCCCAAATGGAATGTGCTTTACTATTGGGAGAATGAGAGTTTAACAGGACTTGAAGATCTCCCGGTAAGAACATCCCAGAACCTTGTGGTTTCTTGTTGTGGTAATGGGTGGTAACACGAGTGTACAGAGAAAGTAAATCTGCCCTGTCTACCAAGTGTAGAATTTCCTTCAGAAAGGTGAATTCCATTGAGGTGGAGTCCTTTCGATGAATGACATTCATCTCATCATCCTTCAGTTTCCAATCGACCAACACATTTTGATCTCCCTCAGGAAAATCAGCAGCAGAGCCCTCTATAATGAAAGTTGAGTCATCATCTTCAAGATCCAAGGGAGATCTTTTGGCCATTCTCTTCGTCCTCCTACCAGGCTTATAGATTTCCCCAGAGGGATCATTTTCATCTTGAATATTTGTGGTAAGACTTGAAGAGGTGGAGGGAGACTTAGTTGGAACACGAAGTGCATTCATCCTGTGAAGCATCTTTATCGCCCTTTTTGTTTTTATTTCAGCGAGATCAGCTTCCTTAACTTTAGAATCTTCTTGCGTGTCAACGGTTGCCACAGATGAAGTGGGAGCTGATACATCAGGTGCTTCAGGAGAATTGGTAGATGGATCAGTAGATGCACCCTTGTCAGTAGAGGAAGCAACTTCAGTAGTTGCTTCAGCATGAATGACTGGAGTAGTCCCCTTGGGTGGAGCATCATCAGACTTGAGTCTTTTGGCTTCTTGAGCAACTTCATTCTCAGCAATCCTTTTCAAGTTGGTAGAATGTGTTGAAGATGATGATTTGTCCCACATGATCTGTTTATATTTGCGAAACAGGACATGATCAGGAAAAGCCTTGACTTGTTTCATTGTTAAGCCAGAGTTGTACATCGAGCATTGATTTTTCACCACCATTCTCATTTCAGATTTAATAGGAGGTTTCTCTTTGTTCTTCTGAGCTTTGATGGCTCTCGTTCGTGCAATAGCTTCTTGCTTCCTTTGTCTTCCCTGAGCCATCATTTGATCCACATAACTTTCACTGTTGAAATCTCCACCTAGTATACTTTGAGCAAGAGAAGGTCTTGAAATAACTTGCTTAGTTAGAGTATCCCAGTATTCAGCAGGCATCTGAACACGCATTTCATCCAGTTCTCTTCTTCTCTCAGGAGGTAAAGATGAAAAGTTCTCTGCCTCAAGTTGTTGAGCAAATACTTCACTTTTCTTTGACTTCTCAAACTCAGCCAATCTACTTGCTTGTCCTAGTCTTTCCTCCTCACTTACCAGGTCTGGACCAAGCTCATCTTCAGGTAAAACATCTTTCCCTTTATCATCAGGCTTCTCAGCACACTTATCTTCAGTTATATCAACATAAGGAACCTCAGTAGAGATATCCAAGTCAACTGAAGGAGAAACATGATGATACAGATTATCAACTGGAGTGGTCATGACAACATCATCAGAATGTTCTGCTGAAGGTGAAGGGCCTGTGGGTTCTTGAACAGATGAAGATTGACCATGATCCGAAGATACATCCTCCATTTGCACATCAGCAGATGCAGCCTTGTCAACACCAGGTTCCTTTGAAGCTTCAGAAGAAACCTTATGTAAATAAGATCTCTTTCTTCTTTTGTAAAGAACAGGTTCCTTCTTCTTTGAGGAAGCAGCAACTACTGATGAAGGATCATTAAGAGACACATCAGCCAGCATATCAAGAGACCCAAACTGAGGTACTTCTTGTTCTTCATCAGAAGAAACCACAAGCTTTCTTTTGGAGCCCCCATTAAGTTTGTCCTCTAATTCCTTGACTTTATTCTGCAGTTCTTCAATCTTATTACCAAGAGATGACTTGGTCTCTGCAAGCTCCTTTTTCAGACTAGTCACCTCAGTAGCATACCTGTTGACAAGAGCATAAACAGATGAGAGTGTAATAGGGTCCTCAGCTCCACCAGCAGATTGCTCTGTGGTAAAGGGAGCTTCATTGGACCTTTCAGTAGAATCATGGTCATGCTCAAAGTGAGGAAGATCTTCATTGAGAGGATCCCTAACAGGACTTGGTGTGGGTAGTCTATTAAGATCAGACTCATCATGAGTAATTAGTGTGGGTGGTGGACTGGGACAAGGTGGCTGGTCTGGAGCAACATGAGTTGCTTCAATAGTTGATGAGGGGCCCTCATCAATGTTAACTAATGGATTACCATCAGTAGCAACAGGTGAAGAAGGAGGATTATTAGTCACAATCTCCTCATCAGCAGCCTCATTGCCTTGGGGCAACATGGCTGCAAGCAAGGGATGATGTTCCCCCTGAAAGTGAGTTCTCATGGTTGCAAACAATTTAGCAGTTAAAACACCTATGGGATAAAAGGATTGGGCTTGGGTAGTGGTGTCTAAAATCATTTGCAGAAATCTTGGGTACATTAAAAACTTATTCTTTTTCTTTTGAATATTTTCAACCATGTTTTCAAAAATATACTTAGAAAAATTGTAAGTTACCCCTTGAGAAAGACACACAATACCACATCCTAGTTGGGTAGAGAACTGGTCCCATCCTCCTGACTTGTTGCTTATGCATTGAAGCAGCGTGTGAACCAGGAACCTCCACTTCGGGCAAAGTTCCTTCTTCAGCCACATATCAGTCCTTGTACCTCGATAGCCAATTGCTCTTAGCCCAGTAAGCACATCTTCCTGATTAGAGTGAAATTCTCCATCAGCATCTTCCAAGCGAAGCTTCCTCCTTATTAGGTCCTCTGTCACTTTGTGCCCTGTTCCATCAATCACAGCCCTAATCTCTGTCTCATTGCTCTTCTCAGCCGTTTCCCAAAACTGAGTAACCAGTGATTCATATATCTCATTTGGAGAATGTGTAAGAGCATAACAAATCTTGGACCTTTTCAAGAATTCCACCATTGGTTCGTACAATTCATATCCCTTACCGTTTCCCAGAAATGCAACTTTGTTGTGATCATGTTTAAATTCAAGAGCCATGAGGGATATGAGTTTTTAGGGTTATGTTTCTCGTAATGGTGAGTGTTTTTGGATGCAGGATGAGAGGGAATTGGTTTGTTCTGAAGAGTGTGATGGTGGAGTGATAGTATTTGCCCCAAATATAGTCAAAGAAAATTGGACCGTTTGGTTGACCGTCGCTGACGTGTATTTCAACTTTGACCAACCCCAAAATAACGCTTCAGCATAAACACATGGTCAATCTGCTAAAGTTATACACTTCAGCAGAAACCATCAAAGATAAGAATATCTTAGGTAAGTTTCTAGAATTACTATGCCACCCACTCGCATTAATTTTCATTGAACCTCGAACCCGTCTATAAAATGATCCCAATGTATACTTATCTCTTCATCAAAAGATCCCCAAATATTTACCACAAACCCTAGATTCAACAACAAAACCCCAATTGACCAAATTGTACCATGAATACCAAACCTGAGATCATAGATCTCACAACATCATCTTCATCATCCTCTTCATCATCATCAAGTGGTGATTCAAACCCATGGCTACATTACTTTCCTCAACCCTATCCACGACCAAATAAATCACCCTTTCTCCCTTCTTCAGAAGATGATAGTGTAGTGAATCCAAGTGAATCTGCTGATGATTCTGATGACTCCTATAAGGAGGGAACATCATACTCCCAACCTCCAGCACCTCGGCCTCAACAAAGACCTCGTGCCAGGAATCCGCCACTCCCTAAAGATAGAGAGGTGGTTCTTGGTCTCACTGCGCCATCTTTTGGTGCATCAACACACATCGTATAAGAGAAGGGCTTAAGGAGGGTGGATGGATTGCATTTTGGTTGAAATGCATAGATGAAGCACACAGGAGACCTTATTTTTCTCCATCATCATGTGTGGTCATCGTCATCATCAACGTTTGCATCAATCCATCCTCTCCATTTTGGTCCTTAGCATCTTCGTCGTATTGGTCATGCATATCCAGCCATCTTGATGGACGGAATGGGTGGTTATGCAAGACCCACGAACGCATATCCAGCATCTAATGCATATCCAGCATTCACTTAGATGTTGGAATAGATGATATGTACTAGATTAGGATTAGCGTAAGTGTATAGCTCGTATCTTGAAGATGCATTTGTAGTAGGTTGACTTTTGTAAGCTGTAAGCTGTAAACTGTTTCTTGAATGAATGAAAGAACAATTTGACTTCAATTTCTTTTCTTCAGCATTATAACTTCAGTGGAATCAAATTGTTTGCTTCAGTACTTTTAATTTCAGAAGAAACAAGTAACAATCTTTTAGCTATCTTGACCATATACCAATGAACCACACTTGATGAATTTGATCTTGATCATGGAACAAACTGCAATTCAGACAAGGAATGCAATCCAGACAACTGCAAAACAGACACAAAAACACACAAGAACAACACAAAGACAAACAAACTAAAGAATTATTAGAAAGTTAGAGTTAGTAAACAAGAATAACACACAAAAATATGCAGAGTTTGCATAAATCCTCCCCTGAGGCATATGCCTCCCCTGAGGCCTATGCCTCCCCTTAAACTTTGCAGTCAAGGGTTTAGCATTCCAATATTGACCACAAGGTGTTGAAACCTTGGTCCATCAAAAGCTTTTGTTAACAAGTCTGCCACATTATCATCAGTATGAATTTTAGCCACTTTTATCAAATGTTTTTCATATGCATCTCTTATAAAGTGGTGCCTGATTTCAATGTGTTTTGTTCGACTGTGAAAAACTGGATTTTTGACTATGCAGATGGTACTTTGATTATCAATAAAAATTATTGTGTTCATGAAGTTGTACCCATAGTCCAGCAATTGGTTTTGAACCCAAAGGACCTGTCCACAGCAATTTGCAGCAGCAACATATTCTGCTTCAGTAGTTGAGGCAGCCACAATGGTTTGTTTCTTGCATTGCCAAGAAATCAACCTCTTTCCCAGAAATTGGCAGCCTCCAGTTATGGATCTTCTATCCAGATTGGCACCAGCATAATCACTGTCACTATATGCTTCCAACTTGAAAGGAGACTCTTTTGGGTACCAAAGGCCTAAAAGAGGTTGGCCTTTGAGGTACTTAAAGATCTTCTTGACAGCATTGAGATGGGAAGTAAGTGGAGTGACTTGATGTCGAGAACAAACACTCACAGCAAACGTAATATCAGGTCTTGAAGCTGTTAGATACATGAATGAACCAATCATGGACCTGTACAGATGAACATTCACAGGTAGATCTGGTTCATTATTTGCTTTTGTCTTTGGAGCTTCATAAGGTGTTGTGGCAGTCCTAACACCTTCCATACCAAATTTCTTCAAAATGTCCCTCACATATTTATCTTGAGAGATAAATATGCCATCTTGTTTCTGCTGAACTTGAAGACCCAAAAAGAAAGTAAGCTCTCCCATAGCACTCATCTGAAACTCTCCCTTCATTAGTTCCTCAAATTCCCTGCACCAAGCTTCGTTTGTGGAGCCAAAAATAATGTCATCCACATAAACTTACACAAGAATGATGTCTGAGTAATTCTTCTTTAGGAACAGAGTTTTATCAATAGCACCTCTCCTATAGCCATGCTTCAGCAGAAAGGATGAAAGCCTAGCATACCAAGCTCTAAGTGCCTGATGTAAGCCATAGAGAGCTTTAACAACCTTGTAAACATGATTTGGGTGATCTGGGTCTTCAAATCCCTTAGGTTGAGTGACATAAACCTCCTCTTCAATCTCACCATACAGAAAAGCGCCTTTAACATCCATCTGATACACCATGAAACCCATGTAAGAAGCATAAGCCAAGAAAATTCGAATGGCTTCAACTCTAGCAACAGGTGCAAATACTTCATCATAATCAATTCCCTCCTCTTGTCTGAAGCCTTGAGCCACTAATCTTGCTTTGTTTTTTACCACAACACCCCGAGCATCTCTCTTATTCTTCAAGATCCACTTTGTCCCAATGGCATATTTGCCATCAGGGAGTGGAACCAAGATCCAAACCTGTTGATTGTGAAATTGTTGCATCTCTTCTTGCATTGCTTCTAGCCAGCTTGAATCGTTAAGAGCTTGAGAAACACTTGTTGGTTCCACTTGAGAGAGAAAACAAGCAAACAGACAATGCTTGAAGTCTGTGTGATTGTCTCTTTGCTGGTTGGAAACATAAGAGAGAAAAGCAATTTGTCCAAACTGAGGACTTGTTATAGCCCTTCGAGTTCTAACCGGTGCCAGAAGATCACCTATAATGTTGGATTGAGGATGAGCAATATTGATCCTCTGAGTAGCAGTGGGGCTGACTTCAATGGATGAATCAAGATTAGTGATTGTTGGTTCAAACTCAGCATCATAAGAGGGTGAGGTGAAGATGCCAGCTTTGGGTTGATGATTTCCAAGATCGGAGGGTCTTGGAAAGCGTTTATAAGGTTCTCCAAAGTCTGAGGACACTTGAGAAGGAACATGAGAAGAAACAGCATAGCCTTCAGCGGATTTGTGGATGGTAGGTGTGACAGAATCAACTTCAGCAGTAACATGGTTTCTACTGACCCCTTCATTAGCAACCTCTCCATTCAGTTTCTCTGCTTCAAGCTTAGCTGCAAATTCTTGAGTCTGAAGCCTAGCAAGGTCCTCAGCATAATGTGATTCATCTTCATCACTCTTATCAGCACTATCCTTGGAGGTGGTACCTGCAATATTGTTAGGGGAGAAAGAAGGCACAAGTATAGGTTGCTCATCATCTTCAAACTCATTTTCAGAGTCATCATCCAAGGTACCTGCATTGTTAGTGGGAGACTCTTGAGGACCTGCATTTTGGTTAGCCAAATGTCTAGTGTAACCCAAATAATCAGTTAAGTAGTCAAGGTCAAAAGACCACGTATGACCCTGTCCTTGAACATTAGGCTTATCTTCTAAAGATCTCAGGTTCAAAGTCTCCTCTATCTTCTTGGCTTGCAAATTGTACACCCTGTATGCCTTACTATGAGCTGAATAACCCACAATATAACCATCATCAGCCTTCTCATCAAACTTTCCCAACGGATCACTGGTGTTTAGAATGGTCACTTGACAACCAAAAGGTTTTAGGTAGTGAATGACAGGAACCTTCCCAAAGAGAAGTTCATATGGTGTTTTGAGTTGAGGTCTAGTAATGGAGACCTGTTTAGCACATAGCACGCTGTGCCAACAGCTTCAGTCCAGAACATAGTGGGCAGTTTAGAGTCAGCAAGCATTGATCTTGCAGCCTCTATTAAGGTCCTATTCTTTCTTTCAGCCACCCCATTTTGTTGTGGGGTTCTTGGATTACTATAGTCCCTTTTTATACCTTTTGACCCACAGAGTTCTATAAGTATAGCATTCTTGAACTCTGTCCCATTATCACACCGAATTCCCTTAACCTTTTTGTTCAACTGATTTTCAACGAGGGTGATGAATTCAGTCAGCACTTAAGATGTTTCATCTTTGGTCCTTAGAAAGAAAACCCAACAAAATCTGCTATAGCCATCAGTGATAACCAAACAGAAGAACTTATGATCAATGCTTCTGACTTGAGTTGGACCAAACAGATCCATGTGGAGCAACTGAAGAGGTTCAAAAATGATGCTCATAGCATTGATAGCTTTGTAAGAGGCTCTGTGTTGTTTTCCTTTGTTGCATGCGACACAATTATGATCATTGGTGAAAACTTTGGAGGGAAGACCTTCAACAAGACTCATTTTAGAGAGTTTGTTTATGGTCTTGAAATTCACATGAGCCATCCTCCTATGCCATTTAGTAGACTCATCAAGGGATGCTTTAGCCACCAAACAAGTGAGGTCACCACCAGGTTGAACTTCATTAAGGTTGAATGTGTATAAATTGTGAGTTCGAGGGACTTTCAGCAGAATTGAAGTATCTTCAGGGAGTTTGAAGTCTTTAGACAGCACAAGACATTCATTCTCAGAGAAGAGTACTTTGTTCTTGGTGTCACAGATTTGTGAAACGGAGAATAAGTTGAAATGCTGAAGTTCCTTAACATAGTACACATTTTCAAAATCCAGATGAGGTGTCTTTATGGTGCCTTTCCCTGTGATACTTCCATCACTTCCTCCAAAAGTCACATTGCCTCCTCCTTCTATGGGAACAAAATTGTGCATCATATCTCTGTTCCCAGACATGCTTCTGGAATAGCCACTATCAACAATACCAATATCTTTATGCTTAAGGGGATGATCCTACAAACAACAACAAAATATATACATACAGTTAGCAACCAAAGAAGGTTCAAGTCATTACTGACTTGAACCTGCCTTGTGGATCACAGGTTTAGGCCATGAAGATCTAGAGGATCCACCATTGTTCTTGGTCCTCCATTAGTCCAAGAAAAACCTGCTGAGGGCTTCACAGCAGTACTCCCATGTCCCATCCCAGCATACATAGAGTCAACATATGTAGGCCAATAACCATGATTAAAGTATGGGCTAGTTGGTTGCACATAAGGTCTGGCAACTGAACCTCTCCAATGAGAGTTAGTATGAGTTGCTTGTGGAACATATGGTGGAATATTATCAACATTGGTCCATTTTGATTTATGTTTCTGGTGAGTAGCACATGCACCCAATCTTTGCTCATAAAAATCACAATCCTTAATTAAATGAAATTTACTTCCACATACAAAACATGTCTTCTTCTTGGAAGATTTATTCAAATAGGGAGATGTTTGATTACATGCAGAAGTACTTAAATCAGAAACATTCAAGGAATTGTTTTTAACAGACTGATTATGCAAAGCTTTAAAAGATAAATCTTCAGAAGAAACTGTCTTGGAAGTTGATTCCTCAGCAGCTTCCCTAGAAGGCTTGTAAGTAGACTGGGGTGCAGGCTTGGGTGTAGGCTCAGGTGAGGGCTTGGGAAGGTCAGACTTCTCATTTGAATCACAGCTTTCATAGGAAGTAGACCCTTGATCCGATGAATTGTCACTGTCAGAGCAAGAGACAAAGTCATTAGATGAGGTATCAGGGTCTGGCAAGTCTTTTGACTTTTTGCCATATAGATGATGTGATCCATCAAAGTCAACAGTGATGGATAGGTCTATGGGCATAAATTCACCTCTAATAGGTCCAGGGACAGCATGCATTTCACCTTCTTTTACAAAATTTGCTAACTTAGCTGGTGTAGATTTACGACCATCATACCTAGCTTCTAATCCTACATACTTTTGAAAGCCTAAACCTAAGCCAGAGGTCACTGATTGACTGTTATAGATTTCTCTAGCCAGATTATCACCTGAAATTAACCATTGTTTATTCCTAGCTATTTCCTCAGCTACTTTTTCTTTAAGCTCTAGGTTCTCAGACACAGCTTCATCCTTTGCTTTCTCAGACAGTTTTAAGTAATTATTTGCAACTTCTAGATCAAACTGTAACACTTTTATCTTTTCTTCATAAGCTATTTGATTCTTTTGAAACCATACTTTTTGTCTTTCTACTGTTTTTAATGCTAGTTTATGAGCTTCATTTTCAACATAGCATTCATCAAACTTAGGTTTCATAGCATCATACTCTTCTTTAAGTTCATTGTATCTTAGACTACAATCAAATATACAGTTGTGTACCTGAGATAGTCCCATCAAGGCAAATTGATCATGCCTTTCATCCGAAGTGCACCTTGCCAGCAATCCAAGCTTATCAGTATCATGAGCTTCCTCATTCACAGGTTCATGTGCAGTCCAGTTGACCTGTTCATCCATGGTGAGAAGGGCTGCTGAAGCTCCAGCTTCCTGCTGTTTCTGCTGATAGGAAATGTAGTTAGCTCCATCTCCACTCTTCCTGTCTTTGCATTCCCTTGAGAAATGCCCCATCTGGTGGCAAGTGAAACACTTGACTTTTCTCCTGTCAAAGCGAGCTGGTTCCTTTCCCTTGAAAGCAAACTTCCTCCCAGACTTCTCTTCAAACCTTTTGATGTCTACTGATAGCAATGCCACCTGCATTTTCAGTTTCATATCCTCCATTTCAAGTGGGTCCAACTGATCAAAGTCTTCATATGCAAGATACTGCTGAGTATCATAATCAGCAACAAATGAATGAAGAACATCCTCCATCACACTACTAGTCTTAGTTTGAGAACATGGTGGAGTGGGACGAGTGTTATGTGGTGGAGTGGGAGCACAAGATGATGATGGAAAGTAGTTGGAACTAGGAGCATGTACCATCATGTTGGAGTGAGATGTCCCAATAAAAGCTGCATGGCCAGAAGAAGATGTACGGTAGGGAGTTCTGACATCAGGTTCAAGAGTTCTTAGTCTGTTGTACAGCTCATCAAAGGTGAGCATGTCCAACCCACCTTTAGCCTTGAGGGCTATACTTACATGTAACCATGATGGAGGCAAGGATCGTAGGAACTTTGAGTTGCAATCATCATTATCAGGTTTTGCATTCAGCTGGTTTAGTTGACTCAAAATCCTATGGAACCTGTCGTATCCCTTGTGGATACCTTCTTCTTCGGAGATGTTAAAGTCTTGAAATTGTTGTCTCAGCATGGACTTCCTCATTCTCTTCGATTCTTCATTTCCACCGAACCTTGCTTTGAGAGCCATCCATATGTCCTTTGCATCATCCATATGGTGAAAATCACACAGGTGATCTTCAGGAATGGCTTGAAGCAGAATAGTTTTTACTTTGTGCTCTCTCTGCATAGCCAGCACCTCTTCAGCAGTTTTGGGAGGAGCCATGATAAACTTCCCATCCCTGTCTGGAATCATTTTCTTTAGACTGTTTCCTTTCTTCACTACCTCCCACAGATTCCAATCAATATTGGAAATCCAGTTTTCCATCTTCATAGTCCAAAGATCATACTCTTCCCTTTTTAAATAAGGAAATTTACCATTGCTGTTTGAAAGACTAAGCTGTTGCATGGAAGTGGTGTTGGTGTTGTTTGTCCTGGTGACTTCAGTTTCATTATCAGATGCAGGCATGGTGAGGGTATGTTTGGTTGTATGGGGGTGAGACTGGTTCTTAGTATCGTAGAGACTTTCCCGAGGCTCTGATACCACTAGTTGAAACCACAAAGACCTTGATAGATCTTAAGCACTCGGAGATCGTTAGTGTTGCCTATGTAATCACAAGCAAACTAATAGAAGATCTCTACAACTCGTATTCTTTAGCGGAATGTAAATACAAGTTATAATAACTAAGAACTCTTAGATCCTCTATGGATCTTTTGATTATAGAAACTCTATGTTTCGGATATTTTACAAGACTTGAAAGACTTAGAAAAACTTATCTAATACAAACTATTATGGTTTCTTTTATAGATAAGAAACCCTAATGACTCACGAGCGTTTACAACGTACGCTCCTAATACAAACATAGACAAAGCATGCATCTAGACAAGTATGCAACTAATCATATTGTTTTGCTAATCATATTGTTTATTCTGAGTAAACTCTATATAATACGGCTGATAAGGTTTTAAAAGGTACCATTTTGAGGGGTCGTTTAAGTCCTTATTTGATCACTTTTGTATCCGTTATTGCTTAATATCGTTCCTTTTCACTTTTTAGGTCTCGTGAAGGCAAAATGCTGGAATGGCACTTATTTGGACGGAAAGGCGCGAATATATGAAGAAAATGGCCAAAGTCGAAATCAAGGCACTCACAGTTGCTGAAGTTAGAAGGCGACGGCATCAGGTGCTATTGGTGACGCCGTCCCAAAATTATTGTGACGGGACAGAACTCAAAACTCGTATTTTCAAGAGACGGCGTCTAGTGGTGAAAGAGTAGGCCGTCGCTACTCAAACGGCCTAGATGCAATCCAGACGACGAGCTGAAGAGGACGGCGTCACGGTCATAAGGTGACGCCGTCGCAAGGTTAACGTGGCCAAGACGAAACCCTAATGGCGGCGACACGACGGCGTCACTAAACATAAGGTGACGCCGTCGCAATTGTAATCTTATATATAGAATCCGAATTTTTCAGTCTTTGGGTGGAGAGTCTTTGGAGTAAAAACCTAAAACCGAACCTATGGTGTCTTGTACAGTATTTTAGGGTTTTTAACCCTATCTTACATCAAGATAAGTCTTTGCTTCATTAATTCAATTATGTCTTTGATTATTTGTGTGTATGCTTGCATGTTCTCCATGTCCGGCTAAATTACTTGTGTGTTTGCTTAGATGTATGAAACCTAGTTGTTAATTATTGTTAGGTTGTCTCTTATCTTAATTGTAATTGGCTTAGGAGTGTGACTAGGCTATCGTTGTGTTTAATACTTGATAAATCTTTGATAGTTTATGAATGACTTAGTGGATTTCGTTTACTAAACCCAAAGATAACCTCAAAGTTAGTTTATGAATGACTTAGTGGATTTTGTTTACTACACTTAAATGTGACTTCAAAGAGTTAGGGAATGCACACCTTACCACCTTAGAAAACACAACGCGTTAAGAATAAGGACGTGACAATTCAACCATCAATAGGAGATAACTAGGGAGTAGTAGCATCTAGGTAAACACATCTTTAACTATCATACGAGCACACAACAATAGACATAGTGTTGGAATCACTCCTAAACAGTATTTCAAGTATTTATATTTCATATGTAATAGGTAGCTTTATTATGGCCTTTATGTTTGTTTAAGGTCAAGCTTATGTAGTAGGCCCATAAGCTTGATCCAAGCCCAATAAGGAATAGGGAAGGAGAGGGAGTGTTTCCCTAGCTCCTTGCCTATATAAACTCTTGTAAACCCTCATTTGAGGGTTGGTTGTTCAAGTTTTATTTTCACACACTCACCTACGCCTAACCGTGCCTCTCTTATTGTGTATGTGTGCTTGTTTACTTGTTCAATCGCCTTATCTCTTCTCTTATAAGCTTGTGTTGTAAAACTAGTGACCTAACAGTGGTATCAATCGCCAAATAGTTGGGTGTACTCGTTTGTTTTTGAAGTTTTGGTTTTGGATCTTACGCGTAGAGATAACGCTATCTTTGGTTATCTTAAAAACTCGTTTTTTACACTTTTTAATCCAAGATTCTTGTACTTTCAATGTTTTGAGGTGTTAAAATACTTGTTTTTGGCAAAAAGTTTCAAACTTTACGCGTGGATTTACGTTTTTAAGCTTGTTTTTGTTCGTGGGTGTCGTTCTACGTGTAACCCCGTTTAGCAATTTTGGTACATCAAAATTCACACTTTTGTGTTCTTTTGGTACTATTGAAGCTATTCCATAACAAAAATCTAGTTTAGAAACACATTTGGGCAGAATCAAAGTTACGAGTAATCCTACGCGTAACAAAACCCTAAAATTACGCGTAAGATTTTCCTTGGTTTGATCTTCAATTTTCTGGTTTAATCCGTGTTTTCTTACTTGGATAAGTCTGAAAATACGTCGACTTTGGATATCTTTTGCACTGTGAAGTGTAAAAGATCATTTGGGCAAAAACCCTAATATTACGCATAAGCATAAGCTTACGCGTAGAATTCCTACGCATAAGATTCACTTTACGCGTAAACTACGGTCTACGCATAAGGTAATCCTACGCCTACGTTTCTACGCCTAACTTTTGTCTACGCTTAACTTTAGTGTTTTCCCTACTTACGCGTAAGCTAAAACCTACGCGTAACTCCTCATTGTTACGCGTAACTTTTGGTGTTTTTTACGCATAAGTGCTACTTGGTTCTTGTCTTTTCTACGCCTAAGGATACTTCATCAACAAAGGTTCATTCGACTACAAAGATCCATCTTTACCACACAAGTTTATCATCATGTCTCAACCACCATACTCTAACTATTTCCCTCACACTTATAATCATCAACAACAACAACAATTAACTCCACAACATCAACAATGGAATCAACAACAAGCTATTTATCAACAACAATTTAATCAGCAACATACTCCACAACTTGGTGCAATTCCACAACCACAAATGGTTCAACCACAATCAAACCTTCAAGTTCAACCCTACACAACTGATTTCAATCAACATCCATCACGGACCACTATGAAGGAACCCACTTGGTTTGCTAAGATGTGTGAAGCTTTAAGCAGCCAACAATCAATTCATGAAGCTGGATCACTTGATAGACCTCCAATGCTCACTCCAGGAAACTACGATCAATGGGTGATAAGGTTCTTTAGGTTTTGTGATCTGAAGAAGCCACATGGAAAGTTCTTAAAGAAGGTTATCTTGGAAGGTCCATTTGATATGCCTACTGTCATTGTACCCGGAGATCCAACTGCTGTTCCACCAAGAGATGAACAAACCAACATTGCTACTGTTGCAGATTTAAATCCTACAGAACTTCTACACTATGAAGCTGATGAACTTGCAATGGAATACATCCTCTTAGGATTACCAAACCCAATTCTTCGTAGTGTTGATGCTCAAAAGACTGCACAAAAAATGTGGGATCATATTCGTCTTCTTATGGAAGGATCTGTACTCAATCAGGAGGATTTGGAATCCAAAATTTACTTGGCTTATGAACACTTCATGATTGAACCTGGAGAGACACTCGAGTCATATCATCATCGATTTTCAGACATCATCAATGATTTGGATAAACACAACATCATCATGCCAAGAATTGCAGTGAATACTAAGTTCTTGAGTAGTCTTGGTCCAGAATGGGAGAAGTATGTCATTTTTCTCCGTCAAGCGAAGAATATGCATCATTCTACTTATGGATTGTTGTACGATTACTTGAAGCCTCATGAAAAGGAAGTTGATCGGGACAGGATTCTCCGTGCTCAAATTGCTAAACAGTCACAACCGGACAATCAACAACTTGCCTTATATGCTCAACAGAATTATCCCTCTCAACCAGCAACTCAACCAACTGCATCAAACACACCTTCACAATCACAACCTCAACAAAATCAATTGGTTCCATACAGCAACAATGCTCAAGCATATGTCAGTGAAGCGACTGAGGAAACAGATCCGTTCGAAGCATTGCAACAAGGATTTGTGATGATTGCTAATGCTTTTGGCCGTTACACCAACAAATCCAACAATCGTATTCGTTCCTCATCTAACACACGGACTCAAGCTGTTGTGAACAATGGACGTGTTGAAGTTCAGAATCGTGATTATGGTCTTCAGATGGGCGGTGTTCAAGGGTTTAATGCTGTGGGTAGGAATAACAACAGAGCTCAAGTGGTGGAACAGGGAAATGCTCAGAATCGGTTAAATGGTCTTAGATGCTACAACTGCAATGAGAAGGGACACCTGGCTAATGCATGCCCAAAGCCAAGGACTAGGGGCAGTGCTTATTTCAAAGAGGCCTTACTTCTGGCTCTTAAGGATGAAGCTGGTGGATCTCTTACAAACAAAGAACAGAGCTTCATGGCAGATGCAGACTCAGATGATGATATGGAGGACTTGCAGGCGAATGCAGCTGTTATGTTGATGGCTAATATGCATGAGCTGCACATGAGTGATACAGGCCCAGTGTATGACACTGATGGCTTGTCTCAGGTACCCGAACAAACCATCATCATATCTGAACTAATATCTCCGCCAATATCTGAATCCGGCACGGATCAGACTGTTCAAAATGAGTCTTCTACATCTTCTTCTGATGATTTTCAAGTTAACCCTGTAGTTACATTTGACGATCAAGATGACCTTATGGTCTCCTTTGATAATCAAATTGACTCCGTGGTCGTACTTGAGGATCTCAAGAATGATCATGTTGAGACTCACGTTGAACAAGATGATCTGTTGCCTCATCCGGATTTTGCTCGGTTAATTCAAAATCATAAAATCAAAATGGAGGAATGCTATGCATTAAATCAATCCTTAAAAAGTAAAAATGCACTGTTAACCAAGGATTTTGAATGTTTACAAATGCAACTCAACTTTTTCAAAACTCAAGAAAACCGTGAAAAAGGTTTTGAAGCCGCTTTTGCAAAATCTCATCAAAACGAAAAATATTTAGAGCGACAGATGCGTGATCTAGCCACCTCGAACAATGCTTTGTTGTCCGAATTAGAACAACTGAAACATGAACATAAAAAGCAACTTAACGCTCTCACCTTGGAAAATCAAAAAGCTAAGGCTGAGTTGTTAAATTGTCAAAAACAGTTCTCCGCATACAAAAAGCATTCAACGAATCGGGTATATGACCTTCTTGACGAAATTCTCGGCTTGAAAAACAAACTTAAAGAGTTTAAAACTGTTGTTTACAAACATGGTGAATCCGTAACAGCTATTGAAAAGTTTACCTTAAAACCCAATCCAAAAGGATATGGAAAAAATCTAGGTGATTACAAACCTAAGCTTTCACTAAAAACATTCAAACCAACTCCTGAAGTTTCCAGTGCAGAATACAAAATTGATAATACTGTCATGAGTGTTGTTGAATACCATCGTCAAGAGGAATTAGATGCAGAAGACGAGAGTCGATCTAAATTAAAAACTGTTGTTTACAACAAACCGTTTAATTATAAAAACGCGATCACTTTCGTCACACCAACGGATTCTTCTAACACACCAAGGGTTATCATCAAAACACCTGAGTCTTCTATTGTTAATCACAAAACAGTCTTTGCACAAACTTATGGTCCTTTACCTTCCATTAGCGAAGTAAACTCACAACCTGAAAATCGAAAAATTCTTCGATATTTTGACATTTTCATGGCTGACCTCAAAATTTTACAACATGAGATAGAATATCGATCTGAAATCAAAGTTGAACATTTTCAATCGCCTCTGGCACGAGAACAAAGAGACATTTTTCAGAAAAATCTTTTACCTAATGTTAAAAACTTGAAAAGTTGTGCAATTGCCTGGGAAAAGGATTTTCATAAGGAACTTGGGGTAATGAAAAACGTTTTCGAGAAAACAGAAACATCTATTACTAACACAAAACGCAAAAAGAAACTGTTGAGAAAAGATGTTGATCGACTCTTGGAAGATGTTATCTGTGCTGATATCCATAATGTTGTGCTATTCTATTCGTTGCCATATGCATCTGATCATATCTCTGCTGATATTGTTGAAACTGTTGTTACTGTTGAGAATACCGATAATGTGCTTCAGATCGAGTCTTTAAAAGCTGAAAATAAACGATTACACACGGAAATTTACAATGTAAAACGTCGTCTTCAATGGTGTGAAAAAGATATTCACAACCATCAACTTAGTTTTCAAAAGAAAATCGCTCAATTGAGTGCAATATCTTCTGATCCTAAAATTGAGCAACTGGATGATCAAAACGTGTCTTTGAAAAGTCAAATCTCAAAATATGAACAAGAAATTTTAAAAGTTAAACAGGAATATGGTGTCATATTCGATTTGCTCAAAAAGACTCGAGATGAAGCATCAAACGAACTTGATCACTATCTTGCTCACACTAGAGAAGTCATGAATTTTGCTGGTAATATTCGTTCTGAAAATCAAGATCTGATTCACACCATCTCTAAGTTACGAGAAATGTTAGGAAAGTATGAACAACTTCCGCCTACTGTGATTAAGAGATTAGCACCAGTCACACTTAGTAATCGTGAACCAAGAATTCCCACTACCAAATCACAAGTTGCTAATGTGTTTCCCTCTACTGAAACAGGAATAGTTGCATCTTTTCCAAACGTCCGCACTTCACAGCCTATGAGCACTCAAACGAAGAATAGGAAGTTGCGACCTAAGAAAAGATCAATAAGGAATGCTAAAGTAGAAGAACACCCTAGGACTCTGAATAAAAATCATGTTACTTCCACTATAGATGTTGCGTCTGGCAAATGTAATAGAAATAGTGATGTAACGAATGCTAAACCGTTAAGTACCTTTGATATTCAGTCTGATGCACCTTGTGATATTTGTCGAAAGAGTATGAATTCTGATTGTCATGACAAATGTGTTGCTAAAGCTATAATCTCTAGATTACGGAATCCTAAGACTCGGAATACCTCTAGGCCCACTAAACATTCTAAGTCTGTGCTTGGTAAACCACCTTCTTTAGATTCTAAGGCAACCATTGCTATCACAGTAGCTACCGCTTCACCTCCTAAGAATGTAGTACCACCTAGTGCTTTCACTAAGACTAAAGCAAAGAGTAGTTACAGATGGCAGAAATGGATATATAACACACTAGGATTTAAGTGGATGCCTAAAATTCTCAATGTGTGTATGTCTAATATACCTGCTTCGGAACCCTCTAACATTTCGGGTTCCACATCTACTTCTATTCCATATGTGTCGTCTGTGTGTAATGCAGGTGATACAGATCATTCTCTGGATTGTTGATAGCGGATGTTCCCGACACATGACAGGCAACCTTAAACTGTTATCAAACTTTATTGCAAAGTTCATTGGCACTGTCAGATTCGGGAACGATCACTTCGCAGCCATCATGGGCTACGGAGATTATGTTAATGGGAACATTGAAATAAGCAGGGTTTACTATGTGGAAGGCCTCGGTCACAATCTGTTTTCAGTAGGTCAATTTTGTGATGGAGATTTGGAGGTTGCTTTCAGGGAGAAAACTTGTTTCATTCGTGATCTACATGGAAATGACCTTATGTCTGGCTCGCGTAATTCTAGTCTCTACACTATCTCTATGCAAGACATGGTTGCTTCCTCTCCCATTTGCTTACTTTCAAAGGCAACATCTACAAAATCCTGGGTATGGCACCGTCGTCTCTCACATCTAAACTTTCAAACCATCACCAACCTTGCTCGACACAAACTAGTTGAAGGACTCCCACGAATCCGGTATTCAAAAGATCACCTTTGCTCAGCATGTGAACAAGGGAAAAGCACTCGTGCTCATTTTCCTTCAAAGGTGGAACACAGCTCTCAGCATGTGCTTCATCTTCTTCACATGGATTTGTGTGGCCCGATGCGTGTGCAAACGATCAACGGCAAACGTTACATCTTAGTAATTGTTGATGACTACTCACGATGGACTTGGGTCTATTTTCTTCGTAGCAAAGACCAAGCTCCACAAATGATCATCACCTTTCTCACAAAGATACAGGTTCAGCTCCGCAACACCGTCAGGATTATTCGGACAGACAAAGGAACTGAATTTGTTAACAAAACCCTTCGTGAATTTTATGAGAAAGTGGGAATTCAGCATCAAACATCTATTGCACGGACACCTGAACAAAACGGAGTTGTTGAAAGACGAAACCGAACGTTAGTGGAAGCTGCAAGAACAATGTTAATCAATGCTAAACTTCCAGATTACTTATGGGCAGAAGCTGTATCTACTGCATGCTATACTCAAAACCGTTCTATGATCACAAAACGCCACAACAAAACTCCTTTCGAGCTTGTCCACAACTACAAACCGAACCTCAAACACTTTCATGTATTTGGATCCCTTTGCTATCCGAATAATGATCGTGATGATTTTGGAAAGCTCAAAGCCAAAGCTGATATTGGAGTCTTTATTGGATACTGTGACAATTCTAAAGGTTTCCGAATCTGGAATCGTCGAACTAAGGAGGTAATGGAAACGATTCATGCTCATTTCGATGAACTCATGGAAATGGCTTCTGAGTATAACAGCTTAGAACCCGGTCACAACCGTTTAAACTTCCCTCAACCTCCATCATCAGCTGAAGAAAGCCCTCAGCTAACTCGTCAACAAATGGAAAGGTTATTTGCTCCTCTGTTCTGTGACGATATTGATGAACGTGCTCCTGGTGTATCCGCTGTTTCCGCTGCACAACCTGATAATATTCCTATACCTGATACACCTGCTACAACAACTACTGTTGAAGATGCACCTACACCAATTGACTCCAACACAACAGTTGAACACACCGCTTCCAACAATGATGAACCAGCTGATGATATTCTGAATGAAGTACCCCCACCTGCAGATTTTGATCCAAATGCGTTCTTCAACCCGTTTGCCAATGAGACTGCTGCACCAGATGTTGCGGAATCTTCAACAAACCATTTGAATCCTCAGAATCTGCACAATGTATACCAACATCAACCCTCTACACATAGATGGACTAAAGACCATCCTCTGGCTAACATTATTGGCAACCCGAATCAACCAGTCGTTACGAGACAACGTCTTCACTCAGATGGTGAACACTGCATTTATGCACTCACTGTATGCCAATCTGAACCTAAAAACATTAAAGACGCAATGACAAAAGACAACTGGATTGAATCCATGCAGGAAGAACTCAACCAATTCAAACGTCTTGAAGTATGGGAACTGGTTGAAAGACCAACAGGGGTCTACGTCATTGGTTTAAAATGGATTTGGAAAAACAAATTGGATGCTGAAGGGAATGTCATCCGAAACAAGTCACGGCTAGTTGCTAAGGGTTATCGTCAGGAAGAAGGGATAGACTTTGAAGAATCTTTTGCTCCGGTTGCTCGTCTTGAGGCTGTTCGGATATTTCTCGCGTTCGCTGCTCATATGAACATGACGGTCTATCAGATGGATGTCAAAAAGGCGTTTCTCAATGGGCAACTTAAAGAAACGGTCTATGTCAGCCAACCAGATGGATTCGTTGATCCTGAGTTCCCGAACCATGTCTACAAACTGAACAAAGCCCAAACAAGCCCCTCGGGCATGGTACGATAAGCTATCATCCTTCCTCATTGCCAATAATTTCACCAAAGGCTCGGTTGACCCAACTCTTTTTATACAATATCACGGGGCACACATCTTAATTGTTCAAATTTACGTGGATGACATCATTTTTGGGTCTACACATAAAAAGTTTTCAATCGCTTTTGCAAAACTAATGAAGAAAAATTTTGAAATGTCCATGATGGGTGAACTTACGTTCTTTCTAGGACTGCAAGTTCATCAATCACCCCGTGGTATTTTTCTGAGTCAGTCCAAATATGCCCTTGAATTGTTAAACAAATTTGGAATGAAAACCTGTGATACTTATGCCACACCAATGACTCATACCAAGAAGCTAGATGCTGATTTACATGGGAAATTAGTTGACCCCACCAAATACCGAAGTATTATTGGGTCCCTCATGTATCTAACAGCTAGCAGACCTGATATTGTCTTTGCCGTTTATCTATGCTCCCGTTATCAGTCGCGACCAACTGAAACCCACCTCTCTGAGGCTAAAAGAATCCTCCGATACATCAAGGGAACCATTAATTTGGGGATCTGGTATCCGAAGGATTCTGGTTTTGAATTAATCGCTTTTTCAGACGCTGACCACGCAGGATGCTTAGACTCAAGGAAAAGTACTTCAGGAGCTCTACAATTTCTTGGTGATAAACTGGTGTCTTGGCAATCAAAGAAGCAGGATTGTACATCGCTGTCATCAACCGAAGCAGAATATGTAGCCATGTCCGCGTGTTGTGCTCAAGTCATTTGGATGAGAACACAACTCAAAGACTATGGTTACGTATTTGACAGAATCCCGATGTACTGCGACAATCGGAGTGCCATTGCAATCTCGTGCAACTCAGTTCAGCACTCGAAATCAAAGCACATCGATCTACGCTATCATTTCATCAAGGACCACGTGGAACAGGGTACCGTTGAATTATACTTTGTGGGTACTGAATACCAATTGGCAGATCTGCTCACCAAAGCCTTGCCTCCCGCTCGGTTTAATGAGTTGGTCCACCGAATTGGTATGAGGTGTTTGACTCAAGAGGAACTGGATGACCTCTTAAAACAGTCTTAAAAACCTGTCGAACACCAAAACCTCTTATGTAAATAAATTTTCAAAAACAAAATACAAAAATATAAAATCCTATAAAATCAACAAAAATATTCTCCTAATCTATCTTTCTTTCAACATGGCAAGTACATCTCTTCCGTCAACACTTTTATCTTTCAAAATTCAGTATTTTTACCGATCAAGTGTTGAGGGGGAGAAAATAATCCATTAACTGTTTCAAAACATCTGTGTACTTGCATGTTATCACATCTCGGTTGATTCTTTTACAAATGGTGGTACACTTTCTGATTCAAAGACACTCCTTGGACTTTAATTAACAACCTTTCATTATTTTCTCAAGTCGAGGGGGAGTGTCGTCAAGTTTCTTTCCCAAAAATCTTCGTTTGGTAACCAAAATGGAAGTTAAAAGGCTTTGTGTGAAAAAAGGAAAAGGTGGAGGGACTATAACTGTCAAAACCTTAAAGTTATTTTATACAAAATACTCCACCCACCACATTTATTCCCATCACATTAAATATTTCACCTAATATCATCCACGGTCCATATTCGTTTTACAAATCCGTGCTTTCGATTATCAATCTGTAAGTGTTTCTGTGTTTGGATCATGTTTTCAAACAATGGTTTTGAATCTCATGTAAATCCTACGGCTAAAACGTGTTCTACGCGTGATTTGGTGTTCTACGCTTATGCGTAAGAACACACAATCAATACGTGTGTGTTTGCGGTGAAATGATTGTGTCAAAACGTTCATAATACATCAATGATACTTTGTTAACCATCAAAATCCACCCAGATTCACTAATTGATGATTTTTGAAAATTAGGGTTTATAAGTCGAATTGGGTGTTTTCAAATGTGAAGTGTTTTGGTCTAAAAGACTGTTGGGTTATGCTTTTGCGTTGTTGAATTGATGATTTCGATAGTCTATAGCCACCCAGAAACACGAATTGGTCATCAATTCGAAACTAGGGTTTAAAGTTCATAAACTTTGGGTATTTTTGATTCACTGCATAATAAGTGTTAAAACTTGGTCTACATGCTCTCACAACTTCTATGATATACCAGAAAAACTTTGGTGCATAATCCATGGCTAGATTTGATACGCGTAGAATTAGGGTTTAGTCTACGCGTAAGATATTCTACGCGTAACTGTTCAACAATGTAAATGTGATTTGATTTGTCTTAAACGAATGTTATATGTTTTAACTTTGTTGAAATGATGATTTATTTCAGGCTTGCAACACGTAATATTCAGAATCAAGGTGGTTATTAATCTACGCATAAGGATCACCTTACGCGTAGCTTGTTATGCGTAAGACTTGTCTTACGCGTAGCTTCTACGCCTAAGGTTCTACAATGGACTACGCGTATCCTGTGAAGGATATGCGTAAACAGTGACCTCTACGCATAAGGTCAACTCTTACGAGTAGCCTTACGCGTAAGGTAAATATATGCCTACGCATAAGCTCTACGCATAAAGTCTCCTTTTCCTACGCGTAACATTTCTTACGCGTAAGATAGGATTCTACGCGTAAGTTTACGCCTAAGCATATATCATTCCTGTCTACGCATAACTTTGCCAAAACTACGCTTAACCCTGGATTGACCTTCATGATGAATTGTTACTTGTACAAACTTGTAAATAAACTAATCATATCATCACGAATCCAAAAATGTCACTAATAAACTTAAATTGTCTGATATGTTGTGAACAATAAGTGATAAAATAAACTTTAAAACTTAAAGTTAACTAACTCACGAAATATTTCACGACATCATTGAACTATTGAACATACAAGTGACTTAGGACTCGTAACAATCATTATCACTGTACATTCAATAACTAGACAATAAGACCTTCTGTTGACTAACATTATGTCTTTCGATATGTTGGTTCTTTTGGCTAATGTTATTTCAGATCACGACATGGCTGAACAAATGAATGTGGATGCACCTGAAGTTCTCTCCATTGCTGATATCTATCCTCATTGCTATCCAATGAAGATAGGAAAGAATAACCTCCGTGTTGACTTTGACACCCTCACTTGCTCTGAATCTTCATGTCTTATTGCTATTGATATTCTGAGGACTCATCCGTATCAGAACATGCTTACACACTCTGCAACTGTTCCTGAGATCTACATCCAACAGTTCTGGAACACTATGGAAAGGGTCAAAGGACAAACTGCTGTGACGGTGACTCTGAATCACAAACAAGTCACCATTACACCTGCAGACTTAAGGGCTGTTCTCCTAATTCCTGAAGTCGAACCAACCAAACTATATGCCTCACCTGCTGAAGAGCTCACTCTCCAATTCTTAATCAATATCGGTTATGACGAGGCTACAAGAGTAATCAACAAGCATTCTCACGTAGAGCTTAAGAGTATTCCTCAACCCTGGAGAACTCTCTACATGATCATCACCAAGTCTGTTTCTGGTCGTGACAGCGGCTATGAGCACCCTAAGCTCATGGAACTTCAAATATTCTGGGCATTGGTCAACAAGAAACACATCGCTATCGAAGCTCTGATTTGGGATGACATGATGTCATTTCTCAACAAACTTGGCTCAAAGATTCCCTACATCAGATATACCAAATTGTTGATCCAGAGAGCACTTGGACTTCATCCTGACATTCCCAAGAGGCTCAATGACCCCGACAATCACGACATGTTGACGGAACCTATTCTCTCTGTCAGAATCAAGGAAACGTCCACAAAGAAACAAGGTGCTGTGCTGCCAGATTTCCTTCTAACTGAAGATGTCAGAAAGCTCGAATCGTACCAAAGGTATCTGGAAGCAGTCAGACAAGGCAAAGTTGGTCATCTCGACGAAAAATCTTCTGGTACACCTGTAAGGAGAACCAGAAAAGGAAGTGCTGGAAGTATAACAAGTACAGTGAGTCAAAGGAATGTTCCAAAGAAGAAACCTATTCCAAAGAGGAAACCTACCCCTAAGAAGAAAGTTCCGTCTCTAGAAGCCACTCCTATCATTTCACCTGAACCGCAAAGACAGCTCAGGGACGAGGACTCTGAGGCTACTGACACAGATGAAGAGATCTCATACTCTGAAACTGCAAAGGATGAAAATCCCTCAGTACCAAAACCCCCAAGTCCCCAAACTATTAAAGGAAAGACTCCTGCACTTGTACCTCAGGATGAAAGCTCTGAAGATGAAGATGAGCAATTGGATCAATCATACAGAAAGAAGTTTCACAAAGTCAGACACATTCAAAAGGCCGCAGAATTTGCTAAAGATCAAATGGGTGGCCCCGGAGGATCAAGTGGTGCTGCCCACTCCTCACCAGATCTTGATACGGTTAATCAACCCGGTAAGGGATCTGGTGCCACCACTCTTCTGCAACTACAACAGCCTGTGGAGGACACTATTGTGTATGATTTTGAGAAACAGGAAACTGAGAAAGAAAATTCTAGAGATGACGAGGATGATTATACAAAGTTTCTTCTAGACAGTCCAACACACTCAAAGGAGAAAACCTCTGAAACTCCTAAGGACATGAAGTCTCCTCATGTCTCCTCATCATCAGACTCTTCATCTCATTCATCACCACCACCATCACCGAAGTCAACCAGATCATCATCCAAATCCGTGAAGAAACCACCTAAATCTTGGATTTCTCATACACATGCAAGAATTGTGAAAGCTGTCAAACAAGTTAGAAAGAAGGACATGCTCCACAGAAAACTTAATTGGTATGCTGAACAAATGCAGTACTTACATGATGAGAATGACAAGATGCGGAAAGATAGGAAAGCCATTCAGGAATTCATGAAAAGTCATCGTCAGGAGGAACTGAATGAAATGATTGAAGGTTACACTCAAAAGTACCTTCAGAAAATCGTTCCTAAAGTCCAAAAGGAACTGGAGAAGTCAGCAAGAGATCAAACTCACAAGTTTCTTCTCGACACTGTCCCCGGTGTGACTAGAGAAATATTCTCCAGACAACTCACCCCTAACATCGTCGCATTGGTTAAACATACAATGGCCAAAGAAGCTGATCTCTCTGAATCTGAGTTAATCGCTAAACTAGTGATGCAAATGTCAAAGCGATCTGGAACGTTTACTTCAGATGAAGCTAAATTTTTCGAAGGTCTACTTGCTTTTCAACTCAGTTCATCATGCAAGGAGTCAGCCGATCAACCCAAACGGCCAAGAGATGACGATGATAAGGATAAGGACTCTGCACCTAAACGTCAGAAGCAGTCTGGTCAATCTACATCTATGCCACCTCCTTCACCACGGACTTCTTCTCAACAAAAGTCTCCTCCACCTCGGTCTTCTACTGATAAACCTCGGGACGATTCCGAGTTACCACCCCTGACTCATAAAACTGGTGATTACTTTGAGTATACGGGTGGTGACGATGAAGAGGTCCTTGAGCCCCGACAACAACCCACCTCACCCAAACAAGTGCAGAAACCAGTATCATCATCAAAGCCTTCCAAAAAGAAGAAGCAGACGACTCAGCCCGGAGTCGTATCATGGCTAGATGACGATAAAACCGAAGAGTTTGAATGGTTCTCCACACTTGTCAATCAAACTCCCTACCCTGATGCAGGCCAAGAATTGGTAGATGGTTCAACATTGGAGCATGCAAAACTGTTGCAAGAAAAGTTCCATGTGAAGAAAATGACGAAATCTGAATTGAAGCGAATCAAGAATGAAGCTTTTCAACTATGGAAAGACAGCTCTGAAAGCGCCCTCAAGGTCGAATATCATCTTGAGAACATCGCTCGAGCTATGTCTAACAACATGGATTGGCTCAATCCGGAAGCAAACATTGACTTCACACAAAGGGACAACCCTCCATACTACACCGACTGGACCAAACCTCTACCGACCATTGGCCAAGCAGACGAACCAAGGATTCCCTTCCGATATTTCTTCAACAAAGACCTGGAATTTCTTCTCCATGGTGGCGATGGTTCGAGAAAATACACTACATCATTGACTCTTCCATTCCCAGCGGCCATTTACTCTAACTGCATAGCTATTGAGGAACGTGCAACTCACTTGTTTTCTGACAACGTGCAAGCATACGACCAAGATGCATTGTATGGGATTCATCATTGGCCTGAACGCCGAAGAATCTACTACAGAAGCTGCCTGGTTCAGAAGTCTCAACATGAAGTGTATAGCTCGAAGGACATCGTGGCCATCAAACACATTGATCTCAAGTCTAAGTGGGACTACACATTCTTAAAGAATATCATAGTCAAACGACAAGATGAACAGGACTATGGATTCTCTGAAGCTGACTTTGAGAACTTGTCCCTCAACGACATCGAAGACATGTATCTTGCCAAAGTACAGGGTCGTATGAGACAATTCTCGACTGAAGTTCAACGTGAATTTATCAAGTCAGTTCTCATCTTCATTAGACGCATCGTGATCAAAGAACGTGTCGAAGATATCCAGATGGTTGTTGAATCATATCAGAAATGTGTAAACTTCACTCCACCACAGCTTGATCTTCCCGACATCAACCAGCTTAAACAACTCACGCTCATCAGCAAACCTTTCGGCATTTTTTACCGCAGTGAACTTCGAAGAAACTGCTTAATGGCGTGTAGTGAGCTCCACAAATTCGGGGATCATACCTTGAAGATGGTTAGGGATGGATTGGCGTACAGATTGAAGGATATACGCATGAAAGTTGGGAATCCTAAGCGCTGGAACTCTCAGGAAAGGAGGGATGTGAGACGTATCATCACCTTGATTGATGAACGGTTGTTCAGAAGGGATCAGTTCCGCCGATTGGAAAGCTATGTTGGTGGTCGACTCACGAGGAACATCATCGGCTTTCAACGCCCGGTGCGCACTCCTGGGAATATCACTGCACTTCCTGGTACCCCTTAAATGGTTTCCCTCATATAATTTTGGATGTATGATTATATATGTGAATGGCTTGTGCACACATAACAGTGTAAAACCCGTAAGTGTCAAGAAAGGACCCTGTGGTACGCCTCAGTGCCACAATCCTTATAAAAGGAGCGAAAGCTTCTTATTTTTGAGTAAAACCTATCAAACCTTTCATTTTTCAAGGTTTTGCTCAAAAAGACAAGTACTTCCCCATATGATTTCAAAACCTCAACCGTTTATATCACTTATTGAGGGGGAGTATTTGAATTAAAACTTTGTTCACAAATTGTTCACAGTGGTCACTCTTCCCGCAACACTCAAAATGGTCATATTTATTCTCAACCGTTCAAAAATAACAATTTTATATGCCATTTTTGAGGGGGAGAAAATTGTGTGATAAGAAATATGTAGTGCAAAATGCAAATGAATCTGTGTACCTCAGACTTAACCAACGAATTGACGGTACTAAACTGTTTGTAACTCGAAAAGACTTGTCCTGGACGGGTAATAATTTCAAGCTAGTTCGCTAGTGATGTAAACGTGTCTCGCAAAGGACTTGTCTGAGTAGAAAGTACCATTCGAGAAACTTTTGATAGACATGAACTCTGACGGGTTTGACAACCTTCCAAGGTTTGTCTACACCTTCAAGGTAGTTATTAGAGCTAGTTGTCACCTAAAAGCTGACAATGTATCTCTTTAACTATTCAACGTAACCGTGTCTCGCGGGAGATTGTCTATCTATAGTGGATCAATTCAAAAAGTGCGCGCTCTTTCCTCACCGTGCATTTAACCATTAAAACTATTAAGCACATGTGGAGGGGGAGTATTTATGCAAAAAACTTATCTCTCACAGTGGTTCAAACATGTTTTTCATTTACAAACCCTTTGAGAGATATTTTTAACTTACAGTGGTTATTATGGCAAACATAGGTTAGTCATGGAGTTATAAGGTGACTAAGGTTAGGAATAACCGTCCTATGATCCGCCAGAGCCAGAGGGATCTACCCAAGGACACTACCATTAGTTAGTGTTAGAAGTCCTTAGGAATGATTATAAAAAGGAGAAAATGAGAATCGGAGAAAGAAGGAGTTGAAGAATCAAAAAGAAATGTAAAGTAAAGGGTGAAAAGAAATAGCCCTCCAGATTATTCAACTTAGGGCAGACACCGGGTTCAATTCATATGCTACTGGTTGTCACTTAGTGACACCGGTATTGAAGATTAAAAGTCGTCATGGACCCAGTGACGCATGCACTAAACCTTCTTAGCCACTCAAGTTTCTCTCAACAGAAGCTTGTTTCATTCTCACAGGGAACCCTACATAATCTATTGACTTTCTCTTAGAGATCGCTGGTATTGAAGAAGGAGACCCTCTCCCTAGTCTCCGCTCAGGAAAACCAAAACGCACTATTGAGTCTAGAGCCATGAGATTAATCAAAAGATCTCTTAGGTACACTTGACATTTAATCACTTGATGATCAACAAATAAGATCATCAGTGGTTCATATCGAGTCCTTCACAGATCTTAGCAATCTGTCGAGAACATTTATGAGAGGTTCACATCTGTGATCCTCAGTGATTGAATGGAAACTCCTGCCAGGGTCAACATCAAACAGCCCTGACAGCAGGTCGCTTCGGTAACTCCCCGTGGATTACGCGGAGTGTGTCTCAAACGGTCTACAGTCGTGAGGTGATGCTTCGGTGTATCTCAGCGACTCATCTGAACTGTAGATGTACTTCGGTGCATCGCGTTATCTCACTTGTGGGACTCCAGTTCAGGAACGGCCTTTGTAAGAATTAGAGTTGTGTTTTCACACTATGCTGTTAACACTCTCGAAGTTCAAACTTGTAAGTGCCGGAAACCGCTTATTACTAACCGTTTGCAATGTTTTCTTCTTATGGAAGCTCCGGAGCGGGATGATCGTGCTTATTCTTCTCATGCTCACGCCAACATCAACACTAATGGAAGTCCTATTCTAAAGCAACACAACCGTCAGAATGATTCTTCATCAATCAAAGAATCTACAAAGTCAAAGACTTAAAGAACTTCATCAGTATTGATTTCCACCGTCAAAGAGCGTGTGAGCATGTTGAAGAATGACGTGGAGACACTGGAGCAGCGAAGCAGACCTGAGGCAGACTGATGCAGACAACAACATACTATCACTTTCACCACAAAGAACAATGATCAAAGAACAAAGTTAAAGATGACGTCAAAGCATAACTGCTCAAAGATAACTATCTCTCTACACTAGGGAGATTGTTCGAATCAAGACATTTCCTCTCACAAGAAAGAAGAATGTCAGAAGACGTCACAGCTACTATTACATCAACGCCTTCACCGTTTACATTCATATATACTTGAGGGGGAGATTGTTGGAATCACTCCTAAACAGTATTTCAAGTATTTATATTTCATATGTAATAGGTAGCTTTATTATGGCCTTTATGTTTGTTTAAGGTCAAGCTTATGTAGAAGGCCCATAAGCTTGATCCAAGCCCAATAAGGAATAGGGAAGGAGAGGGAGTGTTGCCCTAGCTCCTTGCCTATATAAACTCTTGTAAACCCTCATTTGAGGGTTGGTTGTTCAAGTTTTATTTTCACACACTCACCTACGCCTAACCGTGCCTCTCTTATTGTGTATGTGTGCTTGTTTACTTGTTCAATCGCCTTATCTCTTCTCTTATAAGCTTGTGTTGTAAAACTAGTGACCTAACACATAGACTATCCTCGCCTTAGCTTAGTTAATTAGATAATAGTAGAGTAATCGGTAGAAATACCAACCCCCCAAATCCAATACCCGAAATTTGTACCTTTCCATTTCCTAAAAAAATATAAAAAGATAAAAAAATAATCTTCCTCAACCTCAACCTTAGCGTAGTAACTCCTTACTAGCATTCCTATTCCCCTAGAGAACGATATCAATACCCGTGGCTTACCCTAATTACTACACTACAACGATTAGGTTCACTGCCTAGGGTGTTATAAAACTTGCTCGAAGAAAAGGAAGTTTCCTTGACCCCGAACGACGCGTGTAGCGTTATCAAGTTTTTGGCGCCGCTGCCGGGGAATAGAATAGCTAGTTAGTAGTCCACCTCGTTTAGGTTTCTTTGCTTGATTCCTATCAAGTAAATTTTTCTTATTTTTTAGATTTCTCTTAGTCTATCCCCCTTCTTCGTAACCTTTGTTCGTAACACCCATCACTCTTCATCATGGAGGATGATAACCAACCACCACTCGATAACCAACAACCAACCAACGCTTCACCACCGAACAAAAACCCACTGCTTGACCCAGCCTCTGCTAACCAACTTCGAGCCCGTATCATGAGTGAGATTGGAGAGCTTAGGAAATTAAATATGATAATTGAGAATACACTTAAGGAAGGCCTTAAGGAATCTGATCAACCTCTAGATAGTGATTCAACTACAAGTGATTCGGATGATGATCTAGAAAAAGGAAAGTATAAGATGTTAGAATTTATGAAGGGTAGTAAGGAAAAGGGAGAACTTAGGGAGTACTTTGGTTCATACCCTAAAAGGAAAGGAACAGCTTATCACCATAATGTGGTTAATTTTCCAAGACCACCTTTCGAGCCTCGTATAAGGAGGGGAAACCCTAAAAACATCAAAATACCGTGTATGATTGGATACTTATACAGGGATCACACCTACATTGATTATAAGGCACCCATGAATATAATGTCTAGGCTCTATTACAATTGGATCATGAGCAAAAAGCTAGAGCCTATGAGGGACCCCTTTCGCCCTAGGAAAGCAAGTAACTATGTGGGGAGGGTTAAGGGATTGTACGTGTTCATAGGTAACTTCACTTATAGGTGTGATTTCATGATTCTGGAAAATGTCAAAGGAATCATTGATGGGTTTTTAGGAGATGTGATACTTGGGAAACCATTTATAGAAGAGTCTAAGATGGTTTATGATGAAGAGAAAGGGATAATCGAGTTCTCTAATGAAACCGAGAATGTTAAATATATAATGCCCCACAAAAATAAGAATTTTGAGGGCATGGATAATTTAGATGTTGATAACATTCTGGCATTCGAAGTAGACTGGAAGAACAAAGTTTACTACACTGCTTGTCTTGAACTAGGGCCTGAATATATTCGTGATGAAAGAAGAGTTAAGGAGATTGAATGGGCCTCTAAGATTAGGGCAACGTAGGAGCACGACTACGAGTCTAGCTACAAGACTCTTTAATAAAGAAAAGCGCTTCGTGGGAGGCAACCCATGCTTAATTGTTTGCTTGTTAGTGTCATATATCTTTTATTAATTGTTTATCCTCATGTTTAAATTTGTGAAAATGCTTTATTTTGTTTTTAACCTCGTCTTAATTGCATATAAAGGTATTTTACATAAGGGATAAGTGTAGGGAGGATTACACACGTTTTCAAAAGAAACGTAAACATGAGAATAACAATTAATTAAAAGATATTTATGTTTGTTTGTTCGAGTCAAATGCTTGTATCGAGTCATAATGGATGTTTTGCAGAAATTTTTCCAGATTCTAAAGATGTAAATTTTCCAGAATTTTTTCCAGAAAATCGCATACCAGTTTTTGTCAGGATAACCTGACGGCGTCAGGATTGCAACCTGACGGCGTCAGGAAGGAGTAAAAACATCAGATTACTTTTTCTCGTTTTCTGAGCTACTTATAAATTTTTGGAATTTTCCAGGTCTTAATTTTCTTAGAAATTCTGTAAACATCCATTCCACAAGCATTATATCCTAGTTTAAATCGAGTCTTATATATTATTACCGCCGATTTTACGCGAAGGTTTCGTTTGTTCTCTTCAAGTGTGCAGGTTTAGTTTGTCAAGAAGAAGTTACATAAGATTGGAAGGAGCTTTTCACGCAATAATTCTTCTTGGAAAAGAGTTTAACCACCACTTTACACGGATCCTACCGAGCTAATCAGGGAAGTATTAGTTTCTTTCGTTTTTTTTATTACCTTCCATTATCATAACTTTGATACTTTCGGGGAACATTGGGGACAATGTTCAGTTTAAGTGTAGGGAGGGAAAATAAAACGGGAACTTTGAAACTATGTTTATCCTTGATTATTTGCTTTGTCCAATTGCACTTTTGTAATAAACCATGAGAAAATGTCGGTTAGGGTAATTTTGGCACCAAATTTAAAATTTTTCATAACATATAGGAGTGGGCCATTAGTCTTAACAAAAGCATCTCATGGATAGGAAGTTGCATGACTAGCACAAAAACCCTTTACCACCCAAATTCCACCAAAATGTGAGGATCACCCTTAGATTAGTAGGAATTAAAGCATTCATCTTCAATGCTTAGAGTGTGAACCGGTAGTATATTAGATTCTAGAACTTGTTTTGTGATGCATTCCGAGATCGCAAGTGAGGCTACACTTGTGTAGTTAGGAATAACTAAATGATAAGAGGCATTAGGATAACCCTTGTTTGATACCTGTAATATAATTACTTCTTCCATATCGGTTGAGTAATTCCCCCACACCCTTTGCGTTGTACTCATCTTTAGTACACGATACCCCTAGTTAACCCCTCAGAGCCTATCCCTTTCGCGGTTCTCGTGATGTTTCAGTTTTTCCGGAATATCAATGAAGAGCATTGTTTACACCCCACCCCCAATATACACCCAAATCGCCTTAGCCTACCCCTTATGCACTCACTTTTAGTGCAAATGTTTGTTATCACCCTAAACCCTTAGTTCAATTATCTAGTTGCTTGCATAAGTTGCTAAGTCGAGTCATATCCTTTGTATACAGTTTTGGGATGATTGGGATTCATGGGAAAAGTTAAAGTTTATGAAATAACGGGAAGGGAACGTTAAATTCAAATTCCCTTTGTTTGCGTAATAATATACCCCAAGTGTTTTGATCTTTTCAATTCGGGTCAAATTAGTGTTAGAGTAATAAAAACTCAAGTGTAGGGATATGCTTATAAATCCCTAGTATTTTGATGTTATCTTAGACGATGGTAGAGTAAAAGTGTATGAAAAAAAAAAAAAAAAAAAAAAAAAAAAACGGGCTACCATCTTACATCTATCTTTAAATTTATGTTTATTTATTTCAGTTATCTAAAGTTTAGAGTGTCGAGTCTTGGCTTAGCAACGCCGTTCTTCATATGCATTTAACATAGAGATTTTTGACTTGCCACCACTAAATAGCCTATCCCACCAAACCCTTGTTTCCCTACCGTAAGCCTAACATTACAACCCTTTAAAAGACCTCTTTGATAGTCTTTCCTAGGTGCTTACGCCAAAGTGATGGAGGTTTGATCTATTCTCAAGCCTATGGTAATCTATGTACTAGGACCGGTTAATGAGTGTTTATCTTCCATTTCCTATTTTGTTGTGTTTCATATATACACCCGAGAGAGATGTGAGTATCCAAACACCCCATGTGAGGTGCTAGTATGTAATTTCCGTGCTTGTTATGACTTTTGCGGGGCTTATATGTGTTGTGGACCGTTTTGAATTAATGCTTCATGACCCCTAACTTATAAATTAATTGGCTAAAAGCACATTTGCTTGAGGACAAGCAAATAACAAGTGTAGGGATATTTGATAAGGTTTTAAAAGGTACCATTTTGAGGGGTCGTTTAAGTCCTTATTTGATCACTTTTGTATCCGTTATTGCTTAATATCGTTCCTTTTCACTTTTTAGGTCTCGTGAAGGCAAAATGCTGGAATGGCACTTATTTGGACGGAAAGGCGCGAATATATGAAGAAAATGGCCAAAGTCGAAATCAAGGCACTCACAGTTGCTGAAGTTAGAAGGCGACGGCGTCAGGTGCTATTGGTGACGCCGTCCCAAAATTATTGTGACGGGACAGAACTCAAAACTCGTATTTTCAAGAGACGGCGTCTAGTGGTGAAAGAGTAGGCCATCGCTACTCAGACGGCCTTGATGCAATCCAGACGACGTCAGAAGCTGAAGAGGACGGCGTCACGGTCATAAGGTGACGCCGTCGCAAGGTTAACGTGGCCAAGACGAAACCCTAATGGCAGCGACACGACGGCGTCACTAAACATAAGGTGACGCCGTCGCAATTGTAATCTTATATATAGAATCCGAATTTTTCAGTCTTTGGGTGGAGAGTCTTTGGAGTAAAAACCTAAAACCGAACCTAAGGTGTCTTGTACAGTATTTTAGGGTTTTTAACCCTATCTTACATCAAGATAAGTCTTTGCTTCATTAATTCAATTATGTCTTTGATTATTTGTGTGTATGCTTGCATGTTCTCCATGTCCAGCTAAATTACTTGTGTGTTTGCTTAGATGTATGAAACCTAGTTGTTAATTATTGTTAGGTTGTCTCTTATCTTAATTGTAATTGGCTTAGGAGTGCGACTAGGCTATCGTTGTGTTTAATACTTGATAAATCTTTGATAGTTTATGAATGACTTAGTGGATTTCGTTTACTAAACCCAAAGATAACCTCAAAGTTAGTTTATGAATGACTTAGTGGATTTTGTTTACTACACTTAAAGGTGACTTCAAAGAGTTAGGGAATGCACACCTTACGACCTTAGAAAACACAACGCGTTAAGAATAAGGACGTGACAATTCAACCATCAATAGGAGATAACTAGGGAGTAGTAGCATCTAGGTAAACACATCTTTAACTATCATACGAGCACACAACAATAGACATAGACTATCCTCACCTTAGCTTAGTTAATTAGATAATAGTAGAGTAATCGGTAGAAATACCAACCCCCCAAATCCAATACCCGAAATTTGTACCTTTCCATTTCCTAAAAAAATATAAAAAGATAAAAAAAATAATCTTCCTCAACCTCAACCTTAGCGTAGTAACTCCTTACTAGCATTCCTATTCCCCTAGAGAACAATATCAATACCCGTGGCTTACCCTAATTACTACACTACAACGATTAGGTTCACTGCCTAGGGTGTTATAAAACTTGCTCGAAGAAAAGGAAGTTTCCTTGACCCCGAACGACGCGTGTAGCGTTATCAACGGCGCCAACCTATCTTTCATACGGCGCTGACTTTTCCTACATATGGCGCTTATCTCTCCTACGTGGATTCGCACTTTCAGCAGAATCACGATTTCTGCTTTAACACTTCTGCTGAAGTATAACTTCAGCAGAATCCATTCTTCTTCGGCAGAAACTCTTCGGCAGATACTCCAGCAGATCCAGTAGTTTACCGTAATTCCCAACAGGGAATATGAAACTTAATTATTGAATATTGATTGGTTGTCTCTTATCTTAGTTGATTAATGATCTAGTAATGCGATAGGTCATTCGTTGTGTACTTAATGCTTGATTAAATCTTTGTGAACCTTAGAATATGACTCCTTGAGTAGTTGTAAGCTAAACCATCCAAAGAGTGCCTTAGAGTAAGAGTTTATTATCCCTAGTGGGTTTTGTAGACGAGACCCTTTGGTAAGTTCAAAGAGTTAGGGAGAAACGCATACCCTACAACTATAGACACACAACGCAACTAGGAATAAGGACGTGACAATTCAACCACCAATAGGAGATAATTAAGGAGTAGTAAAACCTAAGTAAACACATCTTTAAACTATCATACGAGCACACATTAATTAGACATAGACTACATACACCTTAGATTAGATAATTAGATAAGTAGAGTAATCGGTAGAAATACCAACCCCCCAAATTCAAACCCTGAGATTCGTACCTTTCCTTTCCTTAAAAAATATAAAAAGATAAAAAATAATCTTCCTCAACCCCAACCTTAGCGTAGTAACTTCTTACTAGCATTCCTATTCCCCTAGAGAACGATATCAATACCCGTGGCTTACCCTAATACTACACCACAACGATTAGGTTCACTGCCTAGGGTGTTGAAAAACTTGCTCGACGCAAAGGAAGTTCCTTTGACCCCGAACGACGCGTGTAGCGTTATCATTCGTGCACTTTAATGTTAACTGTTGTATGCAGGTACGCCCGACATTTGCAGCTGATCAGAATGAAGCGGTCAATCCATAGCCGCATGCTCACACAATACATTCATTTCTAAAGAAATCATGGTTAGTGCATCAATGACTCTGATATTTTCACTCCATGCTTCTGCTACGCTGCTGTCAATATCATGAATCAACGAAAGCTTCCGCTACTCTGATGAGAATATATCATGATCCAGAATGTGAGCATGTTGGTCCATAAGTCACAACATCACATAATACCAACACCACAATGGAAGAGTCAGAGATTTATGATAGTTGATGATCTCAAAAGCTGGCTCAAAACTCATTATCACGTGGATCAGTTAAAGACCTCCACATTGATTATCCACACATGCAATAATGAAGAATCAATGACTACGAGCTCCTGAGCAAAGAACTACATCAAGAAATGCAAGAACAATTTTAATGTAATATTTGTTTGTGTTCAATGTAATTTTGAGGTGATCTTGAGGTGGCCTCCCTTAGGGGAAGATTGTTAGGATTTAGTAAATCCAGTTATTAAAGAGTCGGTCACCTCAAGTATATGTAATCATTAGAAAGCTCGTAGTCATAGATTAGTTAATGTTTAGTAGTATTTAGTTAAGTAAAACCGTGGAGGACGGACAGGTCTTTACCCACTATATGCCTGATCCACAGCCCGTAGGTGGCGACTTATGTAAGAACTATAAATACTCTCTACCTTCCAAGGTAGAGAGTTGGAGCTCATAATAAGATTTTTCTTTCTCTCACTAAAGTTCCCAACCTCTAACTTTCTCTCTCTAAAACCTCATTTATACGCCTATTTGATCTTGTGGTTTATTGTGTTTATGAAATCCAATATGTTACAATACCCATGGGTAAAGGGGAGCATCCCACGGATCCCTAGCTTTACGCTAGACGGATCCCTTGTGGCAGGGATCCGTGGGATCCGGGGAACAGTAGATTTTTTCCTCTATAAATAGTGAGCCATTTCTTTATTATTTCTCACCCCATTCTAACATACTTTCCCCTAGAGTTGAAAACTCTCTAACCTCAGATCCAAGAGATCTATGTTTGTAGTTTTGTTTTTGTGTGATCTTCTAGGTTCCTCTTAAAGGCGAGATCACCACCTTTGAAGTCGAGCAAGCTCAAGTCCATGAGTTGCCATGCTTCCTCATCATCAAGACTACTGAAGTCTTCTTGTTGATGATTGTTTATCTTTTCCTAAGAAGTGTTGAAGAAATTTGTGAAAGGTGTCTCAAGTGTCAAGACGAAGATATTAGTGAAGGGTATCTATTGTCCACATCATTAGCACTTGTGGTAGGTGCTTAGAAGTCAAGACAAGAAGCATTAGTGACAGGTGCTTAGAAGTCAAGACAAGAAGCATTAGTGAAAGGTGCTTAGAAGTCAAGACACAAGACATTAGTGAAGGGTGTCTTGAAGATCTAATTAAAGGCATTAGTGAAAGGTGCCTAAGATGTACATTCGATATGGTGTGTTTCGATGTACAAGATATATTAGTACTAGATCCAAGGATATTGATATCCTTGATGATGTTGTAGAAAGGAGTTGATCTCCTTTGGGATTAGTTGCTGGTGTAGTGTTGGGTAGTAGTTCCTCCATTTCAATGGAACTAGGTGCTTAGCCTAGTACCTAATAAAGGGTAGGAAACATTGTGTAGGTGTGGTTCACCTTGGTGTGAAAGAACTAGGTACTTAGCCTAGTACCTTACAAAGGGTAGGCGACGTTGTGTAGGTGTGGTTCACCTTGGAGTGAAAGAACTCGGTGGTTAGCCTAGCACCGGAAAAAAGGTAGGCGACGTTGTGAAGGCTTATCCGCCATAAGGAGATTGGTGTAGTGATTACGAACTCTCGAGTAGGTGACTCAGGGAGTGGAGTAGGGCAAGGAAGGTGTCCTTGTAGCCGAACCACTATAAATACTCGCGTTGTGGTTTTGTGCTTCTTACTCTTATCTTTTCATTACATACCTTTATATGCTTGTTTATCAACATCCAACATACACGTCCAAATAGATTGACATAAGTCAATCTAAATAGTTTAAAATGAAGTTTTAATTGGCAAACTATTCAACCCCCCCTTCTAGTTTTCCACAACCACCATACCTCCTAGGCCAAACAATCCCATCTCCACTAAACCATCACCAATGGTTCCTAGAGCTATCTCATTCACAACTCCACTATCATCACCACACCTCTACAATTTAGAGGATTTGCCTCCTAGGCCGTCTCATCCTCCTCCACCGGCAACATTCTCCTCATTAGGAGGAATAATGGTAAAAAATCAAGGTGTTGATTCAACACTAGCTCTGTCTTTCTTTTCGCCGTCACCATCATATAATCCCATTTGGATTATGAGAAATTATCCAAGTCAACCACCCGACCATATGGAAGTTGACACTTCTCTACCACCACCATCATTCTTGGTCGAGCCATCTTCAAATGCGCCTCCACCAATCCCTCCGTCGTTTGAGGCTCCCCAACCCGCTTCACTTGATCCTTTACATCAAGCAATTTCTTTTCTTCCACCACCACTACCTAGCCATGACAAAGATTGCTATCATTGTCAACATGTTGAAAGTTTGATACATGAAGTACGGGAAGATCAACATTTCATGTTTTATCATCTCCTCGAACGTTTCGACGATATTAAACCTAAACAAACTTGAGCTAGAGGATTTTAGTGGTGTCCTAGTATCAAGCGTTACTTAGATAAGTCTAGTAATTCCAAGTCATGTATCATTCATTTTCTTAGTTTTTAGAGTCATGTATATCATACCTCTAGTTTTATTAAATGAAATTACATGCTACTTGCTATATTTCTGAGTATATGATTATGTTGTATAATACATATCTCACTTTGATGTTAACATTATTTGTTATATCACCATTGCTGAAATCAGTCATCAGCCAGACGGATCCCTTTAATTTTCCTAAACGGATCCCTACAAGGAGGGAACCGTGGGATCCGTGAGGTAGAAAACTATTTCTCTACTTACTTGAGTCATATTTGCAGGAAATTATGCATTATACTTGTTTTCTAACCTTTGTTTTGTAGTTATTCAATTTACACACAAAGACTTTGACACTCTAAAGCTAGGGGAGCTTTTAGTCAAAGCAATACATTGCAAAATTACTTGCAATATTAGGATTACATTTCATGACGTCCCTTTGCAAGGTTGCAATCATCAAGGGGGAGCATATTCGTCACATAGACAAAATCTTTTGCAAACTTAGTTGCAAATGAACTAGTTTAGTATTATTCTTTTTCTTGACGCCCTCACATAGGGATGGACTCGTCAAGGGGGAGTTAAGACGAGATCCTTTCCCGTTACTTGCTCTCTACTTTTTCTTTCTTTTTTATTTTTCACATGTTTTTCTTAAAACAATGTGTTAGTTTCCTTTCGAAGCTCTTTTTGTTTCGACAAAAAGGGGGAGAAGAAAGTAAAAACTACAAATTCAAACTTTTACGAATTTTAGCTTTTCTTTAAAATAATTTTATGTTTTGTCATCAACAAAAAGGGGGAGATTATTAATACAAATAAGCAGTAAAAACGTTTATTTATATTTTACGATCTTCTAATGTTTTGTCGATAACAAACGTAAAATCATTTTAACGAAACAAATAAAATATGTAAATGGTTTGAACTAATAGTTTCTAACACACTTACGTTCTCACATAAAACACTAAAACAAGTATAAGTGATTTTATGATTTAGTATTACATATGTACAACAACTAGTGTTTACATATTTGGGTAAAATATACACATAACAAGTATGTAGTATATTGGGTAATATAAATGGGTAGAAACTTAAGTATCATAACCCATTGACCAAATACATTGAATGTAGTTGGATACAACCCAAAGTCCATGACCCATATCCATGGAGCTTGACCCATAACCCATTGCATGACATCATGCTTATGTCATATATGGATATTATCCATAACTCATGGTATTGACCCATACCCATTTGACTAGGTGCATTGCACTCATGAGATACATTGTATCTAATAAAAGACCCATGGATCAACCCATAACCCATGACCCATAACCAAAATACCCATGGGCAAAGAGGAGCGTCCTCCGGATCCCTAGCTTTACGCTAGACAGATCCCTTAAGGGAGGGATCCGTGGGATCCGTGGAACAGTAGGCATTTTCTCTCTATAAATAGTGAGACATTTCTTCATTGTTTCTCACCCCTTTCTCACATACTTTCTCCTTGAGTTAAAAACTCTCTAACCCCAGATCTAAGTGATCTATGTTTGTAGTTTTGTTTTTGTGTGATCCTCTAGGTTCCTCTTAAAGGCGAGATCACCACCTTTGAAGTCAAGCAAGCTCAAGTCCATGAGTTGCCATGCTTCCTCATCATCAAGACTACTGAAGTCCTCTTGTTGATGGTTCTTTTCTTTCTTCTAAGAAGTGTAGTGTTGAAGACATTAGTGAAAGATGTCTCAAGTGTCAAGACGAAGACATTAGTGAAAGGTGTCGATCGTCTATAGTGTAGGCATTAGTGAAGGGTGTCTAGAAGTCAAGTCACAAGACATTAGTGAAGAGTGTCTTGAAGATCTAGTCAAAGGCATTAGTGAAAGTTGCCTAAGATGTACATTCAATATGGTGTGTTCGATGTACAAGATAGATTAGTATTGGATCGAAGGATATTGATATCCTTGATGATGTTGTAATAAGGAGTTGGTCTCCTTTGGGGTTAGTCGTTGGTGTAGTGTTGGGTAGTAGTTCCTCCATTGTAATGGAACTCGGTATTTAGCCTAGTACTGGATAAAGGGTAGGCGACGTTGTGGTAGGTGTAGTTCACCTTGGTGTGAAAGAACCCGGTGGTTAGCCTAGTACCGGAAAAAGAGTAGGCAACGTTGTGAAGGTTTCTCCACCATAAGGAGTCGGTGTTGTGTAGTGATTACGAACTCTCGAGTAGGTGACTCGGGGAGTGGAGTAGGGCAAGGAAGGTGTCCTTATAGCCGAACCACTATAAATACTCGCGTTGTGGTTTTGTGCTTCTTACTCTTTATCTTTTTATTACATGTTTATATTTCTATTTGCTTGTTTGTCAACATCCAACACACATCCAAATAGATTGACATAAGTCGATCTAAATAGTTTAAAACGAGTTTTAATTGGTAAAACTATTCAACCCCCCTTCTAGTTTTCCACAAAATTTGTAGAAGTCTGAATTTGAGTTTCAACTTTCCTTTATTTTGTTGAAATAGGCGTTTTTCCCGATTCGTGTCTCCAATCATTTTTATGTTGTTGTTTTCAACATTTAGAAGAGTGTAACATCGATGATCATCCTTGATAATTCTTATTCTGGAACCTACAATTCCTACAAGGGCGTTTGTGAACTTCTGGCAAGTTCTTTTAAAAATCATATGTGATTTTTATACAACTTATATGTGATTTATGTACATTTTTTAACCATGTTTTTATTTTTTATAGAAAAAGTTTTTTTCCAGGTTTGTGCAAGAACATAATCATCAAAGATATGTTGTTGTTTCTAAAGTTAGAGGACGAGTTCCAAGGATGAAATGGAAGACTAAGATCAATCATGTAGATTGTGGAGTTTTCGCGATGATTCATATGGAGTCTTATGTTGGTGATCCTGTTGCAAAATGGGATGTTGGTCTGTGTGCAGAATCAGAGCAGCAGGTTGCATTGTTGAGGCGGATGAGGTTTAAGATTGCTACCAAGATTCTGTTGCACGATTTGAATGAGCATTCGTAAAAGATGTATGATTTGGCTTATAGGTTCCAGTTTGAGATTCCTGAAGAGAATAGGATTTCAATTATTGTGAATGCAATCAAGAAAAGGGATGAGCGTGAAAAGGATCCTAAGAAGGGTGTTGATTATGAAAAGGATGTTAAAAAGGATGAGGTTGTTCATGCTCTTAAGTGATGGTATTCATATTTGTTTATGTAGTGATGGTAGTTTAAAACTGATGGTAGTATCTGATGGGTAGTCTTTTGGTAGTACTGATGGTAGTTTAAAACTGATGGGTTGTCTTTTGGTAGTACTGATGGTAGTTTAAAACTTATGGGTACTCTTTTTGGTAGTACTGATGATGATAGTATCTGATTGGTAGTTTAAATGTTTTTCTTACCTGCTATTTTGTTATATTTGTTAAAGTTTTTATATCTAAATCACATATGTGATTCTGTAAGAGTCATATATGACTTTGTGCAAATCATATATGATCTGTCTTGAATCATATATGATTTTTGAAATCATATATGATTGTCAAAAGATCATATATGTTTCAAGGCAAATCACATATGATTTTGAAAAATTACCTGCTATTTTGCTATATTTATTAAAGTTTTTATATCTAAATCACATATGTGATTCTATAAGAGTCATATATGACTTTGTACAAATCATATATGATCTGTCTTGAATCATATATTATTTTTGAAATCATATATGATTGTCAAAAGATCATATATGTTTCAAGGCAGATCACATATGATTTTGAAAAATCATATATGATCTGTCTTGAAATAAGCAACAGATTATACTGAAATACGCAACAGATTATACTGAAATGAGGAACAAATTATATGATTATATGTAACTTTTCAATTAAACAAAAGGTAACTTTTCCGGCAGTGCAAAAAAAATAAATAATAACCAAATATAAAGAAAGTATGACATTCAAGAAGCGTTAGTCGCTTGTTCACCCGCATCAGTTTCGATGTTTGTCGTTGCTTGTTCACCCACATCAGTTCTAGCCTGTTTTACAGCAGCAATTCTTGCAAGTTTTTCAATATACTTTGGGTTCAGTGGACATGTCATCTTGTTGTGAATATTAGTCTTCTCACCACAGAATCCACATTTCCTTTTTGATCCGTGCCAAACCGTCAAGTTTTATCACTCAAGCCGACCACTTGTGAATGGCCGACCGTAACAAACTTAAAACGGCTCAGGCACAGGATGCAATGAAGATCTGGGGAGTATAGTGTTTCCCCGGGTCGTTATGTCCCAGCGAGCTGTGCAATGGATCACCAAACGTATAGTGATCGAGAGATTTGAACGGGAAAGAGTTTTGAATGTGATTATAACTAAGGAAAAGTACATAAACTACAAGGGCTTAAATGCAAATTAAAGGAAATTAAAAAGATAAAAAATATTAAATAAACGCTATCACTATTTGCAAAATGATGAACGTTTAAAACTAAAAACTTACGTTTAAATAAAATTACGTAAACGTACAAAATAAAAAAGTGAGATCTAAGATATAAAGGACCTAAAAATATGAAAATGACATTTTTATAAACCTAATGATAAAAGAAAATTTATAGAAAAAGAAAATTATTTTTATAACTATTTAATTAATTATTATTAATTAAAAACTAATTTTAACTAATAAATAATAACCTAAAATACAAGAAAATAGGAATTAAAGATAGAAAAATAAAATTAAGACTTAGAAAAATCTAAAATATCAAAAGAGAATTTTCAAAACTATTTTTGTATTTTTCTGAATATTTTTCTATTTTCTAGGAATTTTAAACTATTTTAATCTAATTTAAATTGTGAAAAATACCAAATAAAAGGGAAAAAATACGGAAAAATCTTTTTTATGCTTTTTATATTTTTCTTAAACTGGGAAAATTGAAAAATTATTTTTTGGAACTTTTTCTTAATTATTTGCAATTAAAGCTATTTAAAAGTGATTAAAAACTATTTTAAATTGAGAAAAATAGTAAAGAGTGACCAAAATTTATGAAAATCTCAGTAAAATTCTAAAATGATAATCTAAATCTATGAAAAATAAGAAATATGATGCTTATGTGTGAAATATTAGGGCTGTAGTGTAAACTGATCCCAAATAAGCACTAGAAAATAAGCTAAAGAGTAAATTAAGCTACCAAACAGTTACTGAAACTATATTATGCTAAAATAAGCTAATTGCAACTAATAACACCTAATCCTAACAAGCTACAAGCTCTTACTAATGATCTATGCAAACTGCCTACTAAAACCAATAAGCTAATCTGGCCCCTTCTTTGAGCTGTTGCACCAGCTTATTCAGTAAGCAAATGCTAAAACCAGATAAGTGGTTCTCAAGACCACCAAGAAGGCTACAACTAGACCAAGAATCAGACCCTAACTATTTGAAATGACCACTGTGCAGTGCCTGCAAGTTCTGCACAAACTAGTTTTTTATACAGTTTTGACTTTTTAAAACAGATTGAAAACTTGACTTTTGTGAGAATTGAGATCAAATGATTGACTGATTTAGATGAAATATGATGTAATGCAACAATGGCAAGCTAGCTTATCAAGTTATACACCCATATGATGGATGTATAGCAACTGATTTCAACAGTTAAGAGAACAAGAACAAATACAAAATAATTTTGACTATGGTGATGTGCAAGTACAAAATGAAGACAGATTTGAGTGTAAATAAACTTGACACGTATGAACCAACAGATTTAAACCATTGAGCTAGCCCCTACAACAGATTAAACAGCAATGCCAAACACACCTTTAATTGTTAAATTGCAATAAAAAATGAGTTAAGAACTGAACAAGCCCAATTTATTGATCAAACTGAATCCATATATCCTAAATACAACTTAATGAGCAAACTTAAACCAGTTATAACTACAAATTAAGATAATGCAAAGACCTTGAAAATCACTTACAAATTGTCCTTAGCCACTATGGCTTGAAACAACTGTGAAACCAGAACTCTAACCTATATTATCCAACCCAATAACTTTCAATCAACCCAATTCCATAAATCAACCCAATTCCAGCTCTGAACCAACCCATATCCATCTCTGCATCATTTTTGCCCCGTTTTGACTTTTGTTGACCAATATTCAAAGTTGCATGAAAGTTAAATGCAGGCTTACAAAAAGCTATTATAAGCTTATATAAGCTTGTATGAGCTTATAAATGAGCTGCTAGAGATTTGAACATAAGCAATTGAAACTCAAAATGGCAACAGTGGACAAAAAATATGAAAGGTGAACTAACACCTGAATTGAAACTTGGTAAGAGTTTTAATACAATGAAACTACTGAGTTTGATACAAAATCAACTTGAAATTACCATTTAGAACTATTTAATACATGTTAATCTAAAAAACGACATACATTGTTAAAAAAATAAACTAACTACCCTTTATCTCCTTCTCTTTCTTCCTTTTTATACACCAATGTTGCTCCCCTGTCACTTCTGAGCTTTTCCCACATCTATTTGAGACCCTTGGATGAGTGGAGACAATCTTGGCCATAGATCACATTTTGGCGGGAAATGTTTTATAACAGCTGTTGGGGTTGAGTGAGGGGAAGGAGGTGCATTAAATGCACCTTGGATGGATGTTGAGGAGGAGGGGACATGGAGGAGTAGGGTGGCTGGAGGGGGGATGGTGTTGCAGGCTATATATTAGGGAAGAAGGAAAAAAGGCGCGTAGGGGGTGATTGTTTGACTTGGGAGGTTTGACCAGAGTATATTATGAAGGGGGTCAAAAGTGGGAGTCCAAATGGCTATGGCAGGGTCCATGTGGTTAGTGACAAGGTCCAAAATGGTATAAAGGCTTAATAATACATAGGGACCTTTTGTGTAAATTCTGAATTTCAAGGGACCACTCCTGCCAATTATGCAAAGTTGTTCCAAGGACTAAAAGTGACAAGTTTTAATAATATAAGGACTAAACTTGACATTTTCAAAATTCCAAGGGACTAATTTTGCCAATTTTTAAACTTGGAGGACCAAACTTGTAATTTCTCAAAACTTTTGATATTTTTCACCAAAGGACTAATTTTGAAAACTTATGATTTTAAAAGGACCTTTGGTGATTTTTCTTTTGAAATTAGGACTCAGGGACTATTTCTGACAATTTTAGAAACTTGGGGGATTGAAACTGCCAATTATGCAAACTTTGCTCATTTTTCATCTGATTTTAAACATTTTGCATCTGAAACATATAAAATGCAATTTTGGAATATTTTCAATATTTTGATGCATTTCTGAGCATTTTTAAACGTTTTGCAGTTCAGATTTAACCAAAAATGATGAGTATTTACACACTCATCAATCCCCCACACTAAACTATTGCTAGTCCCTAGCAATCTTTTGAGAAAAACTTAATGGATTTGAATCTCTTTACCAAAAGCCATTACTTCTGGAGTAGCCAAATGTTTCAGTTCAAGTAAGAACTATGGTACACTGATAACCATATGATTTTGAGCAAACCACCAGCTTCCAACGGATTTGATTTGTCTTTACCAGAAGCCGTTTGCTTCTGGACTAGCCAACTCTTAGATAAATTATCAATATTATCTTTGGTGAGCTGATTACCAATTATGGTTTTTCCATTGCCTTTACCACAAGCCATAAACTTGCGGGCTAGCCAACTCTTCACTAATTAAAGATATGGTGAGCTGAATACCATACAATTTTGGGCAAATTGCAAGCCGTCAACGGATTTGAGATATCTTTACCAAGAGCCGTTTGCTCCTGGATTAGCCAATCCTTTAGTTTATTAGACAAGGCGGACTGATAACCAATTGAGTAAGTGCAAAACACTTACTCCAAAAAAATTTTGGCCAAAAACGGGGGAATTAGGCGGTATAATTACATGATAAAATTCGTGAGAATTCCCCCCCACACTTAGAAATGAATATTGCCCTCAATATTCAAAGTACCGGCGGTTATGCCGAAACATAGAACGTAAAAGGGAAATACTACGGCCATTATTTGAATTTTTTTTTTTTTTTTTTATATATAGAAAACTTTTATACAACATGTGGGGCAACTCCCCCACACTAGGGTGGTACACACGGGTGAAAACCCATGTTTAGCTACTGTTTTTGATTATCGAGCCGCTAGCTTGACTCGACCCCGAATTCATTGGTTCATGGGGAAGCAAAGTGGACGAAACAATCTCCATCGGACTTTCATTCAAGATGTTTGGACAAACATATGAAGCACGTGAAAGTTCCACACCGATGAGATATACATAGAACCGGCTCAAAAATGATAAATGAAAATGCCGGGGTCAAAGATAGTGTCTTCATTCCCGAAGGAGTGAAGATGAAGAGAAATGACAAGATATTTGAGGAAAGGAAGAAATATTTTGATAACAATCAAGATCCATTCTTCATCCTCAAATGTAAACATATCGGGAGGAAGGGTGAGGGTATTATTATCAATAAGCATACTCATACGATAGAGTACACCTTCCTCCGAGCCAATATCATCCTCAAGATCAAAATAGAAATGATCATGTTCCGGAGGAGATATGTCATGAGAGAGTTCACCGGAGAACTCTTCATGAAGAGAATCATTCACATGAATTGAATTTGTGAACTCTTGTTCCATTGTAGGCTCATCACTATCCTCAATCTGAGTATCAAAGAGTGGATTCTCAGAAATTAAAGTGAATTCAGAGTCGAATTCAAATAGAGGATTGGTGAAAGTAGCTTTGAATGTTTCGGGAACAAAGTGATCAACATTCTCTATTGGACTGTTAGGATAAGAAGTGAGTGAACGATCATTATCAATGAGACTTTCAGTCTCTCCCAGATCGGCTTCGAAATCAAAGAGTGGATTGATGTGAGTGAGTTCATCGGTGAACTCCTCAAGAAGAGGGTCAGCATCAGATTGTGGAAGTGATGCCTCAACGTACTCGATGTTTCCATAAGAAGTACAATCGTCGCTAACATCGGAGAAAGTTTCCAAATGATCATTTGAACACTCAAGAGGGGAAAGAGAATCACACATATGGTCAGAAGTTCCCTGTGACTCTCTCGGGATTGGGACAAGGTCCTCAACACTAGACTTTATGAATTCGTCCGATTCCTTTTCAGGAACAGTGTCAAGATGCTCGTCCCCCATGTTCAGAGAGTGAGTGGGAGCTTCGGGTGTGATAGCAGTTGTTTGAGAATGAATCTCAACTGCTGGGATATCAACTGATGAACTTGATGAATTTTTATAAAATTGAAGGATATCAAGTGTATCCTCATCATCACTGTCATCAGGAATGAAACGAAATTGAGAGCTAGATCTGGCTGCTTTTTCTTTTGCAATTGATTTCGTAATAGATTTTTCAAATGCAATTTGGGAATTTGTTTTAGCAGCCTGCTCTTCAGCTAACAATTCTTCCATGGATTTTTGATTTGGATTATCTTGGGGATGTTTACATTCCTTCAAATCTTTCACTAAATCCAAAAGATCAAGGAGAAGATTTTGAGGAAGTGACTCAGGCTGAGGTGGTGCCTGATTCATTTGGTACTGTAGAGGTTGGTCATGATACGAAGAGTCGTAATTGTTACAAGGAAATAGATTCCTTGTTTGACAATCAGAACTGGAGTGTGAACCACCACAGTACTCACAACAGTAAAACTGCTGAGTCTCACAGTGTGGTAGCTGATGGAATAAATCAGTTGTGTTATGGTAAGAATAGGGATCTTGGTTATAGACAGACCCATTTCCTGACTCCACCATGCTACAACTGGGGCAATTGCCACCATTATAAGGACCACCACACCATTGACAACCAAGAGGGTGAGGATAAGACATAGAAAGAATCAAAGGTTTTCAGAGGGGTAGGGATGAAGAATCAAATATGTGAGAGGGTAAAGATGACTATTTTTGGTATTTTTGAAAAACATTTTGCAAAAACAAAGAATGAAAATCTTTTTGGATTTTTGATTTTTAAAAGAAAATATAAACACATACAGATGGTATAAACAAGGAGTGAATATCCAAATCACTAATCTGCTAAACGGAAGATAATCAGCACAGCTCCCCGGCAGCGGCGCCAAAAATTTGATCCGTGCCAAACCGTCAAGTTTTATCACTCAAGCCGACCACTTGTGAATGGCCGACCGTAACAAACTTAAAACGGCTCAGGCACAGGATGCAATGAAGATCTGGGGAGTATAGTGTTTCCCCGGGTCGTTATGTCCCAGCGAGTTGTGCAATGGATCACCAAACGTATAGTGATCGAGAGATTTGAACGGGAAAGAGTTTTGAATGTGATTATAACTAAGGAAAAGTACATAAACTACAAGGGCTTAAATGCAAATTAAAGGAAATTAAAAAGATAAAAAATATTAAATAAACGCTATCACTATTTGCAAAATGATGAACGTTTAAAACTAAAAACTTACGTTTAAATAAAATTACGTAAACGTACAAAATAAAAAAGTGAGATCTAAGAAATAAAGGACCTAAAAATATGAAAATGACATTTTTATAAACCTAATGATAAAAGAAAATTTATAGAAAAAGAAAATTATTTTTATAACTATTTAATTAATTATTATTAATTAAAAACTAATTTTAACTAATAAATAATAACCTAAAATACAAGAAAATAGGAATTAAAGCTAGAAAAATAAAATTAAGACTTAGAAAAATCTAAAATATCAAAAGAGAATTTTCAAAACTATTTTTGTATTTTTCTGAATATTTTTCTATTTTCTAGGAATTTTAAACTATTTTAATCTAATTTAAATTGTGAAAAATACCAAATAAAAGGGAAAAAATACGGAAAAATATTTTTTATGCTTTTTATATTTTTCTTAAACTGGGAAAATTGAAAAATTATTTTTTGGAACTTTTTCTTAATTATTTGCAATTAAAGCTATTTAAAAGTGATTAAAAACTATTTTAAATTGAGAAAAATAGTAAACAGTGACCAAAATTTATGAAAATCTCAGGAAAATTCTAAAATGATAATCTAAATCTATGAAAAATAAGAAATATGATGCTTATGTGTGAAATATTAGGGCTGTAGTGTAAACTGATCCCAAATAAGCACTAGAAAATAAGCTAAAGAGTAAATTAAGATACCAAACAGTTACTGAAACTATATTATGCTAAAATAAGCTAATTGAAACTAATAACACCTAATCCTAACAAGCTACAAGCTCTTACTAATGATCTATGCAAACTGCCTACTAAAACCAATAAGCTAATCTGGCCCCTTCTTTGAGCTGTTGCACCAGCTTATTCAGTAAGCAAATGCTAAAACCAGATAAGTGGTTCTCAAGACCACCAAGAAGGCTACAACTAGACCAAGAATCAGACCCTAACTATTTGAAATGACCACTGTGCAGTGCCTGCAAGTTCTGCACAAATTGGTTTTTTATACAGTTTTGACTTTTTAAAACAGATTGAAAACTTGACTTTTGTGAGAATTGAGATCAAATGATTGACTGATTTAGATGAAATATGATGTAATGCAACAATGGCAAGCTAGCTTATCAAGTTATACACCCATATGATGGATGTATAGCAACTGATTTCAACAGTTAAGAGAACAAGAACAGATACAAAATAATTTTGACTATGGTGATGTGCAAGTACAAAATGAAGACAGATTTGAGTGTAAATAAACTTGACACGTATGAACCAACAGATTTAAACCATTGAGCTAGCCCCTACAACAGATTAAACAGCAATGCCAAACACACCTTTAATTGTTAAATTGCAAAAAAAAAAATGAGTTAAGAACTGAACAAGCCCAATTTATTGATCAAACTGAATCCATATATCCTAAATACAACTTAATGAGCAAACTTAAACCAGTTATAACTACAAATTAAGATAATGCAAAGACCTTGAAAATCACTTACAAATTGTCCTTAGCCACTATGGCTTGAAACAACTGTGAAACCAGAACTCTAACCTATATTATCCAACCCAATAACTTTCAATCAACCCAATTCCATAAATCAACCCAATTCCAGCTCTGAACCAACCCATATCCATCTCTGCATCATTTTTGCCCCGTTTTGACTTTTGTTGACCAATATTCAAAGTTGCATGAAAGTTAAATGCATGCTTACAAAAAGCTATTATAAGCTTATATAAGCTTGTATGAGCTTATAAATGAGCTGCTGGAGATTTGAACATAAGCAATTGAAACTCAAAATGGCAACAGTGGACAAAAAATATGAAAGGTGAACTAACACTTGAATTGAAACTTGGTAAGAGTTTTAATACAATGAAACTACTGAGTTTGATACAAAATCAACTTGAAATTACCATTTAGAACTATTGAAGACATGTTAATCTAAAAAACGACATACATTGTTAAAAAATAAACTAACTACCCTTTATCTCCTTCTCTTTCTTCCTTTTTATACACCAATGTTGCTCCCCTGTCACTTCTGAGCTTTTCCCACATCTATTTGAGACCCTTGGATGAGTGGAGACAATCTTGGCCATAGATCACATTTTGGCGGGAAATGTTTTATAACAGCTGTTGGGGTTGAGTGAGGGGAAGGAGGTGCATTAAATGCACCTTGGATGGATGTTGAGGAGGAGGGGACATGGAGGAGTAGGGTGGCTGGAGGGGGGATGGTGTTGCAGGCTATATGTTGGGGAAGAAGGAAAAAGGCGCGTAGGGGGTGATTGTTTGACTTGGGAGGTTTGACCAGAGTATATTATGAAGGGGGTCAAAAGTGGGAGTCCAAATGGCTATGGCAGGGTCCATGTGGTTAGTGACAAGGTCCAAAATGGTATAAAGGCTTAATAATACATAGGGACCTTTTGTGTAAATTCTGAATTTCAAGGGACCACTCCTGCCAATTATGCAAAGTTGTTCCAAGGACTAAAAGTGACAAGTTTTAATAATATAAGGACTAAACTTGACATTTTCAAAATTCCAGGGACTAATTTTGCCAATTTTTAAACTTAGAGGACCAAACTTGTAATTTCTCAAAACTTTTGATATTTTTCACCAAAGGACTAATTTTGACAACTTATGATTTTAAAAGGACCTTTGGTGATTTTTCTTTTGAAATTAGGACTCAGGGACTATTTCTGACAATTTTAGAAACTTGGGGGACTGAAACTGCCAATTATGCAAACTTTGCTCATTTTTCATCTGATTTTAAACATTTTGCATCTGAAACATATAAAATGCAATTTTGGAATATTTTCAGTATTTTGATGCATTTCTGAGCATTTTTAAACGTTTTGCAGTTCAGATTTAACCAAAAATGATGAGTATTTACACACTCATCACTTTTCCTCTTAGATGTTCCTTCAAGTGCCATTTCTTTTCCACTCTTTCTACGATCTTCTTTCGACCAACCTTTGTTTGAAGCATTGGATGGATTTTTGACCACAAGTTTTTCAGGTTTTTCAACTGCATATATATCCTTAATTACATCTCTTGTTTTGCATGAAAGGGTTAGGCATTTCATCCTCAATTTTCTTCTTGATTGATTTCAATTGTTCCACAAACTTTCCTAAACGGGCTTCATCTTTACTCAACAAAAATAAACACTCGTCTACCACAAAAGTAGCCTCATTTGTTAATTTTTCAATTGGTTCATTCTTTTCTCCATACCTGTTTGTATTTCTTCTCAAACCTAGTGGTATTATATCCCTTCTCCAACGCCTCAAAATGTACTTTTCAGGGATCCTTTGAACATCACGGTTCTTCAAAACACAGAATGTGTGTCGACATAAAAACCCGAATCGAAGAAAATGCCTACAAGTACATTCCACTGACCCGTCTTCAAGAGAACGCAGAACCTAATTGCAGAACAAGAAGGAAAGAAAATTAGAAATTTTTTAGTATTGAAACCATATATGATTATGTGAGCATCATATATGATTCTACGTAAAATCATATATGATTCTATGTAAAATCATATATGATTCTTACAGAATCATATATGATTTTTGGTAAAATCACATATGATTCAGGTTGAATCATATATGATTCGGATTGAATCATATATGATTTCATGTCAGATGGTAATAGCTAAAGAATATTCAACAATTGGAAGTAAATTTACCTTGTATTCTGCTACCTTTTCAGATTCTTCTTTTTCTTTAGAAAGTGTCCTATAAGCTGTTGCATTCCTATCTTTAACCCTAACTATCTCACAACCCTCTTCTGTTTTAAACTCTTCTATTGTGCAAGACCAACAAGCTTCTTTTATTTCCGTTTGAACAAGCAGAAATATTGATCTTGTATATACTTTATATGCATGGAGTTCCATCTTTAACTCTGTAGAAAGTTTTGGAGCTGAGTCAAATGTGTTGAATTCCAATCGTTCTTGCCTATACCTTTGCCTCTCCATTGCTGATTCGAAGCACATCATGAAATTAACCAATGTTGACCCATGATTTGTGAAATGTCTAAAGAATGCATTTTCACTCTCGGACCTTGAAGTAGTTCTCATCAATCCAAACAATGGAGAGTCAATAAAATAAGCTGGTAGCCACATTTCTCTAAGTCTAAACATCTTTTTCATCCATTTATGGTCTTGCGATCCAAAATCTTCAATCAATTTTTTCCATTTTTCTTCAAATTCCAATGGTTCCATGAACATGTTCCACACAATCTTGTTGAAGCGCTTTTTGAAATCAGTTTCATTATAGATTTTTTTACAAATCCTTAAGAAAATTTCATGTTACATAGAATCATATGTGATTCACATAGAATCATATGTGATTCTAAGTGGCAGATTATATTTCTCAATATTAAAATAGTATACGAATTAAAATACCTTCGATGGAATTTTTTGTGTGATATGCCACATACATAGTCTATGTTTGGATTTAGTAAAAACGGCTTCAATTGCTAACTTCATGGCTCCATCTTGATCCGTTACAATCATTTTTGGTTGTTTTTTATGTGCAGTCATGAATGATTTTAGTAGCCATGTGTAAGCTTCTTCATCTTCTCTTAGAAGCATTCCCGCACCCAATGTCACGCACTTTTTGTGATTATCTATCCCGGTGAATGGAACAAACACCATATCGTATCTGAATATCACAATTCTCACACCATATCGTATGTGATTATGTGAGATTCATATATGATTCTGTGAGAATCATATATGACTCTTTGAGAATCATTTGGGATTCTATGAGAATCATATATGATTCTGAAGGAATCATATGTGATTCTATGAGAATCATATATGATTCTGATAGAATCATATATGATTCTGATAGAATCATATGTGAGATTCAGATTGAATTACAAGTGCTTCATGTAAATAACATGTGAATCAGATTGAAAAGAGACTTACTTGTTGGTTCTGAATGTTGCATCAAGTGACACAATATCTCCGAATTCCTTATAGTTGCATTTGTCAACTTCATCAGCCCAAAACATGGCAACTAATTCACTTTTTTCAACCATATAATGAAATGTAAAGTTTGGAACATATTTCTTTCGGTTTTCCATTTTGTTTATCAGCATTTGCGCTTCGCTTTCACCTATGCATACGTTTATATCCCTTTGATGATTCTTGAAATCACTGCTTGTGCCATGAACATATTGAGAACCACCTTTCATGCTACATAACAAATTGTGTGCCTTTGTTGCACCAAGTCTGAAGTTTGAAGCTTTCACAACGAACATTTTTTCCGCTTGAGTCATCTTCCTTTGTTTCTTTGTTAGATGCTCATACTCTTTTGGAATCTGTGGAAAACTAGAAGGGGAGGTTAAATAGTTTTACCAATTAAAACTTCCTTTTAAACTATTAGATCGACTTATGTCAATCTATTTGGTTGTGTGTGTTGGATGTTGATAAACAAGCATATTAAGATATGTAATGAAAAGATAAAGAGTAAGAAGCACAAAACCACAACGCGAGTATTTATAGTGGTTCGGCTACAAGGACACCTTCATTGCCCTACTCCACTCCCCGAGTCACCTACTCGAGAGTTCGTAAAAACTACACCAATCTCATTATGGCGGAGAAGCCTTCACAACTTCGCTTAACCTTTTTCCGGTACAAAGCTAAATACCGAGTTCTTTCACACCAAGGCGAACCACACCTACACAACGTCGCCTACCCTTTATACAGTGCTAGGCTAACCACCGAGTTCTTTCACACCTTAGGTGAACTACACCTTCACAACGTCGCCTACCCTTTATTAGGTACTAGGCTAAGCACCTAGTTTCATTGCAATGGAGGAACTACTACCACACTACACTAACGACTAATCCCAAAGGAGATCTACTCCTTTACAACATCATCAAGGACATCAATATCCTTAGATCTAATGCTAGTCTATCTAGTACATCGAAAACACACCATATCGAATGTACATCTAAGGCACCTTTCACTAATGCCTTTGACTAGATCTACAAGACACCTTTCACTAATGCTTCAAGTCTTGACTTCTAAGCACCTTTCACTAATGCTTCTTGTCTTGACTTCTAAGCACCTACCACAAGTGCTTATCCTATAGACGATAGATACCCTTCACTAATATCTTCGTCTTGACATTTGAGACATCTTTCACTAATGTCTTCAACACTACACTTCTTTGAAGAAAGAAAGAGATCATCAACAACAGGACTTCAATAGCCTTGATGATGAGGAAGCATGGCAACTCATGGACTTGAGCTTGCTCGACTTCAACGGTGGTGATCTTGCCTTTAAGAGGAACCTAAAAGATCACACAAAAACAAAACTACAAACATAGATCTCTTGGATCTAAGGTTAGTGAGATTTAACTCAGAGGAGAAAGTGTATTGGAAGGGGTAAGAAATAATGAAGAAATGGCTCACTATTTATAGAGGAAAAATCCTACTGTTTCCTCGGATCCCACGGATCCCTTCCACTTGGGATCCGGCTAGCACAAAGCCAGGGATCCGTGGAACGCTCCTCTTTGCCCATGGGTATTTTTGGTTATGGGTCATGGGTCATGGGTTATGGGTTGATCCATGGTTTTCTTTCTAGATACAATATATCTTGAGGATACAATGAACTTGGTTAAGTGGTATAAATAAAACCATGGGTTATGGGTCAAAACCATGGGTTATGGGTCAAAACCATTTGCTAGTTTTTAGTTATTTAGTATATACTTGTTTTTACCCATTTTAGTATATACTTGTTTTTACCCATTTTAGTATACTTAGTTTAAGTATATGTTTAACCCAATATGTAAACACTAGTTGTTGTACATATGTATCTAAATCATAAAATCACTTATACTTGTTTTAGTGTTTTATGTGAAAGCGTAAGTGTGTTAGAAAACTATTAACTCAAACTATTTACGTACTCTATTTGTTTCGTTAAAATGATTTTATATTTGTTATCGACAAAACATTAGAAGATCGTAAAATATAAATAAACGTTTTCACGGCTTATTTGTATTAACAATCTCCCCCTTTTTGTTGATGACAAAACATAAGATTATTTTAAGGAAAAGCTAAAATTCGTAAAAGTTTGAATTTGTAGTTTTTACTTTCTTCTCCCCCTTTTTGTCGAAACAAAAAGTGTTTGAAAGAAAGCAACACATCGTTTTTAAGAAAAACATGTGAAAGGAAAGAAGAAAAAAAATAGAGAGCAAGTAACGGGAAAGGATCTTGTCGTTACTCCTCCTTGACGAGTCCATCCCTAAGTAAGGGCGTCAAGAAACTAATTCTAATCTAGTTCATTTGCAACTAACTTATGCAAAAGATTACGTCTATGTGATGGGTGTGCTCCCCCTAGATGATTGCAATATTGCAACGGGAAGTCATAAAATTTAAATCAAAGGTTGCAAGTAATTTTGCAACGTATTGTTTTGACACCAAGCTCCCCCTAGCTTTAGGATGTCAAATTCTTTATGTGTTAATTGAATAACTGCAAAACAAGGGTTAGAAAACAAGTATAATTCACAATTTCCTGTAAATGTGATTTAAGTAAAAAAAAAACTTTCTGACTTCACGGATCCCACGGTTCCCTACCAGTAGGGATCCGTCTAGGCAATACTGAGGGATCCGTTTGGCTGATGACTAAAATCAGCAAAGGTGATATAACAAGTAATGTTATCACATAAATGAGATATGAATACATATTCTCAGAAAAATAACAAGTAGCATGTAAATCCATTTAATAAAACAAGAGTTATGATATACATGACTCTAAAAATAAGAAAATAGACAATACATGACTAGGAATTTCAAGACTATCTAACGCTTGATGCTAGGACACCACTAAAATCTTCTAGCTCAAGTTTTGTTTAGGTTTGATCTCGTCGAAACGTTCGAGGAGATGATAGAACATGAAACGTTGGTCTTCTCGTACTTCATGTATCAAACTTTCAACATGTTGACAATGATAGCAATCTTTGTCATGGCTAGGTAGTGGTGGTGGAGGAAATAAAATGACTTGATGCGAAGGATCAAGTGAAGCGGCTTGCGGAGCTTCAAACGATGGAGGGATTGGTGGAGGTGAATTTGAGAATGCCTCGACCAAGAATGATGGTGGTGGTAAGGAAGTGTCAACTTCCATATGGTCGGGTGGTTGACTTTGATGATTTCTCATAATCCATATAGGATTATATGATGGAGACGGCGAAAAGGAAGCCGGAGCAAGTGTTGACTCAACACCTTGATTTTGAACCATTATTCCTCCCAATGAGGAGAATGTTGTCGGCGGAAGCGGATGAGACGGCCTAGGAGGCAAGTCCTCTAAATTGTCGAGGTGTGGTGATGATAGTGGGGATGTAAATGAAATAGCTCTAGGAACCAATGGTGATGGTTTGGTGGAGATGATATTGTTTGGCCTAGGAGGTATGGTGGTGTTAGGCATAGGTAGTTTTGTGGGTACTATCCTTTTAGGGATTGGTTTGATTGGATGATGAAGGATTCTCTCATTTTTTGGTTTGACGGGAGATGATTCGGTTGAGGAGATTTCGTGTATAACACGAGCCTTTTTCATGGGTGGTTCTTTGGTGGATAAGTTACTACTTGGGGTTTTTCTCATGATGAAATGATTTCAAGAGCTGAAAGTTAGTGTGAGAGTGATGACTATAGAGGTCCTAACAAGGTGGTTTATAAACTAAGAGATTTGGTAAGTGCATTTAAGCTTAAAGCCACTAGGATTCATTGGAATGTGATGATTGACATGCACAAGAGTCAACTTCAGAGGTTGGACTGATCTAGGAACTCATTTAAGATGAGAGGAAGATGAGTTGAAATGATTGTTTTAGCAAGATTTGACCTATACTGTCATCCGGATCCCACGGTCCCTTTCTCAGAGGGATCCGTCTAGGCTATTCCTAGGGATCCGGCTAACAGCAGCTATGAAAGAGTGGAAATGATGTTTCTAAAATCTAAGACCTATACCATCTTGAGTGTTTCAGTCTTCCTAAGTGTCTTAAATGAATGGGTGCTTAAGTACTTGAAGGTGGTCATAACAAATGATTGTCTTTTATGGAAGGATTTGGAACTTTCATGAGTACCAATGAATGAGCAAGGATGACACTAAAGATGAGAGTTTCAATTGAAGCTAAATGATCCTAGAGATCAGTTTGTGACTTAGGATTGTGTTTTGGAAAATATCCTAAGGGTTTTGAGATGGGAAAAGTAGGATTTGATCAACTTTGATCAATTATGAGGTGAGATTGATTTATGATCAATTTTGTCATAATCGAAAGATTTCTAACTTAGATGTGAGGGCTCATGTAAAAAAATGAAGTGTGAGTTTTGAGAGCGGAAGAGTGATGGATTAAAACAAAGTGATAGATCTATGAATATCTTAGAGTGTGTTCTATGTGAGTTGGAATGAGTAGGAAAGATCAACCTATCTTGATAAAGTCTTAATCTACCTTAAGACACTATGTTTAGCTTAGTGTGAGGTGTTCTAAGGATGTGTTTGACATACAATGCTTGCAATTGCATTTTCTGTTTTGCCGGATCCCACGGTTCCCTAGATGTAGGGATCCGTTTAGTACAACATTTGGGATCCGTCTGTCTGCTAGACAGAACCTTTACTAAACGTATGCAATGATCTTGACAATGCATTATATTCCAAGTTTTGTTTAAAGGAGTTCTAAACCTAAGATATCAAATGTAAGATGTTTTATTTCATGAAAAATATATAGGATTACATTGATAAATAATGAGTAGAGTAGAATTGATCCTATTTGACTATTCTAGGTTCCTTGAGTGTCTTCGCTAGGAGGATCATTATGTGATTGATGGGTATTGGTGGAATCAAGAATGAAGAAAGTCTTCATGAGAGATATGTTTAGCGGTTCCATCATCTTGTTTACAAGTACGTACAACGGACTTTGAAATTGAGGATGGAAGTGCATAACATTGTGATAGAGGCTTGTCAAGAACATTCCATAAGGGATGAGTTTATTCTTGGAGCCTTGAAGATTTGCAATTCGCCTTGCGAAGAAGTAGGCGAGATTGTATGGTTGTTGTGTTAGCAAACAGTACAACATGTGAGCACAACAAGCGGGAAGAATATCTCGATTTCCCCTAAGACTCCAAACATTTTCACGTAGAATGAGAGCAAGAGGCTTGTACTCCTCTCGGATATCCCGTGTATGGATAATGTTTGGATTGGAGTAATATGGTCGAGGTTTGCATATTATGCGATTTAAATCTTCCGGAGAGGGTATGTGTGAACAATATGGACTATTTTCTTCACGAAAGTTGAAGAGAGAATCAAGAGACCAATCTTCGGTGAAGGCACTTTGTCCATGATTTGGAATCCGGAGAATGTGAGCAAAATGCCCAAGGGTTAGAGTGAACTTTTGGTTTTTGATGTAAAACCAAAGAGATAGAGAGCGATCCTCGTTACGAACGAGTTCGACTTGACGGAAGAATTCCATTATGAACCTTGGACATATCTTCTCGTTGATTTCAAGAAGACATTCTAGTCCTATGGTTCGGAAGGAGGTATTGATACCTTCTTCGAATTGTAGAGAGGTTTCTACAATACGTCCTTCATGGAAGTGACGGTTTTCGAGATTATTGAACCCACGGACATGATTGCCAGGTGTGTTGGGCTCAAGGGAGATGTTCGGGGTGAAGACGCTAGTGAGTGAAAAGTCAAACTCGTATTCATGCGTCATAGTTGAACCTATAGAAGTGATGGGTTAATAAGAGGTGATGTTTATGGTCAACCTATAATAATCTAACGTTTTTACTAGATTTTTATTAACAATAGTTTTTAGCATTTAGCTAACTCATGGTTTTGAAATTCTAGTGGATTATTACTTTTAGAAAGATAGTGTTTTTTTTTTAATCTTGCATGAAAACTGTTTTCCAGTAATACGGATCCCACGGTTCCTTTATAAAAGGGATCCGGATAGTATATCTTCCGGGATCCGTGGATCAGTAGTAATAGAAACAGATTTGATAAAAGGTTTTATAGTTTTTATACCACGAGATATGTTTTATCCTACATTTTCTTTTAGCATGCATACATGACCTCTAATGTATCACAAAAATATAAAACATATAAATCAAAAGGAATGATAAACATATAATAGTAACCTAGATAAACTAGATTAATAATATTGCATTTCAATACTAAGGATGATACAAAGGATTGGGTATATGACCCCAATATAGATTAACAACACAAAGTAAATGTCTCCGTATGTGAACTTCATCATAGGGAACACAAGTGCGATGAGTGTTAGAGCGATGAGCACGAGTGCAATGTAAACCATGTTGATGACGGATCTTCTTGGTTTCGGATGAGATGGAGTGAGGAGGAAGATGAAGTTTTTAAATGAGAGGGAATTTTTGAAATTGGAAAATTTGAAAAAGTGAGGATTGAATAAAGTGGGCGTCGAGTGGGATTATTAATAGGGAAGGAGGAATATTGAAATTCGTGTTTTTGTTTTATTATAGGATTAAAAGAAATAAAACATAAGCTATATATACTATGACTATAGACGAGAAATATAACACGTATGAGAGAAAAAGGCTTCCTAACGAAGCTTCATGTAGATCATGTGTAAACACAAAAGTTTACTCAAATAAATACCTAACACATAACACTTATTTACTAAACTAATATCATTCAGATATAAGTGGAAAGTCATACCTCGAGTGCACTTAGGAATGTCTCTACAAATGACAAATGTCACTTAGACGATTCCCACTCCTTTGCGTTTAAGATACCTTCTTAAGGAAGGTATTCTTGTTACCAAGCGTCTTCTAAAGCTTGGTGGGTATGAGCTTTGACTAATCAACAACACAAAGAAGATTAGTGCAATTAAATGAAAAGATATATATAAAAAAAATGTTGTTATCAACTCAACATCCAAACATATAGTTTTTGAAAAAACATGGTGTTTGTTTTTATGAAAAACCTTCTTTGCAGTTTTCAATTAACTATGGATCGTATCAAGTTTTTAAAGTACAATATACTTCAAGAAACTTGGTAACGAAGCTCTGATGCCAATTGTGGAAAACTAGAAGGGGGGTTGAATAGTTTTACCAATTAAAACTTCCTTTTAAACTATTTAGATCGACTTATGTCAATCTATTTGGTTGTGTGTGTTGGATGTTGATAAACAAGCATATTAAGATATGTAATGAAAAGATAAAGAGTAATAACAAGCATATTAAGATATGTAATGAAAAGATAAAGAGTAAGAAGCACAAAACCACAACGCGAGTATTTATAGTGGTTCGGCTACAAGGACACCTTCCTTGCCCTACTCCCCTCCCCGATTCACCTACTCGAGAGTTCGTAAACACTACACCAATCTCCTTATGGCGGAGAAGCCTTCACAACGTCGCTTAACCTTTTTCCGGTACAAAGCTAAATACCGAGTTCTTTCACACCAAGGCGAACCACACCTACACAACGTCGCCTACCCTTTATACGGTGCTAGGCTAACCACCTAGTTCTTTCACACCTTAGGTGAACTACACCTTCACAACGTCGCCTACCCTTTATTAGGTACTAGGCTAAGCATCTAGTTCCATTGCAATGGAGGAACTACTACCACACTACACCAACGACTAATCCCAAAGGAGATCTACTCATTTACAACATCATCAAGGACATCAATATCCTTGGATCTAATGCTAGTCTATCTAGTACATCGAAAACACACCATATCGAATGTACATCTAAGGCACCTTTCACTAATGCCTTTGACTAGATCTACAAGACACCTTTCACTAATGTCTTGTGTCTTTACTTCGAAGCACCTTTCACTAATGCTTCAAGTCTTGACTTCTAAGCACCTTTCACTAATGCTTCTTGTCTTGACTTCTAAGCACCTACCACAAGTGCTTATCCTATAGACGATAGATACCCTTCACTAATATCTTCGTCTTGACATTTGAGACATCTTTCACTATTGTCTTCAACACTACACTTCTTTGAAGAAAGAAAGAGATCATCAACAAGAGGACTTCAGTAGCTTTGATGATGAGGAAGCATGGAAACTCATGGACTTGAGCTTGCTCGACTTCAACGGTGGTGATCTTGCCTTTAAGAGGAACCTAAAAGATCACACAAAAACAAAACTACAAACATAGATCTCTTGGATCTAAGGTTAGTGAGATTTAACTCAGAGGAGAAAGTGTATTGGAAGGGGTAAAAATAATGAAGAAATGGCTCACTATTTATAGAGGAAAAATCCTACTGTTTCCCCGGATCCCACGGATCCCTTCCACTTGGGATCCGGCTAGCACAAAGCCAGGGATCCGTGGAACGCTCCTCTTTGCCCATGGGTATTTTTGGTTATGGGTCATGGGTCATGGTTTATGGGTTGATCCATGGTTTTCTTTCTAGATACAATGTATCTTGAGGATACAATGAACTTGGTTAAGTGGTATAAATAAAACCATGGGTTATGGGTCAAAACCATTTGCTAGTTTTTACTTATTTAGTATATACTTGTTTTTACCCATTTTTGTATATACTTGTTTTTACCCATTTTAGTATACTTAGTTTAAGTATATGTTTAACCCAATATGTAAACACTAGTTGTTGTACATATGTATCTAAATCATAAAATCACTTATACTTGTTTTAGTGTTTTATGTGAAAGCGTAAGTGTGTTAGAAAACTATTAACTCAAACTATTTACGTACTCTATTTGTTTCGTTAAAATGATTTTATATTTGTTATCGACAAAACATTAGAAGATCGTAAAATATAAATAAACGTTTTCACGGCTTATTTGTATTAACAAAATCATTAAATGATTGTGCTTAGCAACAAAGTTAGTTATTTTGTATTCTCCAGAAATAGGATCCAAAGTTATGAATATTCGCGCCATACAACCTGTTACCCGTTGTCTTGTATTTTTGACATGTTTATCACTACTTTTAAGATCCAATGTGTTGATATTTATGTCTTTTGGAACGCCTTCCCTATTACACATAAGGTACTTACTTTTTACCAAACCACTTTTTGTATTTTTCTGTGCCGATTTCTTAACTTCAAAGCCTGCTTCTTCAGGGTATTTGTTGTACATTTCAACACATTCCTCTATCGTTTTAAACTTTTTACCCTCAACAGGTAAATAAATATGATCAACAACGGGTTGCCAGTACACTGATCCTCCAGGAGTTTCTTCATGTGCATATAAAGTTGGTCTTGGTGTCATGACAGAATCTGTATAGTGAGTTACATTAAAAGGGTCAGACAATATTTATTTTCATAACAAAATCAAAGTATGATTCACACAGAATTATATATGATTTTTCTTTGAATCATATATGATTCAGTAGGAATCATATATGATTTCTCCTTTATTTACATAAACAGATCGATGTAACAGACAAACTAAAATATGTGATTTTGCTTCACATGTGATTCTTCAGAATCACATATGATTCAGAAAACTAAAATATATGATTCCGAAGAATCACATATGATTCTATCGAATCATATGTGATTCTTCGCAGATGCATTTCATCAAACACATGGTGTGCATCTATATCATGAACACTTAGAATCATATATGATTTATCCTTTATTAAATAAACATATCGATGTAACAGACAAACTAAAATATGTGATTTTGCTTCACATGTGATTCTTCAGAATCACATATGATTCAGAAAACTAAAATATATGATTCTGAAGAATCACATATGATTCTATCGAATCATATGTGATTCTTCGCAGACGCATTTCATTAAACACATGGTGTGCATCTATACACCATGTGTAATTACACTAGTATCATATATGTAATTCCACAAAATATTCAAAATAAGCAAAGAAACAAAGCAGAATAAGCAAAAAAATTAATCATATATGATCCTTTTCTTCTTTACTTTGAATAACAGGTGTATCTTCTTCTTCCATAATCTCAGCATCCACCAATGTATCATCTACAATCATAACCTCAGCATCCACCATAAGCTCATCTTCATATCTATTTTCATCAACAACATCATTGTTTTCCATTATCAATGGTGAGGATGGTGGAGCGGTGATGGTGGTGGATCGATGATGGTGGTGGAGCGGTGATGGTGGTGGAGCAGTTATGGTTGTAGAGCAGTGATGGTGCTGGATTGATGATGGTGTTGGATCGGTCATGGTGATGGAGCGGTGATGGTGGTGGATCGGTCATTGTGGTGGAGCGGTGATGGTGGTGGAGCTGTGGTTGAGCGGTTATGGTGTTAGAGCAGTGGTGATGGTGGTGGAGCTGTGGATCGGTCATTGTGTGTGTGTTTTTTCACCTATAATTTTAGGGAAATAATGGAGGTAGGTTTTTTTTAGTTTATATATTTGACGTTTTTGCCCTCTAAGTGTAAAAGCAGGATTCAGTCTTAGCCTTTGGATGTAATTGAATTGGATGGTTGAGATTCATTGATTGGTTCTATGATTACTCAAGGATCTACATGGATCTCAACTCATACTTGAAAATGCTCGTTCTCATCGAAAGGACAATGACAAAAAAGAGAGACTTGAACGGATTAACATCCGGCTCACTAAAGTTAAAGCTTGGAAGGAAATGGTATAATCTGCTTTATATTTTAAACTTAACACCACCTCACCTTTTGTATATCTACTCACTTTTTTTTAAAGGGTTATATGGTATACACACCATCTAATATTTTAATAATAAAACAGTTTTCGAAATTAGAAAAAGACACAAGCATTTGCAGGTAACTCTGATGTGAAGATGGTGGTTGCAGGTGGGTTTCGACTCGATCCATATGAGCTTGACTTGACTCCACTGCAACGACGCCACAAATTAACCCGATCCACAACTTTTTATCGTTTCTGTAAAAAAATGATATGAAGATTAGTTGATTATCTATAGGGTCTAGGGATTGACATGGTGGTGATGTATGGTTTCTGTAGTTTTTTGACGTAAAAGATTAAAAAAAAAGTATTATGCATAGTTCACCTAAAGAAGCAAAGAATCTGTTGTACTTTTCTTTAGATTTTGGATCCTTCCCTAATAGACCTAGACATATTTTTGTATAAAAGCTTAATGCACAAGGTACAACTGATGATGGAGTGTAGATACTAATCTGATGGAGTTTAAACCCACATAGCCTTTTTAAAATAGGTGCTAAAGCTCCATTTGCTTCTCACTATTCAGGAATCTGCAATCAACGTGCCTATGAATTTGGAGGCTCGTAGGCGTGTCACTTCATTACAAACTCATTGTATATGAGAGCGCAAGGTATCGTGGATGCCAATAACACATTATTGGTATGCTACTTCAGCTTCACATCATACACCTCCCAATAACTCACCAATAACTAAAACACCCTCCCTCATAACACACCACTAACATGTTATTGAGTCCCATAAAATATCCCACTAAAAATACACACTCACTCACAATACACAAAAAAAACAAAACAAAAAAACCACCAAACATCACAAATGGCTTGAGCCATTGGAATGACTCAAATACCTTTGACTCACCAATGGCACCAAGTAGTGGTATGGTTTGGCTCACCAATGGCATGAAAAATGAACCTTTGACATGTTAAAAACTCTCCATACATTGTACTCTGAGGTATGTTTGCCGCAATAGGCTAGTGTTGGGGCTTATATTATAAGCGAAAAGCGGAAGCTTATATTTATATAAAGTTGTTTGACGAATTAGTTAGAGCTGAATTTTATTAATGTTGAATCAAATAAAAATACATTTTTACGTTATAATTCATTATATTTTTAAATGTATTTAAGAAATTTAATTAGCGATAAGCCTCGATCTATGGGCTTAGGTTTATGGAGGTTTATAGCTTATTTTATAAGCCTGTGCGATAAACAAGATTTATTTTATAAGTCGATTTATTTTAAAAGCTTAAGCCCCGATAAATGTTATGCCAAACATAGCAATGAACATGCCAAACGCTCCAAAATTTCACAATACATTGGTGTCACCTAATATATATTTTGATTCCATTGAGCACATCAACATACTTACTTATGGAAACTCACATTGTTCACTTGCTTAAAAACAGTTTATTGACTCACATTGTTCAATATGCTATCTTTAGGTTAATACATGCCGTGGACAGTAACGGAATCAGGAAAATACCTGAGGGCAATTTATTTATTATTATTATTATTTATTTTTGGGGCATTTACATATATATCCTTGCAAAATTCAAAAATTACATATATATCATTTTGATGCATTAAAAGCATTGTACTTTATGCATTAAAAACTGGTAAAAATGATATATATGTAATTTTTGAAATTTACAAAGATATACATGAAATTATGCCTTTATTTTTTGACGTTAACAACAAAATACGAAGAATAAACTAGAATTAAAATGATAAATCGAGTATTGTTACTTAAATATGTGAGTGAGAGACAATTTGAGTTTTGAGTGGGAGACACTTTCAAATTGAGTTCTTAATGTTATTGGTTATCTATCAAGTTTACAGAAACTCGTATTGGAGTTCAAATTTATACTTGTTTATTACTTTTTTAATATAGTTTTTTGCCATTTAAAAAAAAATGCAAGGTTGACTTAAAGTCAAAATGGCTAGTTTTTAGAAAACTAGAAATGTCAAATCTTTTAATTTTTTTAAAAAATTCGCAAATTTCGACTTCACAAGATCAAATCTCGTGAGTTTTCTAAAAATCCGCTAATTCGCAAATCTTGTTAATTGTGTGGTTCTAACACTTTGTTTTTTATTAGTATTATTATTTATTTATTTATTATAAAAATTGAGTATTTATAAAATAGATTTTTAAAATTTGTTATTTTATCATTTTTTTTTCAAATAAAATTATAGTCCAATGATTTCATCTGATACCGGGTGAACTGATCTAACGTCTTAGGCTAGTCATAATGGCGACCCAACCAAAGGTCGGTCAAGCCAAAGAGACGCGTACCTTTTCAACACCCTCCACCCCCCCCCCCTCTCTCTTTTTTTGCTTGATTCGAGCGGCCAAGCGACCTTCTAAGTTGTATATGATTTTTGTGTGTGACTGTTTTTTTTAAGCAGTTTTTTGGGTTATGTTTTTTGTTCTGATCAGAGTTGTTTTATTACAAGCATTTGATCATGTATTTAGTTTTAGAAAAAGAAGTTAAAGTCACATTGAGGTAGCAAAGAAAAATAATTTTCGTACATAAAATTTACACTTAAAATTAGACCTAAGTATATGATTGATATAATTAATAATTAATTAGTGAATAATGATAAAAGATAAAAAGTATAACACATTTATTAAAAATCAGCAAAATATATCTATTATTAACTCTCATTATTATGCCGATATATCACCACATTTTAATCACCATTACTACTTGTCATAGGGTCAATAGAAGTGGGTCACCACTCACAACGCCAGTCCAACTCATGATTCCATTTGAAGAAATTGGACCATCAACACCCGAAATGAACCATTCCCACAACGACAGACATGGTTGAAAGTGGTCCCTTGTGTACCTACATAAGCAGGTCATCAACCAATAAGAAGTCGACAACGTTTTAGATAAAACCACTATGGTTTTCCAATACCACCTAATTTTCACAACAAGATTCTTTCTATTTTCAACTTTTTTTTTGAACAATTTCTATTTTCAACTGTCCCACCAAATATCATGATTTCATGTCTTCCATGAACGTACCTTTTCATTATGTATTCTTTTCCTTAGGCTAGCCCAATGAGAGGATTCAATCCCCCTCATTTTCTTTGCCACGTCAGCTTTCTTTCTCCGGCGACCTTCAGGTGATTAGGTACCCCAGTAATGGCGACCAAGTTCAATTTTTTGTTTTTTTTGTTTTTTTGGTTTTTTGTTTTTTTTTAAAACATTTTTAACACAAAATAAAATTTCATTAATAATTAAAACGTTACATAATAATTCAAATAAAATTAAAACATTACGAAACTTATTAAAACATTACAACACTTATTCAAAATCTAGGTTGTGGCGTGCCTTGATCGCCTCTTTGAGTTTCTGCATTGTTTGGCGTTCTATTGCGGGCAAAGATTCGTCGATTGGCGTGCAATAGAACATGAGATCTGCATCATATTTCTTTTGAGCCTCTAATTCAACTTTTCGTTCTTCTAGTGCCAATTTTTGTCTTCCCTTGCTTCTCTTTGTTGTTGTAGCTCCAACTCGATTTGCCGTTGTTCTAGCTCATTCTTCTTCAAACCATAGTGCAGGTCTGCCAGCTCCTTCTTCTGCCCGAATGCCTTGGACTTGATCTTGCCCCATTTCTCGGCAACACCTTCCATAATCATAGCTTTCGAAGACTCCGAAGATTTATTTTTATTCTTCTTTGCGGCATCACGACCAATTGGTCTATTAGGCACAAACGAAGGCACATCCGAGTCGGTTGAAGTCCTTGCTTTTTTGCGACCCTCATCTTGGCTTAAAAAAGCCGGCATCTCATTATCCTTCCAAGCAGAATGGTCCCTCAAAATCTGCCAACAATGATCCAAAACAAACGGATGACCACACACTACTTGGTATTCATCACACGCTCGTGTATAAACGGTGAGGTCATTCTCACCACTTCCGTAATTCCTGACAGCATTGTTGTAAATGGCACAAAAATGACCAACTCTAGGACGAATCCTATTTTTCCACTTTGTAATGATAGAGTTGTACGTTCTTTCTCCAGCAACCTCCTTCTCAAAGTATGTAATGACTTTCTGCCAAAATCCTTTAGCATTTTGGTTGTTTCCGATTACACTATTCCCGGATACATCACACCAACCGTTGCACAAGGCGATCTCTTCTTCTTTGGTCCAAGGCAACGAATCATTCTTGCCTTCTTTCTCGACAACCTTCTTCTTTGCCTTTGTAGCTCGTTTCTTTGGTTTGACCAGTGACGTCTCTTCTCGACATTCTTCTTCTTCTACGTCATCAAGGTTGACCGAATCGTGATACGATCCATGAGCCGAACCGGTACCCGAACCGTGATACTCTTGAGCCGGATAACCCGATCCGGTTCCAGCATAAAAATTAGGATTGTTGTACAATTTGTCGTCGAAATCAAAACCCTCAAGATTGATACGGTTAACCGGAGAATATTCTTGATAATTTGAATATGAAGACGTTGATGAATCCATTGTTGGACGGTACACAGATTCGTGTGACCCATACATAGATTGGTTGCTTCGACGGGAGTAGCTTTGTTGTTGTTGTTGGTAGTGGATGTTTTGTTGCGGTGGAACAAATGGACGATTCATACTAAATGGATTGTTAGGGTGTTGTTGTGGAGCTTGTTGGGATTGATATTCGAAAGCAGGGGGTTGGAAATTGATTATTGGTGAGACACCGGTTAACCGGAAATTCGGATCCTGTGTTAAAATATGCGGGACGTTTTGTGACAAACGGGATTTTCGGGCTTTGGTTGGTGGTGTTTTCTTAGACATTTTTGATAAAGAGGATTGTGAGATTTTTTATAGAGAGGATTGTGAGATTTGTGAGTTTAGTGTGTAAATATGTTGTGAGATTTGTGATAAGATTTTAGTTGCATTTTTAGGGTAATGTTTTTTTTTTTTTTTTTTTTTTTTTTTTTTTTGGATTGCAACGTACACATTTTTAAACGTTAAATGATTCGATCGGCATCACGATTAGATTGGGTAATATGGGAGGCGATCGATTGTCTTCACAATGACACGATCGACACACAATCGATCGTCTATGTCACTCGATCGATGGGGATTCACCCTCATTGGGGCTAGCCTTATCTTTTTCATTTAAATAAAAATTTGAAATTCTAGGGCATAAATAATTAATTCGACCGTCACAAATTTTACAGTTTTATTTTTGTTTACTCAAAATTAAATATTTACTTTCATATATTAGACCACAAAAAGTAAGAAATTTAATATTATTGGTGCATATGGTAATGATCATACTTTTTCTTAATTATTTGTAATTTACAAATAAACATTTTAGGCAAAAATAAACCTTTGGTCTTTAAACTTGTCAAAAAACATCATTGGGGGACAAAAGTTAGTATTTTCATCGCCGTTAGTCATTCTTTCAAGTTTTTAAGGCCAAAAATGTCCCTTGACCTGTAATGCTCTGGTCATACCCCTTCCTTTCCGTTTCATTTTGTCTTTAGTCCGAGGGCATAATTATCATTTCGCAATTTCGCATATTTTATTAAACCGTGTGAGTACAACGTGGCTTCTGCGGTTGCTACAATATTTTTAGGCTATTAAAAGCTAAACTTTTTCACCACTCATCCCTAAACTCTCCTCTTTCCCTTAAAATTTTATCTTTAATATCTTCGATCAAATCTTAATAATGGTGCGTTGTGGTGTGTGGTAGGTGGGCGTCGTCAGGACATGTTGGAACAATGTGAACGTCAGAAGGCGTTACTATGCTTGTCCAGTTGAGGTTTGGAAACTTTAAATTTTTTCCATTATAAAGTTAATGGTTGTGTTTTTTTAGTTAAAATGTTATATTTATAGTTTAATCATGGTTTAAGTGTAATGGTTGTTTTAGCTTAAAAGTTTATTTTCAAGTTATGAATTTAAGCTTCAAAGTGATCCCAACTTTAATTTTTGCTTTTTAGAGATCAAAATGTCCGATCAATGGGTGGATGGATCCACCTATGAAAACGAGAGCAAGGGAGGTGATCCTCTACTTGCAGAGACACATTCACTGGAATAAGGCGGCATTACAAGAATGCCAAGCCGACCTCATCGGTCAGACAATGGAGGTTGTCAACTCGGTCGCCAGGGCAAACGAGATAGAGGCTGCTCACCAAGCATCCCTAGCTGAACTCCTTCTTTAGAAGGAGAAAGTATTCCTTTTGAGGAACTTCTGTGTTTTCTCGTGGATAATCATCATTTTCGTTTATCTATTTTTTATTTAGTGGGTTTAGAAACTCACTGGTTTTTGTGTTTTGGATCCGTTGTAGAAAGTAGATGTTATGTACAGTAATATATAAGGTGTGTTTAGGAAGGTCATCTACTTTAGTCCTTGGCTAACAATATAAATATTATATTCCTTTTATGATTTTGTCATTGTATTGTGCTGCCTTTATTGGTTTACTAATAGTTCCTTGCTCAAAAATGCATTTACTTACATGTGTAATGACAGTAATTGACTTTGTAAAAGTCATCAATTAATATGAGTATGAAATTGCAACAATATGTAGAAATGGGTAAAGTGGCAAATGGATACATTTAAAACTCAATTATTCTCATAGACTAACATGAGATGATTTCATACATAATGCAAATGGATATATTTCCAAATGCATAAAATTTTGCAGTTTACAAAGTTCAGAAACACACATTGTTTAAAGAGAGCAAATACTGTATAGGAGTTACATATTCGATGAAAAACATTGTCTTTGAAATACTTAACCCACATTTTTTTGTGGTGAAGCCATCTTTGCTGCTATAATCTTCTTCCTAGTTCACAATTGTTCTGGAGACACACCAGAAGCCGCATCAACTTGACTTCCAGATTGAGACTGGACCATACTTGGTTGAAAATGACTCTTAGACTTACTGATGAGTATGTAAATACTCATCATTTTTGTACAAATTAGACTGCAAAAACATCTGAAAACACTCAGAAATACATCAGAATGATAAAAATATCACAAATAAGTGTTTTATGTGTTTTAAATGCAAAAATATCAAAATCTGGTGAAAAACGTATCAAGTTTGCATAATTGGCAGTTTTAGTCCCTCAAGTTTCAAAAGTTGTCAAAAACAGTCCCTGGTAAATCCAAATAAAGAAAAATATCATTTTAAGTCCCTAGGGATTCCTAAGTTGTCAAAATTGGTCCTTGAGATTCAAATTTACAAAATTACAACTTTAATCCCTGAACTTTGAAATTTGGCAAGTTTGGTCCTTTGAGAATTTGAAAATGTCAAAAATGGTACTTGTACTATTGAAGGTTGTCAGTTTCAGTCCTTGTGTTAACCTTGGAATAATTACAGGTTTGGTCCTTCAAAAATCAGATTTGCAAGTTTAGTCCTTGTCATTTAAGCCTAACCATGCCTTGTCAAAACTGCCTTTGACCCTGCCATATGCCATTGTGACCCCTGCCTTAACCCTTTGACCCCTCTATTTTGGACCTTTGGTCAACCCAAGTCAAAAGCAGATAAAAAGCGCGCCCACCACTGTTTATCTCTTCCACCAGTTGCCTGCAACACCTCTGCCCTCTCCCATCACCTTTTCTCCTGCCCACCACCTCCCTCATCATCACAAACCATTGCATTAAATGCCACCCCCCCCCCTACTAGCTAAATCAGAGCTCTACAAGTCAAACTGTCTTTTCCCGCCAAATTGATAAAAACGGCTAAAATGGCCAAAACTCACCCATTGGTCAAAGTTAGAGGTGGGATACTCTCAGAAGGCCACGTGGAAGAATTCTAGAGCATAAAAGAGGAAGAGGAACAAGAGAGAAGGCAGTTAGTTAGCTTTTTCAATTAATGTATGTCGTTTTTTCCTTAAAGTATCTTAATTGGTTTTCAACTGTGTAATTTCAAGCTTTCATGTATTGAACTTAAGTAATTTGATCATTGTAATCTGTTTTGAGCCTCAATTCAAAGTTTCAGTTAAGTTTTAAATTTCATGGTTCACTGTTTCAAGTTTAAATATCAAACTGCATTATCCAAGCTTCAACAAGCTTAATTTTAAGTTCAAATAAGCTCATTAAAGCTTTTTATAGCTTTTAGTGAGCTTATCAAGCAGGTACAAGCAGTTTTCATCTATTGTCAACAAAAGTCAACAGGGAAGGAATTTTGGTTAAACAGGCATTGAAATGGAATGGGGTGATACAGGACTTGGTATTGGGTTGGATATAGCTTAGTGTAGTGGTCTTGGGGTTTGGTTGTAGCCTGCATACTAGCTGGACACTTGTAAGCTTGTTTTCTCATTTTCACTTTTAATACAGTTTTATTATTGTGCTTGTATTTAAATCTTTGGTCATTAAATAGGTTTAATTAGTAGTAATTAGCATATTAGAGTTGGTTTAATTAATAAAATGAGTTAAATCAATGGTTAGTGTAGTTTAAATTTGCAAAACAGTTTCAAATAGGGTGTTTGGATTATGCAGTTAAGCTGTGCTTGAGGTTTGTTTAAAAGTGGATTTCTGTTGGTTCATGCTTGTTAAGAACATATACACTCACATTTGTCTTAATTTTGTGCCTGCAAACATCAAAAGTCAACATCATCTATTAAATGTCTTTAAATCTCAACTGTTGAGTTTTTGAAAAACAAAAATCTTGTTTAATGCTTAGATATCATAAACATAGGTTGCAGTAGGTTTATTTCATCATATATCATCAACATCAGTCCTTAAATCAATCTCAAAGTTGGAAAAAGTCAAAACTTCTCAACTGTCAAAAAAGTCAAAAATATTGAAATCTCAGTTTTTGGCCAACTAGGGTGAATTTTCTTGGTCTCATCTTTGGGTCATATCAAGTGAAACTGAGGGTTTTTAAAGTTCAACAGGTCTACTTTCTTATAGTTATTTTAGTAGATTTTTATCAATTTTTATAAGCTCTACAAAAGCTCATCAAGCAGGGCTTATCTGCCCTGCTCCAAACACTCAGTCAGAGCTGAGATTTTCTCAGCTTATTGCTAGGGTCGTCCAGAGCTCCACAGAGCTTTTCCAGGTCTCATTTTTGGTTTGAAGGTTGCCAACCAGGTCTAGTTTAAGTTCCAACCTGTGGTTTTCATTTACAGCTTATTAATAAGCAAGTGCTTAAGCTCAAAGTAGCACTCAGAATCTGTCTTAGCACATAAACTCAAATCAATCAAGATCATAGCATTGTCTAATCCAGAGGTTAAGAATTGTTGTTTCTTGCTTCATTTTAGTAGTTTTAGTATATTAATGCTTCTATTTCAGTTTGGTAGCTTGTGGTGATCATTTGGCTTATTCAAGTGCTTATTGATAAGCACTTACAATAGCAGTTTCATTTTCTTTCAAACAAGCCCATGTTTTTCTATTTTTCTTAGATTCAGGATATTATTTTAGACTTTTCCTGAAATTTTCATAATTTTCCAACACTGTTTGCTATTTTTCTTAATTAAAAACAGTTTTTAGGTAATTTTAAATAGCTTTTAATACAATTAAATCAGAAAAAGTTCAAAAAAATAATTTTTCAATTTTCTTAAGTTTAGATAAATATAAAAAGTAAAAAAAGTAATTTTCCAGATTTTTCATAGTTTATTTTGTAATTTTCAGTAATTTAATTAGTTTTTAATAGTTTAAAATTCATAAAAAATAGAAAAATAATCAGAAAAATATAAAAATAGTTTTGAAAATTCTATTTTGTTATTTTAGATTTTTCCAAGTCTTAATTTTATTTTTCTAGGTTTATTTCCTATTTTCTTGTATTTTAGGTTATTATTAAATAGTTAAAAATAGTTTTTAATTAATAATAATTAAATAAATAGTTATAAAAATAATTTTCTTTTTCTAAAAAGTTTCTCATATCATTAGGTTTGTAAAAATATCATTTTCACATTTTTAGGATTAATATTGTGTAAGTTTCACGTTTTTATTTGTACGTCACGTAGTTTTAATTTAAGTTTTATAAAAACAAAAAAATCAAAAACATCAGTTTAAAAATAGTGATAGCATTTATTTAATAGAATTTAACTTTTTAATTTCCTTTAATTTGCATTTAAGTCGCTGTAATTTACAAATCTTTTCTTTAGGTAATTATCCATCAAAATCCTTACTGATCACTATCCTTAGTGGTTATTCGACATCTGATTGTGTTAAAACACCAGTCATCCTCCGTGGGACTTAACGACCCGGGAATCCACTGTATTCTCCTGATCTAAATTGCAATTGGTGTTTGAGCTGTTTTAAGTTCCTTACGGCTGGTCATTCACAAGTGGCTAGCCTGCGTGAGAAAACTTGACGGTTTTGCACCGACCAAATTTTGGCGCCGCTGCCGGGGAGGCTGTAAGCGTGTTCTAAGCATTTTTCAGACCCATACTTGCACATATACCACAGTTTGTAAAAAGTTTTTGTAAAGTTATAACAAAATCAAAAAGTTCATTAACACTTTTCCTTAAGTGTTAAAAACACCAAACAAAATATAAAACAACAAAACAATCGTAACGTTTTCTATCTTGTGTTTCTTTTAAGGTGATTCTTAAAGAAATACGATTTGGTTAAACGAGACGATACCAAAAATATTGTCCAAAAATTTTTAAACCCATCAGCACAAATCTATACCTACGTCTTTTCAGTGATACTTAAGATACATAAAAATCAACCACCGCAAATCAAGGCAGTACACCTACTAACTGGGGGTGTGACCATAATAAGTTCCTGAACATCAGATTTAAAACTTGCCTTTGTGTCCTTGTGATTTGGTGTACCTTTTTCAAAGAAGCCATTTCATTTGTGATTATTGGTTAAGTTCACTTGTCGTTTTGCCTCGCATTTGTTTTGAAAACTGATTTTTATACTTAGTGCATGCGCACTCGTTCTTCCAGTTCTACAAGTCCACTTTCAGAACTTGGAAAGATTCCTCGTAGACGTAGAGGACGTTCTGCTCCTTCAGCTATGACTGAGGAACGTCTACCACCACCACCACCTGCCATAATGGCAGAAGACAAGCCGATGAATGAGCTTCTCCAAGCACCCATCGAGGGTTACGGAGATGCTATTGTTGTCCCAGCCATCGTGGCTGATACTTTTGAGCTCAAAACCGGGTTACTTAATCTAGTAACCCAAAGCCAATTCTATGGTTTTGAGCGGGATGATCCTCATGCACACATTCGATGGTTTAACAAGATTGCATCTACCATCAAGTACAAGAATGTCCCACATGAAGCTATCAAGCTTCTTCTGTTCCCATTTTCTCTAGAGGGACAAGCCCGGAATTGGCTTGAAAAACAACCCCCTCGTTCCATTGAGACATGGGAAGATCTTGTCACAAAGTTTGTTAACGAATTCTATCCTCCATCCCGAACTACAAGTCTTAAGAATGAGATAATGAAATTCTCTCAAAGATTTGATGAATCATTCCGGGAGGCATGGGATCGTTACAAAGAATTGCTCCGCAAGTGTCCGCATCATGGTTTTACCGAGTTAATGCAAATGGATACTTTCTACAATGGTCTGAACCAGACTAATCAAGACTCTCTGAATGCCTCCGCGGGAGGTAATTTCTTGAGCAAGACCACAAAAGAAGCCTTGCAAATAATTGAAAACAAATCCCAGGTCCGTCCTTTCCGCACAAAGACATATCATACTGAGTCTAAAGCTGGACCTTCTACTTCATCTCCCGTGAGTACATCTAGCACCGATGCTAAGATTGACAAACTCACGGATATTGTTCAGGCTTTGGTTCTTGCTAACCAAAAGAAAGTCACTTTCACACAAGCACCATCATATGGTGAAGTGAAGAAAGTTGAAGTTTGTGTTACTTGTGGTGGTCCTCATGCATACTACAACTGTATTGCCACCGATGGTAGTCCGTTTGAAGCTAATGCTATAGCCGGTACTTCAAATCAAGGAGGTAATCAATACCGTCCTCATAATGAACCAAACTACCGTGCTAACACTTATCAGGCACCACCCGGTTTCAACCAGAATCCTAACCGGAATCAGAACCAACCAAGAATGAACCAAGGTTATCAAAACCAAGGTAATTTCTATTCCGGACCCAATCAAGGTTTCCAACATCAAGGAAATCTTAATCAAAACACTTACAATCGAGGGAATCAATTTCAGGGGAATATGAATCCTAATCAAGGAAATTCTGGCTATAATCAGAACATACGGCCTCAAATTATCCCTCCACCTCCTCCTGTATCAACATCTGATGAGCTTTTAAAGCAATTCATGAAGACTCAAGAGGAGACAAACAGGTTGTTGGTCAGTCAGATCGCTGAATTAAAGAAGTCTTTAAATGATCGACCCTCGGGCTCAGGTACCTTACCTAGCAACACGATCGCTAATCCGAGGGGCGATGCAAAGGCGATCACAACCAGAAGTGGTGTTTCGTATGATGGACCTGCTATTCCTACTACCTCTTCTTCTTCTCCCCCGAAGGTAGTGGAAAGTGAACCTGAGGCGACAAAGGACAAGGAACTTCCTACTAATAATGGAAGTACCAACAATGTCCATCCTCAGGTTGTCCCGAAACCCAAATCCAATCCAGGAGTTGTTTTTGAACCTCCTGTAGCTCCCATTGAAAATACCAAATCCAAATCTTCTATTCCTTACCCATCACGTTTACATGAGCAAAAGCTCCGCGAGAAAGCCAGTCAACAAATGGAAAAATTCTTTCAAATTTTCCAAGAACTTCATTTTGACATAAGCTTCGCGGATGCTATCATGTTGATGCCCAAGTTTGCATCAACTCTCAAACACATGTTAAGCAACAAGGAAAAGCTGTTTGAAATGGCTAAAACTCCTCTGAACGAGAACTGCTCTGCAGTTATCTTGAAGAAGCTTCCCGAGAAGCTTGGAGATCCTGGAAAGTTCCTCTTACCTTGTGTATTTCCAGGAATGGTTGAATGCTTTGCCTTAGCCGATCTTGGTGCAAGCATAAACCTGATGCCTCATTCAGTATGGAAGAAACTTTCTCTTCCGGACCTTACTCCTACATGCATGACTCTCGAGCTTGCAGATCGTACAATATCCCGTCCTCTTGGAATTGCCGAGGACGTATTTGTGAAAGTAGGAAAGTTCCATTTTCCAGCTGACTTTGTAGTTGTTGATTTCGATGCTGATCCACGGGTTCTTCTCATTGTTGGAAGAGGATTCCTGAGAACGGGCCGTGCTCTCATTGATGTATTTGAGCAAGAAATCAAATTACGTGTTGGTAATGAAGCTGTCACCTTTAACCTTGATCAAACTTCGAGGTACTCCGCAAACTATGATTCTGAGTCGGTTAACCGAATAGATATCATTGATGTTGCTTCTGAAGAGTACTCTCAAGAAGTTCTTGGTTATTCTCATAATTCTGTGAGTGGGAATCCCACCACATCTTCTCAACCTATCATAGCCAATTCTACTCCTTCTCTCACTCCGTTTGAGGGAAGCGACTTCATCTTGGAAGAGATTGAAGCATACTTGGCTAGTGATTCTGTTCCATGGGAAATTGATCACGCTCCAATTGACATCGAGGGGGACATACTTCTCATTGAGAAAATGCTTAAAGATGATCACTCATCAACCCCTCACATTAGTGATGTAATTCCAGAAGAGATTAATCACCATAAGATTAATCCGGAGGGAGATATTCTTATTCTTGAGAAGTTGTTAAATCAGGACACTTCTCCTCCACTCCCTCCCGTCAAACTTCATAACAAGGAAGTCAAGTCAGTTGAGAAAACTGAAGAATTTCCTGAAGTCGAACTTAAGGACTTACCTCCTCATCTCGAGTATGCATTTCTTGAAGGTGATGATAAATTGCCTGTCATTATTGCTCGAGATTTGAGTAAAGATGAAAAGACTGCTCTCATAAAGGTCTTGAAGTCACACAAGCAAGCAATTGCTTGGAAACTCTCCGACATTAAGGGTATTAACCCTGAGTTCTGTACTCACAAAATCTTGATGGAGGATGACTTCAAGCCAGCAGTTCAACATCAGAGAAGGGTGAATCCAAAAATCCATGATGTTATCAAACAGGAGGTTATCAAACTTCTTGATGCAGGATTGATTTACCCAATCTCAGATAGTCCTTGGGTTAGCCCAATTCATTGTGTTCCAAAAAAGGGTGGCATAACTGTTGTCACGAATGAAGAAAACGAGTTAATTCCAACTCGGCTGGTTACGGGATGGCGTGTGTGTATTGACTATCGTAAGTTGAATGACGCCACCCGTAAAGACCATTTTCCTCTACCCTTCATGGACCAGATGCTTGAGAGATTAGCAAGGAACGAATACTATTGTTTCCTTGATGGTTTCTCGGGTTACTTTCAGATTCCCATTGATCCACAGGATCAAGAGAAGACCACATTCACCTGCCCATACGGAACTTTTGCCTACAAACGTATGCCTTTTGGCTTATGTAATGCTCCTGGCACGTTCCAACGATGTATGATGGCCATATTCCACGACATGATCGGGGAAACAATGGAGGTGTTTATGGATGACTTCTCAGTCATTGGGGACTCATTTCAGACATGTCTCTCCCATTTAGACAAAATGCTAAAACGGTGTGAAGACACCAATCTCTGTCTAAATTGGGAGAAGAGCCACTTTATGGTCAAAGAAGGCATAGTCCTTGGCCATAAAATTTCAAAAAACGGGATTGAGGTCGATAGAGCAAAAGTCGATGTTATTGCTAAACTGCCTCATCCTACTACCGTCAAAGGTATTAGGAGTTTTCTTGGTCATTCCGGGTTTTATCGTAGATTCATACAGGATTTTTCTAAAATCGCTCGGCCTATGACCCATCTTCTTGAAAAAGAAGCTCCTTTTATCTTCTCTCCTGAGTGCGTCGAAGCTTTTGAAACATTAAAGAAAAAGCTTACGGAAGCACCCATTCTAGTTGCCCCCGACTGGGATTTACCCTTTGAGCTCATGTGCGATGCAAGTGATTTTGCTATCGGTGCAGTCTTGGGGCAACGTAAAACCAAGCATTTTCAGCCTATCCACTACGCAAGTAAGACTATGACTGAAGCTCAAACCCATTACACCACTACAGAAAAAGAACTATTAGCTGTGGTGTATGCGTTTGAGAAATTTCGGCCCTACCTCATCTTGACCAAATGCGTGGTGTATACGGATCACTCGGCTCTCAAATATCTCTTTGCAAAACAAGATGCAAAGCCGAGATTGCTCCGTTGGGTTCTCCTCCTCCAGGAATTTGATATCATTATACGTGATAAAAAAGGAGCTGAGAACCTGGCTGCTGATCATCTTTCCCGTTTAGAAAACCCTCATCAGGATGTGTTTGAGAAAAAGGAAATAAATGAAACATTTCCTCTCGAAACACTCAATGCGGTTTCTTTTCGTGGAGACTCTTCTACCCCATGGTTTGCTGACTTCGCAAATTACCATGCGGGTAACTTCATAGTGAAAGGGATGTCGTCCCAACAGAAGAACAAATTCTTCAAAGATGTTAAACATTACTTCTGGGACGACCCCTACTTGTTCAAAATCTGCGCGGATCAAGTCATCAGGCGATGTGTGTATGGACAAGAAGCTCTTGACATTCTCAAAGCTTGCCATGCTGGACCCACCGGGGGCCATCATAGTCCAAACTACACCGCCAAAAAGGTGTTTGATTCCGGGTTTTATTAGCCCACTATCTATAAGGACGCCCACGAATTTGTCAAAGCCTGTGACGCTTGTCAACGTCACGGGAATATCTCACAAAGGAATGAAATGCCGCAAAACGCCATTCAAGTGTGTGAGATTTTTGACATCTGGGGCATTGACTTTATGGGGCCATTTCCTTCTTCTCGCGGTAATAAGTACATACTCGTGGCCGTTGACTACTTGTCAAAATGGGTTGAAGCTAAGGCTTTGCATACCAATGATGCCCGAGTTGTTGTGAAATTCTTGAAATCTCTCTTTGCTAGGTTTGGATCTCCACGAGCCATAATCAGTGATCGTGGTACGCATTTCAGCAATGACCAGTTTGAAAGAGTCATGCAGAAGTATGGTGTAACTCACCGTCTCTCTACTGCGTACCACCCCCAAACTAGTGGGCAAGTGGAAGTTTCCAACCGGGGGATTAAAAGAATTCTTGAGAGGACGGTTGGCGAAAACCGTGCCTCTTGGTCGGATAAGCTAGATGACGCACTCTGGCCCTTCCGTACAACTTATAAAACACCCATCGGGTGTACTCCATACAAGCTTGTGTACGGAAAGGCATGTCATCTGCCGGTTGAGCTTGAGCACAAGGCATATGATTGGAGCTGAACCGTCAAGTTATCTTACGCAAGCTAGCCACTTGTGAATGACCAACCGTAAGAAACTCAAAACAGTTCACACACCAAATGCAATTTAGATCAGAGGAATATAGGGGATTCCTGGGTCGTTAAGTCCCACGGAGGATGAATTGGTGTATAAACACTTGATTAGATGATAGAATGATCACTAAGGATAGTGATCGGTAAGGATATTAATGGAAAATTACCTAAAGAAAAGATCTACAAATTACAGCGACTTAAATGCAAATTAAGAAAATTAAAAAGTTAAAATATATTAAATAAATGCTATCACTATTTTTACAATGATGTTTTTATGATTTTATAAAATAAAATAACTTAAATAAACTATTTTAACTAAAACGTAAACTCAAATTACCTAAAAACTAGATTTAAAATGAAAACGTACGTTAAGTCTAAAAATTACGCGAGTGCGCAAGCAAAAACGTAAATTTTATGAAATAAAAGTCCTAAAAGTGTAAAAACAATTTTTTTACGTACTATATGATAAAAGAAAATTTTAGAAAAAAGATTTATATTTTTTTGACTTTTATATTTTTTATTATGAATTAATTAAGATTTTACACTAATTAAATGTTTAAAAATACTAAAACTAATGAGAAAAATCTGAAACTTTTTTATAAAATACTTAATACTAATACAATTTTATAAAAAATACAAAAACTGAAAAAGCTAGACTAAATAAGCTAGAAATAAGCTGAAATATACGTATAAGCTTAATAGGCTATAAGGGGTTATGTATTTAATTATGCAAACTATAACCAAGAAAGACCCAAGGGCGCAATGGTTACAGGTACACACTCTAACACTCTCGTAAAGGGGGGAGGTCTCAGGTTCGAGCCTGCCTACCCCCTTTTTGCTAAACATTTTATTTTTTTGAAATTTTTCTTTACAAACTTATTAAGCACTATGAAATAAGCAAAATTTAAAACTACAACTTTTTATGAAAAGTACTAATAAGCTCTGTATGAGCTTATTATTCTCAACAGTGGCCAAAAATGAAAATAAGCATAAGTGTTAAGCCAAGATGGCTAATAAGCTAATGAAATAAGCAAAGGAAATTGGAATAAAGCTAAACACTGAAAATAAGCTAATATTACAACTGAAAAGAGCATAAAGACTTAAAAATAAGCACTGAATAAGCAACATGAACCAAATAAGCAACTCAGTTAACTTAAGTAACCAAACAGGTTTTGGGACAACTTTGAAGGCTAATTTGTGCTTATGTAATAAGCTTGGAAATAAAAATAAGCACTGAGATTAGCAAGTATACCAGCTCAGTTCTCTAAAAAGCTAATTTTCAAAGGTTGGCTTCCATTGATAAGCTTGTGAGAAGCTTTAGAAAAAACTGATAAATACTAATTAATTGGTGTACACAGTGAATTGGACAAGATAAAAAACTATTTGCATGCTTATCAAATAAGCTATTAAGGTAAAAATAAGAACTGAACTAGAGAGACAGCTAGGTGGGCTATCCAAAAAGCTAATTTACACAAATTTTGGCTAACTGATAAGCTCTTAATGAGCTTATGAAACTGTATAGCTAACTGTGTGCACAGAACATTTTTGACTTTTTAATTTACACTATATATTTGACTTTAATGAACTTTAAATTGAATCTATTAACTGATTAAGTAGTATTAAGCTAAAATGATATGGAATTAAGCTAAAGTAACAAGCTATGAACTACTGTGATGGGTTTTACACTTTAAAATCCAACAGTGAGCTTATGAGGTGAGATTAAAAGAGTATTTTGACTTTTCACCAAATAAGGTCTGGATTTTATTGTTGAATTGAGTTCTTAGGACCTAATGTGACAGATAATAACAACAAGCAACCACACTAATACCCTTTAACACAGTAAACTGAGCAAATCCAAACAGTCTTGTATGAGACTGTTTTGGTGATTTTCAAAGAGTTTTACAGATTCAGATCATGCAAATCATTACAGACTTAAGATTATCACTAAACAAGACTAAATAATCATAGAACAACAGCAATAGCAACATAAGACAGTGAAATACCAAGATTGAGTAAAATGCTTACAAATTGGTTTCCAATGTAAAACTGAGAACCATGGTCTGAAACAACTTCCTATAGCTTCCCAAGAAGCACTAAACCAAGGGCAATCCAAAATCAACCCTGCTCCAACCTCTGATCACCATCTCCATTGTTTTTTACTTTTCAACTATTTTTTTGGTATTTTTAGTGATTTTCTGGTTTTTTGTACTAGACTGAGTTTTATTGTAACTAATAGCTTTAATAAGCTATATAGGAGCTTATGTGTGCCTATCCAGTCCAAGATAACAACTTACAACATCATTAGAACATTTTGAGATTTTGAACAAAAGTAAAATTTGCATAACATGAAAACTTGAATTAGAACTGAAATTGAAACTGAAAAAGATTCACATTAACTTGAAATAACTTAAACAAATTACTTGGAAAGCTTAAATTACACTGGAACTCTGAAATTAACTAAAACGACATTAAACTAAACTACACTACACTACTTGCCTTTCTCCTCTGCTTCTTTTTCTTTCTTTATAGCCTCTTTAGGCTCCCCACATGCTTCTGAGCTTATCCCACCACCATTGGATCTCTGAAACAAATCCTAGCCATCAATTTTACTTTTGGCGCCAAAAAGTCTTTGGGTGGGTTTCTGCAATTAATGCAGTGTGGGCTGGTTTGCAAGGTGGAGGGGGTGATAGTGAGAGGTGGTAGAGAGCTGTAAAGGTGGGGTGAGGTGGAAAGTTGGTTAAAACCAGCTCTGGTATTGGATAAACAGCCATGGGGAAGGGGATGTACAGTGGCGCGGTTTTATTTCTTTTAAATTTTGGGCTTGGGTGCTGGGCTAGCCGGGTTATAGGATTGGATTTGGACTTGGGTAATAATAAGGGTCCGTTTGTTATGTTTAATACACAAGGACCAATCATGTAATTCTGCCAATCATGAGGACTGAATTTTCCAATCTTCCAAAGTTAACATAAGGATTAAACTTGCCATTCATTAGTAGTACAAGGACCATTAGTGATAAAATTTCATTTTTTAAAAGTCCAGGGACTAAAAATGTCAAGTTTGAAACTTGAGGGGCCAAAATGTAATTTCTCCAAAAGTTTATCATAAGGACCATTCTTGTCATTTATTAATAGTACAAGGGTGTTGTTTGAATAATTTCTATTTTTGAACACCCAGGGACTATTTTTGACATTTTTGTAAAGTTGAGGGACTAAAGTTGTAAATTGTGATTTTTGAACTTTAAAGGGTTTGTTTTGACAACTTTTGAATCTCATGGACCTTAAATGATATTTTACAAGTTTTTGAATTACCAGGGACTAATTTTGACAACTTTTATAACTTGGGGGACTAAAACTATCAATTATGCAAACTTGATACGTTTTTCATCAGATTTTGATGTTTTTGCATTTAAAACACATAAAACACTTGTTTGTGATATTTTTATCATTTTAATGTGTTTCTAAGTGTTTTCAGATGTTTTTGGCATTCTAACAGTATAAAAATGATGAGTATTTAGACACTCATCAATCCCCCACACTAAGATATTGCTAGTCCCTAGCAATGATTTGAGAAAAATTAATGGATTTAATCTCTTTACCAAAAGCCATTACTTCTGGAGTAGCCAAATGTTTCAGTTCAAGTAAGAACCTTGGTACACCGATAACCAAATGATTTTGAGCAAATCATAAGCTGTAAACGGATTTGATTTGTCTTTACCAGAAGCCGTTTGCTTCTGGACTAGCCAACTCTTAGATAAATTATCAATATTATCTTTGGTGAGCTGATTACCAATTATGGATTTTCCACTGCCTTTACCACAAGCGATAAACTTGCGGGCTAGCCAACTCTTCACTAGTTTAAAGATATGGTGAGCTGAACACCATACAATTTTGGGCAAATTGCAAGCCATCAACGGATTTGAGATATCTTTACCAAGAGCCGTTTTCTCCTGGATTAGCCAATCCTTATGTGGGTTAGACATGGTGGACTGATTACCATTTGTTGTGTTTAGTACATAGTACTTCCACTAAATAAATTTTTTTAAAATTTGGCCATTTCGGGGGAAAAAGGGACTAAAAGGGTACATTTATTATCAAATTCGCCAGAATTTCCCCCCCACACTCAGAAATGAATATTGTCCTCAATATTCAAAGTACCGGCTGTAATGCCGAAACTTAGAACGTAAAAAGATAACATTACTAGCTAAGTGTAGAAACACAACAATTATTCTCTTTTTTAATATTTACAAATTTCATTAATTTTTTAGATCTCTATACAACATGCGAGGCATCTCCCCCACACTAGGGTGGTACACACGAGTGAAAACCCATGTTCAACTACTGTTTTTGATTACCGAGTCGCTAGCTTGACTCGACCCCGAATTAATTTGTTCATGGGGAAGTAAGTGGAAGAGACAATCTCCATCGGACTTTCATTCAAGATGTTTGTATAAACATTGAAGTACGTGAAAGTTCCACACCGATGAGATATACATAGAACCGGCTCACAAATGATAAATGAAAATGCCGGGGTCAAAAATAATGTCTTCATTCCCGAAGGAATGAAGAACAGGAGAAGCTACGGGATAGGTGAAGAAGAGAAAGAAAGTCATGATAATAATCTTGACTAACTCATCATCATCAGAAAGGGAATTCATGATAGCATGAATTTCATCTTTTAAGCTCAATTGGTCTAGACATATCCCGGGTGTGTCTAGATCAAAATAGAAGTTATCATACTCCGGTAGAGATATGATATGAGTGAGTTCACAGGAGAACTCCTCCAAGGAAAATGATTCATATTCAGGATTGATTTGACTGAGTTCACTAGGGAACTCCTCAAAAGTGAATGATTCATAATCGGGGAGAGAATTATGAGAATGAGAAGTGGTAATACCACTAATCTTCTCTCCCATATGATCAAAATGGAACGTTTGCAATTCGGGAATAGAATCATTGAACAAAAGTTCACTATCCTCAAAGGGGATAGAATATGAAGTAGGCTTTTCATTAAAAGCCTCGATTCTAGAAACGAGAAGATTAACATTCTATAATGTAAGACGAAGAGCTTCGTCTTGGATTATTTCTTCTTCATTCTCTTCTCCTAAGCTGACAAGCTCAGAAGGTAATTCACCCACATAACTTATGTCTCCACAAGATAAAGAATAGTCCTTATCAGAATCAGAGAACATCTCAATATGATCATTTTGGAAGACAAGAGGAGGAGGGATATCACACACATGATCAAAAGTTCCCTGTGACTCTCTCTGGATTGGGACAAGGTCCTCAACACTAGACTTTATGAATTCGTCCGATTCCTTTTCAGGAACAGTGTCAAGATGCTCATCCCCCATGTTCAGAGAGTGAATGGGAGCTTTGGGTGTGATGGCAGTTGTTTGAGAATGAATCTCAACTGCTGGAATATCCACTAATGACCTTGATGAATCTTTATAAAATTGTAGGATACCAAGTGCATCCTCATCATCACTGTCATCAGTAATAAAACGAAATTGAGAGCTAGATCTGGCTGCTTTTTCTTTTGCAATTAATTCCCTAATAGACTTTTCAAAAGCAATTTGGGAATTTATTTTAGCAGCCTGCTCTTCAGCTAGCAATTCTTCCATGGATTTCTCATGTGAATTTTGAATGACGGGACATTGTGGGAGTGGGGATTTGTCAAAACCGGAAGGTTGACATTGATAATCATCATGAGGACCCCCACAACATTTTGAGTAGAAGATGCACAGTTAGGTATACCAGAAACTTCCATGCAGCTTTCCTCTGCATTAACGTGCACAGGTTCTGGCTGGTGTACCTCTATCTTGGGTAAATCTGAAGCTTCCATGGAGCGTTCCTTTGCATTAACTTACACAGGTTGTGGCTGGTGCACCTCTTTCTCTTGTGAATTTGAGCATGAAGATTCCATTTTAGCATTATCCGACTCAAACACGATAGTCTGTAGTACATTGTTGGGTATCTTCTGTTCATTGGTCACGTCATATAAACTGAGTATCTTAGATACAACTGAATCCGAATCGTTAGGCATGATGTTGACGTGCACGGGATTTTACAAGTCTATGATTTAAACCGAGAAATAGAATCTTTCGCGGTATTTTACTAAAATCAAGACCAAACCGTTAAGCAATGCCAATAGAACGTGTTAAGATAACTGATGGATAGACACAATGATAGACAATTGTGTGTTAGGACTTATGTAGGATTAGCAGAGATGTTGTTTGGTTGTGATTTGGGTTGTTTGATGCACGATTTTACGGAGAAATTTAGGTCTAAAAACTTAAAAACCTCAATAACTTCTGTTCGGAGCGGATTTAGGCCTCGAGGGTTGACCCATTTGGCGTGCCATTCTCCTCGTTCTCACGGTCGTTTTGATGGGTAGAACGCTAAAAACGGAGTTACGGATCAAAAGTTATAGCCGTTTGAAGTTTTGTCGGGAAAAGTCAACAAGTCGCTAGAGACAAGTCGCTATAAACCTTGAGAACAAGTCGCTAAGTCACTAAGTCGCTAAGCACAAGTCGCTAAACACAAGTCGCTAAAGAGCAACTCGCTAAGTATCCAAGTCGCTAGTATCAAGTCGTTAACAATTTACACTACAACTCGCTAACAATTTCTGACACAAGTCGCTAACCTCACCAAGTCGCTAGCCGTAGTGGAGAATCCACTAACTTGTACTATTTGTCGGCTTGTCTCAATAGACAAGTCGCTAGGACCAAGTCGCTACCAAAAAGCACTACAACTCGCTACCTCTTTCTGAAGCAAGTCGCTATGATGAAATTCACTACGAGAACCAAGTCGCTACCAAGAAAAACTTCAAAAACACACTTTTCAATCCAAAACAAGTCCAACCACAGTGATTCAAGCTTTCCAAATCAACACCCAAGCACTTACAATGATTCTAAACACAAAAGTACACCTAAAATTCAAACTTTAACACTAGAAATGAACCAAATGATGCAAAAACCACTAAACTTTTTCAAACTAAAAAACCATCTAAAAACCACTAGAAATCCAAGGATATGTAAGAGATGATCAAACAATGGCTCTTGATACCATTTGTAACATATTGGATTTCACATACACATCAAACCATAAACACAAAAAGGCGTATAAGATGATGTTTTAGAGAGAGAAAGAGTTAGAGGTTGGGAACTTTAGTGAGAGAAAGAAAAATCTTATTATGAGCTCCAACTCTCTACCTTGGAAGGTAGAGAGTATTTATAGTTCTTACATAAGACGCCACCTACGGGCTGTGGATCAGGCATACAGTGAGTAAAGACCCGTCCGTCCTCCACGGTGTTACTTAACTAAATACTTCTTAACTTGTAATAATCTACGACTACGAGCTTTCTAATGATTACATATACTTGAGGTGACCGACTCTTTAATAACTGGATTTACTAAATCCTAACACCTTCTCACCACACATGATCACAAGGTCAGCATGACTCTGCTCCCATGTAGTTTACAGACCAACCATGTAGAAGATAGGGTCGGGAAAATCTTGTACATCCACCGGATACGTCATAAAGAGATGTTTATAGATAGGAGTACCCCTCACATGGCGAGGAATAAGGTGTTCGAAAGATTTTTTCTGAGCTTATTCTCACGAAACAACTCAGGATATTCCTCAGGTGTTATCTTATCCTCTACATAGAAAAATTTACCTTTCCAAGTCCTAATGTATGTAAATGGATGTAATAAGATTTCAGAAACATCAACATCCCCATTTTACATATAGTCGACCAGTCCCTAGCAGGACCGATGTTGAAAAAATCCCTAAAATGACCAATAGAAGGTTCCCCTTAATAAGCTCTTCAAACAACGATGAATACAATTAGCTTAGCACACCCAATAGGATTAAAAACGGGGAATATGAACTTAAAAATAGTTTAAGACTTCATAAAAGGATTTTGGAAGAGGGATCCCAAGGTTTTCTTAAGTGAAAGAGTTAACATAGAGGCCAACGAAACCTTAAGGAGCATCAAATAGTCTGAGTACTCTTGGGTAGCATAACTTTAAACTCAAAAGAAATGAGGTAGTCTGCCAGAAAGGTTGTAAGTTCCTTTTTTGATAAAGTGCATGGTTAAAATTTAAAAGCATGTTTAGCAACCATTACAATAATCTAGAATGAAAAATTTACCTTTCAAAGACGATGATGGTTCGACTACTTTGTTCAAACGATTAATGGCTTTGTGGGCGGAGAAGGTAAAAATTAGGGCTAAAGGTAGATGATCACTATTTATAGGGTACTATAAACTGATATTAGTCGTACACGTGTTGCAGTAAATGATAAGACCGGACTTGAAAAGTTTCAAAATTCAAATGAATAATTATCTTTATCAAGGAGGGTGCAACAAAGGCAGGTTATTATGTTGCTAGACCCAAGCCAAGTGGATGGCTAATAGTAAAAAATGTAATGATTGGTTTCATTAATTACATAAGTTACTTGCACCTAATCCCTACTCGATTTTTTTCTTGAGACAAATTATTTTTTTAGCAAAGTCGAAAGCAATACATTCGAGTGTATGCGTCACTTTCAACTGGGGCTTTATGGCGTACCCTCTGAAGAGTTCGAAGACACCTCTTCAAACCCATCTCGGAAACCACTTTCTGAATGACTTCGCATACCTCATAAAATCTCTTTTAGCGTAAATTCATTTATAACAATGACTACCGAAGGGGAATTCGCCAATCAAAGCTCAAGACTACCTTTGTTTAAAGGTGTGCTATTCGAAGATGTCATAATAAAGGTTCTCTTTGACCAAGTCAAGCCCGCGTTTCACTACCCAGTCAAGGATTTTCCGCCAAGGTAGGGACGGGGGCATTATCCTTAGCAATTACTGTAATCCACAGGACACCACCATGAACTTCAGTTTATGTGAGGTTGCTTGCCAAATATTTTTTTCCCTCTACTATAAATAAGATGACAATGATTTAGGTTTGGCTAAGTCCTTTTCACAATCATTTCATACATTATCACTCACATACTCATAATTACATATTTATTCTCACGGCGGAGGTGATTCGCATGATTCAACTCATGCGCATCACTTAACGCAGTGTTTTGGTATTTTTTTTATTTCCATGTTATTGGCAACTTGGCATACACCAATCACCCCCAAATCCTCCAATCACCATTGGTAGGTCTGATAGTGCGGTTTAGTGCATAATCAGGATGTAACATCCTTTAGTTGAAAATTTCTAGTAAACATACGTATTGAACCAATGATTAATGTTCTTTTTAGGCAAGGCAATAAAAACATCACTGATAAACCTAACAAGAAGCAAGGAAAGGATAAATAATTAGCATATTCTAAAATACAATTAGAGTACTTGATCATAATGTTTGGTGATTAAGATGTTAGTTGTGGTTCATAAGAATTAGTCATGGTTCACATACAAATGGATTTTTGTTTAACCAATTACATAGCTAGTCAAATACCACACCAATTTACCTCTCGACACAAATCATTCCCGTTACCAAAATCTATAATGCGCGCAGACTGTCTTGCGCGTGCACATAAAAAGACGTAGACCATTCTGCTGCTGATATGTGTAGATCAGATCAAATATTAAAAAAATAGTGATGAACAATTAGGAGCATAGTTGTCAGGATCTCGATCTTGATCTTAGGATTTTACGACTTTACGTTACTGCAAAGGAAAAACGATCCGGATCCTACACAGAATCTTTGCAAGCTTAAGATTTTATAGGATCCCGATCTTGACTATATGATCTTAAGATCTATTCCAATCCGATCTTACTTTTCTTGGATTATAAACCCAAAAAACTACAAATTTATAAGTTGTTTTTTTTAAAATTCAAAAAACAACATGTTAATCTTTTTAAATATTTCATAATCATAATTAAGGACAACATTTCTATGACATTCATAGTATTTTGTGTTTATAATGTATAATAATTTGTAGATTTGTATTATATTACCAAAGACGAAAACTATTAAGAAATAACATTAGAGTAGGAACTTAAGATCCCGATCCGATCTTACGATCACGATCTTGCAAAGACGAAAACGATCCTGGGTAGGATCCCGATCTTGAAAACCTTGATTAGGAGTATTAACCCGTGAGTGATACATATTGAGAAGTGATAGACCATTCTGCTGCTGATACGTGTAGATCAGATCAAATATTAAAAAAATAGTGATGAACAATTAGGAGCATAGTTGTCAGGATCTCGATCTTGATCTTAGGATTTTACGACTTTACGTTACTGCAAAGGAAAAACGATCCGGATCCTACACAGAATCTTTGCAAGCTTAAGATTTTATAGGATCCCGATCTTGACTATATGATCTTAAGATCTATTCCAATCCGATCTTACTTTTCTTGGATTATTAAACCCAAAAAACTACAAATTTATAAGTTGTTTTTTTTAAAAAATGACATTCATAGTATTTTGTGTTTATAATGTATAATAATTTGTAGATTTGTATTATATTACCAAAGACGAAAACTATTAAGAAATAACATTAGAGTAGGAACTTAAGATCCCGATCCGATCTTACGATCACGATCTTGCAAAGACGAAAACGATCCTGGGTAGGATCCCGATCTTGAAAACCTTGATTAGGAGTATTAACCCGTGAGTGATACATATTGAGAAGTGATAGACCATTCTGCTGCTGATACGTGTAGATCAGATCAAATATTAAAAAAATAGTGATGAACAATTAGGAGCATAGTTGTCAGGATCTCGATCTTGATCTTAGGATTTTACGACTTTACGTTACTGCAAAGGAAAAACGATCCGGATCCTACACAGAATCTTTGCAAGCTTAAGATTTTATAGGATCCCGATCTTGACTATATGATCTTAAGATCTATTCCAATCCGATCTTACTTTTCTTGGATTATAAACCCAAAAAACTACAAATTTATAAGTTGTTTTTTTTAAAATTCAAAAAACAACATGTTAATCTTTTTAAATATTTCATAATCATAATTAAGGACAACATTTCTATGACATTCATAGTATTTTGTGTTTATAATGTATAATAATTTGTAGATTTGTATTATATTACCAAAGACGAAAACTATTAAGAAATAACATTAGAGTAGGAACTTAAGATCCCGATCCGATCTTACGATCACGATCTTGCAAAGACGAAAACGATCCTGGGTAGGATCCCGATCTTGAAAACCTTGATTAGGAGTATTAACCCGTGAGTGATACATATTGAGAAGTGATGGACATTTAGGAGTATTAACCCGTGACTGATACAGAATGAAAATTTGTACAAAATTAATTTTTTATCTTTCTATTTTAGTTTATGTTATTAAAAAATGTCCGCTTCAAAATGTAACAAATCAAATTGTTTGCAAGCTTAAAATAAAATTCTATTGATGCACAATGTGATGGTTTCATTTTTCTTAAAATGAGTGTAAACTATGATGGACATTTATGAGTATTAACCGTGAATGATACATAATGAGAAGTGATTTCTATGTTATTAATATTACTTCGGAAAATACAAGCTGCAATATGGACACTGCATATTAAGCTGCAATATTGAGAATGCATAATGGTGGCTTGAAAATAATTTCACAGTGTACAAAGTACAACGATCTCTTATGTTAGAAAGATTATTCGTAAACAAACATATTTTCTTTTGGAACGACAAGAACTTTAAAATCCCAATGTGGAGCTAAGGTATGGAAATGAATTTACATACTTGAGGATAGAGCATTACACATATTATTAAACCAATGTTTCCAATTTTAAGTTGGTTATTTAGCCGTAGTAGTGATCCAAGCAAATGATAAAAGCTTGATCTCGTTGAAAAGTATATCATTTTTTAGTCTTTTGGAGATGCACATCATCTCGTTGCGAATCTAACATAGAGTCCATAGGTATGTTTAAAGTTTAAACCACTACATCGAAGGCTTTGGGCACGTCTAAGTTAATTGTGTCATCAATGTTTTTAGTTTTCATTGATCGAGAACAACTACTTGTATAAACCAAACCACATCGATTTCTACCACAATTTTTTTTTTTTTTCATACATAGCTCCAATATAAATATTATTTACCATCTAATTGAACACTAATGGATTGCAAGGAATCATCTTTACGAACAACTATGATTAGAAAATAACCAATCAATCAAATACCAAACCTTAATACGAGCATCCGAATAACTAGAAACAAACAAACCCCAAAAATGAATCACGGAAGCATGTGACAGTCAAATAACAATCAAGTAGGTAACTCTAAATACGATCAAACAAAAGAAGCATAAAACAAAACAGACAAACCAATTACAAAATAGAAGTTCGATCCGCAATACTAACAACCCTCAAGCTCTAATACCATGTAAAAACCAAACTCACAATGCAATGAGTATGTATACTAGAAACAAATGATAAAACCTTAAAAACTAATTATGGGGGCTATTATGCTAACACTATCCACGTTTCCTTAACAATGTTTCAATTAACAAAAAGGTGCTTCTAGTCTTTCAGCACAAATCGTACACCGAACTTGTGTCTTCAATGCTCCGGTAGTCCGTGTTAACACTCGTTGGAATTCTTCTATTAATGATATGCGAAAAAAGTTAATTATTTTGAGGGAGGAGTGTATGCCAACAAAATATAGTTTGCGGGACCCAAGAGTTTATTTGTGGCTTTATAAAATTTGCAATACATAATGTAGAGGCACTTTATTTCACAAACATTTATTTCCCTACTTACCAAGGGACAACTATCAGCCGTTGGATCAAAAAACATTTTTTAATGATAAAAAACACGGAGGGACTAATCTTGCCAAAACCTGAAACTTCCCCCAACCACACAAAAACAACACACGCGTCATTTTTTATCAGCAAAAACACACACGTCGCTTTCTCTCACTCAAATCTCTCACTAAAAACAAACCCTAACA